>JAWPHD010000393.1:0-483777 GCA_037043455.1 Cyrtodaria siliqua | reverse complement strand
GTCGGGGGATGCATACATGCCAAATCTCCCGCATTCTCCGGGAGTCTCCCGGATTTGCCTTTGATCTCCCGATCACACGGAAGCCGCTCAAAATCTCCCGGAAATCAATTATTTGCCTAGTATAGTTGATTGTTTCCAATTTGCAATACACAGCATGTATTCAATGAGGTTATAATTGTCGCTTGTCTAATCGGTCAAGGCGGGGTTACGATAATGCAACCAACCAATGAAATCGCATCTAGCATCTCGTGGCACAAGACGAGATTTATTGAAAGATGGCCGTGTAAACAAACCAGGCAGGCTCAACAAATTGGACAAATTACGATAATTAACACGTTGTTATGAAAACATTTGAAGTAGGTACATTATTAAATGAAGATTATATGTGCGATGCCGACAATTAGCGTTAACTACACCAATCACCAGGGGTTGATGCAATTGCATCAGCTTGTTTTATTCTAAGTTGAGAAGGATTTTGCCGACAATCGCGACATTCGGTAAATTTAACCATGTTTTGTCAGTTGTTTTCAGTCTTTATAAATTAAGTGTTAATTGATTTTAGTTGCACTACAGTGCATGTCAGGCCATATATAGTTGAATTTTAAGCATGTTCTGTCTCAAACTTGTTTCGTCGTACGTACAAGCACCATGTCTAAACGTCTTTTTAATTTGTCCGGAAATACGATGCCATCGAAAAAGAAGAAATATGAATGCAAGTTCACATTACAAGTTCAATGCTTCTTGGATTACGGAGTTTAAATGTGTCAGAAAAAGTGAAAAGGGGGATAGTTTCGTCTATTGTGTGACATGCAATTCTCATTTGAACATTGCCAGTGGGGGGAAAAATGACATCACAAGACATACCAAAATTATTAAAAATTTATAGTTTATGCATATACTGTTATTTGTTTTCATCTACTTCATTATCACTATAATGAAATACGAAATAAAATTATAAAGTAACAGTTGTCAACATTTATATAAAATATTTGAAAAAATGTGACGGTTTCACGGCTTTTTGCAAATCTCCCTGATTTTGATCAAATCTCCCTGATTTGGAAGTCCAATCTCCCTGATGTGATGCCGGAAAATTTGGCATGTATGGGGATGTGAATGATAATAAATACTGAAAAGGGGATCCCTAACAAACAAGAGATAAAAGTAGCAGACTCGGTTTGTTCATGAGAGGTAATTTTAAGTGCAACACCTCAGAAGTAATGATAAGGGATCTTACAGGGGTAAAGGGATACAGCGGTAGGCGATGATTTCAACATGCCGAAAATTGATTGGATCAATATTTCCCCTAGCTCAGACTGTAAATCACAATCTTACTATAAAGAATTCATTGACATTTTATTCGATAATAACCTCACCCAAATAGTACAGGACCCAACACGTGAAAATCACATCCTAGACCTATTCATGACAAATAACCCTACTATTGTAAACTAAGGGCAACTGTCATTCCTGGAATAAGCGACCATGATGCTGTCCTCATAGATACAAATACATCTGCCCGTATCAAACCCCAGAAACCACGCCAAATTCCCCTCTATAAAAAAGCTGACTGGGATGGCTTTAGGGGACATGTCAAAAAATTCCACAGGGATATGCAGAATTTACATGCATATGACAATGTCTCGGTAGATGAGCTCTGGGATCAGATATCAAACACCATTTCTGAAGGAACAAATAAATACATACCAACAAAAACAGCTTCAAGTAAAAATAAATTACCATGGATTAAGGTTGAATTAAAACGACTGTACAGAAAAAGAGACTAAGCATTTAGTAAACACAGAAAAACAGGACACAAAAAAGACAAAGAACACTATTTAAATCTGAAACATCTATGTAGAAAAGAAACAAAAATTGCATACCAAAAATACCTAGAAGAAATATTAAACGTAAATGAGGAAACATCCAATCTACACAGTCCATAAATAGACCAAATACTTAAAAGCTATATACTCTCCTCAAACACTCAAAGCAAGACTCCACTGGAATTGACACGCTCAAAAAAACAACAAATGCTACACAGAAGATCAAGATAAAGCAAACATATTAAATGAGCAATTTCAATCAGTCTTTACCCCAAAATCACCAGTTTCTCTAGAATCATTATCTGAAATGAAATATAGAGATCTAGTAGATACTTGGGGAGGATATGTGAATAGCTACAGCAAACACAGTGCCATGCCTAACATTGTAATCTCGACAAATGGTATTGAAAAACTCCTGGCTAACCTAAACCCACATAAGGCGGCAGGCCCAGACCAGATAAGACCAATAATCCTTAAGAACATCAGCAAAGAAATTTCTCCCATTTTAAAAATTCTCTTTAGCAAATCGCTAATATCTGGACACACTCCTACACCTTGGAAAATGGCAAATGTAGGACCTGTTTTCAAAAAGGGCTCTAAAGCTGACCCAGCAAACTATCGCCCAATTTCGCTTACCTGCATCTTATGCAAAACACTTGAACACATTGTCGCTTCAAGCATTACAAAGCACTTTGCTAAGTCAGACCTTTTCTACGAGCTACAACATGGCTTCAGGGAGAAAAGATCATGCCAGTCTCAGCTCCTCATCTCGTTGATGACATCCTAAAAGCAGTAAACACGAAGAGCCAGGTTGACCTTATCCTACTTGACTTCTCTAAAGCTTTCGACATGGTAAAAACTCCTGTATAAACTTCACTTTTATGGTATCAGAGGAAATACTCTCACTTGGATTAAAAGTTTTCTAGATAACAGATCACAATCAGTCGTCATAAATGGCGCCCAGTCAAATACCATCCATGTCTCGTCTGGCGTACCTCAGGGCTCTGTCCTAGGTCCTCTTCTTTTCCTTATCTATATTACTGACTTACCAGATCATGTTAAATCCTCTAAAGTCCGCTTATTTGCAGATGACACTGCAATCTATCTATCTCTAACAGTTTCAACTCATTCCAGTCTCCTTCAGCAGGACTTAGAACAACTAGAATGCTGGGAATCTAAATGGGATATGCAATTTAATCCTTCGAAATGCCAAGTAATTCAAATCACCAAACGCAAAACAGTAATAAACACACAATACTGCCTACACAACACTACATTAGAAACAGTCTCATCAGCAAAATATCTAGGGGTAAACATCTCAAATGATCTGACATGGAATAAACACATTGACTCAGTCACCAACAAAGCAAATAGGACTTTAGGCTTTCTGAGGCGTAACATTAAGGTACATTCAGAGAGCCTGAAGGCAAACGCATACAAGACACTTGTCAGGCCTCAGCTCGAGTATTGCTCCACAGTCTGGTCACCGCACACATCTACATGCATTGACCAACTTGAATGTGAACAAAGACGAGCTGCTCGCTGGGTCAAACACGACTACGCCAGAACATCCAGTGTCACAAACATGTTGAACTCCCTAAACTGGAGACCTCTTGACCAAAGACGTATCGACCAAAGACTGGTAATGCTAAATAACATCTTCTTCAACCATGTTGCCATCCCATGGGAAGATAATCTAAAATTAAATCCCAGATCTAGCCGTACATCCCACTCACTTAAACAAATCCAAACAAGTACTGACTATTATAAATACTCATTCTTCCCCAGAACCATAGCACATTGGAATACCCTACCTCAAAGCGTATTTACCCTGCCCCCCAGTGTATTTGGCTTGGCTATTAGCCATGTCAATCACATGTCTCCCTAGAAAGCATGCCCTATCTTCTTTTAACCTGTTTTTAACACTGTATAATATTTCTAATTTTATCCTTAGCTTTATTTCAACTAACGCATTGTCAGTTGAAGCGTGTCAAGTCTAGGTCCCCAGCAGGGGTTTGACTTATTGGAAGATAGATAGATAGATCTTTACTAATGTGAATGATAATATATACTGAAAAGGGGATCCCTAACAAACAAGGGATAGAAGTAGCAGACTCGGTTTGTTCATGAGAGGTAATGTTAAGTGCAACACCTCAGAAGTAATGATAAGGGATCTTACAGGGGTAAGGGATCTTTACTAATGTGATTGGGATAACATGTAGTTGGTCTTTAGTCATCCTAAATAAAATTTATGTTGATAAGGCTTTGTTGAAGATGTCTGCAGCTGCAGCCATATTTGTAAGTGAAAATCTGGGTCAATCCACCCAGGCTATATATCTTTTTAGCAAGTGGAAGTATTTCAGGATCATTTTACAGGTCCATGGGCCCTATCATAAAGGTCAAGTTCAATGTAGAGTTGAAGATCAAACATAGGGATGGTAGGCGACCATTTGAATACCTTGTCCCTGTTTATCCAGTCTATCTCCTCCTTGTAATGCACCCTTAAAAATATCAGGGTAGCATGTAAGTCACCGCTTTGTCCAACCTCCCATCCGGATTCTTGTTCTGAGCATAATTTGAAAAATACTAATAGAGCTGGAAACTGTCTATTAAATCATTTTAGAATTATTTTAATATTAGAATTTTGTGTTTCTGGGTTTCAAGAACCTCATTACTCAATGTCCAGTAAAACCTCAGTGTGTTCTGAGAATGTAATGAGCTTTAAATTAACTGGTTTCATTGGTCTAATTTTTATCATTGAACCAATCAGACTGCTTCATTCATATTTTCATTTGGTTGCTTCTATCATGACATCACTTTCTGGTATTATGACATCACACCATGGTATTATGACATCACACCATGGTATTATGACAACACGTCTTGCTATAATGATGCAACTCAGTGTGTTCTCAGAACTGAATGAGCATTTTAATTGCTGTGAGAAAAGATTAAACTATTTGTATCACTCGGTGAGTAATGAGTTTCTTGAAACCAAGAATCACAAAATTCTAAGAGGAAGGGCAGTGTGCAAGAACCATAACTCAATATTAATTCAAGTTAGAGTTATAGCCCTTTGAAATTTTACACTTATAATTCAACGTTACAACCCGAAAAATGTCGTAGGAGCATATAGTTGAAACCACTTTGTCCATCCATCCGGATTCTTGCCCTGGCATAAGTTGAAAACTACTAATGGGAATAAACGTTCAGACATGATTATTAAGAGGGCATAGAGAGAAAGTACAGACCTAAAAATAAATAAAAATAAATTGCATAAATATAACTTTTGTGTCACCTTCAAAGGAAGATGGCAAAACATAGGTATAACTTTGTGGCAGTGATGGCGGCAGTGTCGTCAGATTTAAGTTAAAGTTTTGCACATTCTAATATCTTCAACAGTGCTTATTCCATTTCATTCAAATGTGGCATATGTCTTCAGTATCCTCAAGGCGCTCTCAGACGCAGAAGTTCCAAAGCTCTGTATTGCATTTTAGCAATAAAAAAAAAATCATAACGTTAGGTCCCTGTTAGGTGAGATATGAATAATATGTGCATGCTTGTTCAATGTTCTCTGTCATTTCTGCTTTTTTTTTGTTTGTTACAAAATTAGCATAAGGATATGATTGTGTTCTGTTTGTAGATTTCTTGACAAAGCACTCATCTTCGATTTGCTGCATTAAGCGTGTATTGTCGGTTTGCATACATTGTCAGTCTTCTTGGGGAAGTTCCGCCGTTGGGCTTTCTTGTTGTTGTACACACTCTTCTTGTTCTAGTCTGTCTTTTCTCGTCCAACTGCCTTGTCAAGTCCATGTTCCTGGTCTGATAAATTTCTAAAGAAGTTCTTAATTCTTCATTCTTTCTACTTAATTGGCTATTTACACCTTCCGTTGATGCATACTTTATCTTGAGATCAGTGTTTTCTCTTTTAAGATCATTGTTAGCTCTTTCAAGTATTAGAAGTCTTTTTTTCATTTTATCAGTGTTTTGCTTTTCCTTTGAATATTCATACAATTCTTGTGCCATTTCATTCACTTTTGCTTCTTCTTTAGACAATTTTGATAGGTACTCATTCTTCTCTGCTTTAAGATTTCCTATTAATTTGTGCAATTGTGTTTTTTTATACTTTTCATCAAATAAATCATAGCACTTTCTTATTAATTTGTGGTCGTCTAATTGTCTAGGTATCTCTGCTAGCCTATCAATTTGTTCATGTACCATAGACATGGTTATTGCCATTTCCTCATTTTCTTTCAGCTTGCTCTCAGGTTCTGATTGATTATCATTGGCTAGTTGTAGTAGTCTAAGATATATTTCTCTGATTTGATCACGTTCTTCCGTTTGTTGATATGCAAGCAATAATGAGTTTCTCTCATCATCATCAGTAGTTTCAGCCAAAATGTTCTCTTTTTTCTCTGCATTTTGCTCATTTGGCACTAAAACAAACTCATGTTCTTTTTTTGCTGCAGTTTGTTCAATTTCTTCATTTTTGCGCCGAAGGCTTTCATAAAATACTTCACTGCTTTCTAAGTCATCCTCATTTGGATCTGTGTCATTGTCCGAAACTCCATCATTATCAAACTTATCTACCTCATCTTTTTCATTCTCATCTCTGTTGCTATCACTGAAATTATCATATTTGCCATCAAATACTTTATCCCCATGTTTCCCAGAATCGGGTTCATCTTCTGCATTTTCTTTTGAGATGGTACTGTAAGTACCGTTGGAGCTAGTCTGCTTGGGTATGGCGCTGCACATTGCATGGGTGGTTCTTTTTGGGGATTCTAAAGTATGTATTGGGCTAATGCAGGCATCTGAAAATTTGATTTTCTGTGTTTTGAAATTTTTGCCAGTGCCACTTTTAACAACCATGCAATTACAGTCTTTTCTCCTATATCTTGCATCAATTTCAACTCCGCGTCTGGTAGTTTCCGTATCTCCATGTAACTTTTGTTGATAAGTTTCCTCCAGTATATCAGCAAGCCAACTATAATTCTCCTTTAGGATCAAGACAAAAGTCTCAAATGCTCGTGGTCCACGTTTCTCCAGTAGTTCTAGCATTTTGTAGACTTGGTCCCGAGGTTTTGTTACATCCTGCAAAAAAGAAGACTTAAAAAATGAACTTTAAGTGCTTAACTGAATGGCAGTCATTTATTTTATGATCCCTGAAATTTCAGAGAAGCATAAAGTCGACATTTTGTTTAAGAAAAGTGAAACTTCACACAATGATAGAGGGCAATAAAAGAATGTGCAGAAAGCAAGAACCATAACTATTTTTCTTCAAATCAGAGTTATTGCCCTTTATTTTATACTTGTATTTCTTGTTTGGAGCATTACTACTAAAGGGACTGGAATTAAACTTCACACAATGATAGAGGTCAAGAGCCATAACTCTAGCTATATTGAAATTATGGTTATTGCCCTTTGTAATTTTAAACTTGTAATTATCGTGTAGAGCATAACTTCAAAACTACTAATGGCACAGGAATGAAATTTCACACAATGTTTGAAGGCAATGAGAGGAAGTGCAGAGCACTAGAACCATAACTCTTTCTTCATTCAAATAAATTATTGCTCTTTGTTGTATACATGTCCGGAGCATGACTTGAACACTAATAGGAATGGAAAATCATGTAATAACACAACCCCAGCGAAATTTTCTGGAACTGTTCCAGAACTGTTCTAGAGCGGTTCTGGATAATTGTTCTAGGACTGCTCATGAAATTTCTGCATACGTTCTAGAACAGTTTAGATACCGTTCTTGAACGTTAAATGAGACAAATTTTCTGGAACTCGTTCTTGAACAGTTCAAGAACAAGTTCCAGAACTATTCCAGAACTTTAGTTCTTGAACAATTATCCCTGAACCATTCAAGAACTTCTGTTCTTGAATGGTTCAAGAACGATAGTTCCAGAAATTTTGTCTCATTTAACGTTCAAGAACTGTATCTGAACTCTTCTAGAACAGATGAAGAACATTTCATGAACAGTTCTTGAACAAGTATCCCAGAACCGTTAAAGAACAGTTCATAAATGAAACTGTATTTTTAGAATGGAATGTCCAGCACATACATGTATGCATATAAACAAGTTCATATTGTTGAATGTAAATTTCTTGTAAACTATAATATAAACACAAATTTAATTTTTCTTATTTTGATATGTCCTTTTTTAGATCACCTGAGCCGAAGGCTCAAGGTGATCTATTGGGATCACTCTTCGTCTGTCGTCCGTCCGTCGTTCGTCCGTCGTCCGTCCGTCGTCGTCGTTAACTTTTCTTTAAACGACTTCTCCTCAGAAACCGCTTGGCTAATTTTGACCAAACTTCACATGGGTGATCCTTAGATGAATGCTTTATACATTTGTTAAAATAAACTCATCACGACATCCAAGATGGCCGCCATTACCATATATGGTTGAAACCTTAAAAAATCTTCTTCTCAAGAACCGCTGGACAGATTTCAACGTTTTTTCTTTTAAAATGATCGCCAACGCCCAGACTATCAAATTTGTTCAAATAAAGTCCCCGGGGTTAAAAATGGCTGTGCCCCGGGGGTCCAAAGTTTGTATATTGAGAGTTTGCATGTTTTTCATATAGGAAAAAAAATTAAAAAAATTCTTCTCTGAAACCACAAGGCACAGAGCTCTCATGTATTACATGTAGCATCAGCTTATGGTCCTCTATTAAGTTTGTTCAAATTGTATCCCTGGGGTCAAATTTGTCCCCGCCCCGGGGGTCACAGTTTTACATAGACTTATATAGGATTTTTTTTTTAAAAATCTTCTTCTCGGAAACTACAACAGCCAGAGGTTTGATATTTTGCATTTACTATAAGCTTTTGGTCCTTTACCAAGTTTGTTCAAATGGTGATCCTCGGGTCACATTTGGCCCCGCTCCAAGGGTCACATGTTTTACATAGACATGTATAGGGAAAAACTTTAAAAATCTTCTTCTCTGAAACTGCAAGAGCCAGAGGTTTAATATTTAGCTTTTGCTATAAGCTTATGGTCCTCTACCAAGTTTGTTCAAATGGTGACCCAGGGGTCACATTTGGCCCCACCCCGGGGGTCACAGTTTTACATAGGCTTGTATAGGGAAAAACTGAAAAATCTTCTTCTCTGGAACCACATGGCACAGAGCTCTCATGTATTACATGTAGCAACAGCTTATGGTCCTCTACTAAGTTTGTTCAAATGGTGACCCTGGGGTCAAATTTGTCCCCGCCCCGGTGTTGCCACAGTTTTACATAGACTTATATAGGATTTTTTAAAAATCTTCTTCTCGGAAACTGCAAGAGCCAGAGGTTTGATATTTTGCATTTACTATAAGCTTATGGTCCTTTACCAAGTTTGTTCAAATGGTGACCCTCGGGTCACATTTGACCCCGCCCCAAGGGTCACATGTTTTACATAGACATGTATAGGGAAAAACTTTAAAAATCTTCTTCTCTGAAACTGCAAGAGCCAGAGGTTTAATAGTTTGCATTTACTATAAGCTTATGGTCCTCTACCAATTTTGTTCAAATGGTGACCATGGGGTCACATTTGGCCCTGCCCCAGGGGACACAGTTTTACATAGGCTTGTATAGGGAAAAACTGAAAAAAGTCTTCTTCTCTGGAACTGCAAGAGCCAGAGGTTTAATATTTTGCATTTGCTATAAGCTTATGGTCCTTTACCAAGTTTGTTCAAATTGTGACCCTGGTGTCAAATTTGGCCACGCCCCGGGGGTCACAGTTTTACATAGACATATATATAGGAAGAAAAAAATCTCTGAAACTGCAAGAGGTTTAATATTTTGCATTTACTATAAGCTTATGGTCCTTTACCAAGTTTGTTCAAATGGTGACCCTGGGGTCACATTTGGCCCTGCTCCAAGGGTCACATGTTTTACATAGACATGTATAGGGAAAAATTAAAAAAATCTTCTTCTCTGAAACCACAAGGCACACATCTCTCATATGTTACATGTAGTTTTGTATTTGATCTTTACCAAACTTTGTCAGTGTCTTTATATTAATGTTGTTAAACAACAGAGGCCACATTTCTTGAACAATCTTAACCAAACTTGAACAGATTGTATATGACCATAAGATTTCGAAGAAGTTCGATAATGGGCCATTACTCAGGTGATCGATATAGGGCCATCTTGGCCCTCTTGTTCCAAAATTACCTTATTGAATTGGTGCAAAATTGGATCTCTCCACAAAAGTGAATAAACATTTTGTTTTCAGAACCATGGTCTTATAACCATGGTTGACCATCATTAACCTGGGTTGACCATGGTCTTAAAATCGAGCAATATTGACACCATGGACAACCATGGTCATTTCTGACCATGGTTGGCCAGGGTCAAATGACCATGGTCTTAACATCTATCAAAATTAGCACCATGGTCAATTCAGACTGAATATTACCTTACCCCACCCACTCTTTACACCGACAATTTGCTTATTAATCCACCATTGTTGTGTAGGTTTTGTTGAATAAAAAATACTTATTAATGAACTTCATGTATTCTTACCTCTTATGTTCCAATTCATTTTGAAATATCCGACTTTAATCTCTGTTATTCTCAAATTTATCATATTTCCAAATATAATTATAAATGTCAAGCACATTTGTGCTGGAAACAAGGGGACAGTATTCTAACCAATTTCAAGAAATGTTCTTAAACTGTTCTTAATTAGTTCTTTAGCAATTTCAAGAACAAATTAAGAACAGTTTAGGAACATCAAGGGTTTTTAAAGTGTTCTTAATTAGTTATACATTAATAGTTCCTGAACTGTTCTTAAATTGTTCCTGATATTGTTTAAAAACGGTATTAGAACACTTTAAGAACATGTCCTCTTGATACAAGTTCCTGAACGGTTCTTAAATTGTTCCTGATATTGTTTAAGAACGGTATTAGAACACTTTAAGAACATGTCCTCTTGATACAAGTTCCTGAACGGTTCTTAAATTGTTCCTGATATTGTTTAAGAACGGTATTAGAACACTTTAAGAACATGTCCTCTTGATACAAGTTCTGGAACAGTTCTAAATGTGTTCCAGAACATTTCAAGAACAGTTTAAGAAGCAACTGAGTGCGTGAAATGACCAAGAACTGTTCTTAAAAATGTTCTAGAACATTTTAAGAACAACTGTTCTAGAACAATGATCAAGGATGATCAAGAACAGATCAAGAACTGTTCTTAGTGTTCTAGAGCAGTTCATGAACAGTTGTTAAAGACAAGAACAGAATTTCGCCGGGGTAGATCTACATAAGTTTAGTACTGCTGTATATTTTCCCTTTCTGACATTGAATATTATTGAAGCAAGTATTTTAATTCAATTAAAGGTGGTACTACATCAAGCTTTGGGGATAACTGTGTTAGAAAACAACAACAAAAAAACAACTATGAAATTACTAATTTAAAAAGTGAACTGGTTCCAAGATATAGATGGAATAATTACAGTTTCCTATATAATAAAGAACAATAATTAATAATTATAATTGACAAGAAGTCTAATATCAGGCCATAGAGGAATCCCCAAGTTCTAAAAACTGGTCACTCGGATCACCTACGTATTATCTATAAATGACGCTCAAATTGCATATTTTTTTTCCAACTGAGTTTGAAACAGCTTACACTGGCGTGAAATTTTTGTTAGAGAATACCTTTCTTCTTTTATACATGTATATAATTATGTTCAGTGTTATCTTCTGGTGTTTTATGGATCTTTTATTTGATTTTTATCAATGTAATACAGAAGAAATTATGTATTTGAACAATTCTAAAAATAAAACCCCTATCTTGATATACTCCCTTTAGCAATGATGTCATAAAGTAAATTGAGTTTTTTTTTTAAACCTAACACTCCAACCAAAAATTGGAAAGAAGGGGAAAAGTCATTTACACAAAACAGAAATTACGTCTGCTGCATACACAATTTGACTGAGGGGCATTGTTAATTTCCTCTGTTTTACAGAAATGATGTACTAAAAATAAAATACATAATGTCTGATGCAGTGGCTCACCTTAATTATTGAAATCATTCCCTCGGTGAATATTTTGTGTTGTCGAGTCGCTGCATGAAAGTCTTCATCTAAAACTAAATCATTTGCCAACGTTATATGTCGACTCCTTAGAGCAGATTTTTGCCTCTTGTCCATCCTGTTGTTTTAGCCTAAAATTTTAAGAAGAGACTGTAGAAAATATAATCATTACAGATTAATTGTACTGTCAATTCCTGACACGGCATTGTATCAAAAGTAATGAAAGTAATGGAATAGGAAAGATATCATCTTCTGCTATGGGTCAATTTGGATAATTATTCCCAGCTTTCATGAAAATGGGAAAGTTGTGTGTTTGTCAGTCTGTCAGTCATGAATTTGTGCCACCTACTCCTCAAGAACTGCAAAGACTAACCACACCAAACTTAGTGTGCAAGAACACAACCAAGTAACAATGTATAGGAAGCAAGGTCAATTATAAATTGGATAACAATTACGGAGTTTTCTTCCAGTCATATTTTAAAAAAAAGGGCTAAGGCTATAATTAAAGATAATTAAAGAAAAGGGCGAGGCCATTAACAGAAAGTTTGTCTACCCAAACAATATTGAAAAAAAACAAACAAAAAAAAAAAATTAAAAAAAATAGAGAATTTGAAAATCATCTCTGTCAGTCAAGCATATTGCTTTTCCATCACTAACTTTTGTAAAAGAAGCATCTAGGTGATTCAGACCAGTTTGGTACCCCAAACCATTTGTTTTCAAAATAAAGAACAGCTCAGATGTCTTGAGTACCTTAGATCCAGAAGTAGAAACAATAGGAAATAATCTCGGTGATGCAGCAAATCAAGTTCTCCAAATTATAAAGGAAACAAATTAAGTTTAAAGAAACTAACCCACCAAATAACAGCAAAATTACACTATAAAACTGTTTATCAAAACTCTGTCCAGTAGGAAATACCCATGATTGCATATGCGTAAAATAAATGATGATCGAGTTGGTAACTCTTAATACGACGTTCCAGTTTTGGGGTTTGGCCAGGCTGGTTAAAGCCCGATTTATGTTGTGTTGTGTATATAGAGTTTAGTTAAAATATATAAGTTATATATATACCTCGTCGTCAGTAGGTTTAGAAAGGGAGTACAACAGTTGTAAAATGTGCCTGTTGATGGCAGGATTGGAACGTGAAGGTTTCTAAAAGTGTTTATGACATTGTTTTTGCAGTTTAGCTTGCTATGTTAACAGGGATGAAAGAGTTCCGTTTTTTTCAAAGCTAAAAAGGTCATTTTTGAGATCAGTGTTAATTCGTTGAGAAAGTTTAGGGTGGGTGGGGGGGGGGAGGGGGGGCGTGTTGATCTCAAGATCCTCAAAAAAATACTCACATGTGTATTCTGAACTATGAAAACACTTGCAATAAAGTAATTAAAATGTGTTATACACAAATTGAAACAATAAGAAGTTTGAATATTTTGCCAGTCGTCGAGTCGGCAGTTTGTCACAACTTTGAGATCGACATGACGTAAAACTACATTATCCTGCTATTAGGTTTGTGTTTTCTTTCCTCTTTGATAAGAAATACCATTTTTGGCATTCAAAACACATTAATGCATGAAAAAAGTTCCTAACTGATGGTATTTCGATTGAATGCTTGTGAAATTTTCAGGCCGTAAAAAGTGCGGTGTCATAGTAGTTCGGATGCTACATAATTTCGGATTTGTTTTTTTTATTGATTTTTTTTTTATTTTTTTTTTTACATAATCTAATAAGAAAAACATTTCTATTCATTATTTAATCCATCATTCTTTCTTTTATCATGTGTAAGGAGTTCATGGAATCCTATTTTTAAATGAATTTTACTCTAGGCTCCTAATTCTTTAACTTGGAGAAAGCAGTGTTCCCATTCACGCACATATGTGCGTGAATCACGCATGAAAACAAAAAATCACGCACAGAAAACTGACCTCACGTGCATGCACGCACAGAAAAAATAAAAAAATAAAAATGTCAACTTGAATATTACACTGTGCTGTGTATTGTAATGCCTTCAGTAGCAAATAAAGTTTGTTGAAAGGTTTAAAAATCTTAAAAATTCATAGTGTACCCCCTAAATTTGTAGTGTACCCCCAAAATTTAACAGTAGGGGGTACATGTACCCCCAAATGAAAAAGTCAGTGGGAACACTGAGAAAGAGGTGACAAAATGAAAAATATAGCCAGAGGAGGCCCTGATAGTCTAATAAAACCTGATTAAAATTTTGCTCCAAGTTCGGCTCCAGTTTCACCAAGTCGGCTCTGATTATTATCGTTTGGTAAAAGTACTCTCCTTTGCATCGGTTGTAAATTTCAATGTAATATTCTATTCTAACGAAGTGATAAATAAGTCTGCTGACTAGGGAGCATAAAGTGGTAACAAAAAGAAAAATATAGTCAGGGGAGGTTCTGAGTTTGAGTAATACATACGTAACAATTGTGTGCTATAAAAGCGAATAAAGACACATTTCCACAAAAAAAAAATAATATTGGACCTTTCCATTTTAAATCAGGGCCTGTCCATTTTAAATCAGGGCCTGTCCATTTTCAGAAGCAACAAGCCCTGGGCCTGTCTCTTAAAATAATTTTCTTTGAGCACTGACTCGTCGGACAAACTCAAGGTAGATATCTTGATATATCTGGTAAAAATGTGTGTGTTTTTTTAATTCCCTTTAAATTAGTTGACATTTTCAGCAGCTATAGGGGTCCCAAAAGAGCTCCAGATTGCATCTCAGAGCATCTAGAAATCAAAAAATTTCGGGGGGGGGGGGGGGGGGGGGGCATGATGCCCCCGGACCCCACTAGCAGGGCCGTGCCGACAGCACTGGCCAGAATTTGTTTCAGTTTTTTTCCCTTTGGGGCACTTTCATCCTGTATGTAGCATGGTCGCTGAAATTCCTTTTGTGTCTGCACAGGTGTAAATCATTTAATTGAAAATAACACTTGTCAGAATAAATGGTGTACTCTAACTACCAGTTATTGCAAGTAAGAGTATTCAGACAGCTAGAATGAACATGCTACATAACAAATAGGCCCATCTCGATGTTTAAATCAACCAACTTGATAAGACCATACTGTATCAATTATTGAGCAGAATAGATCAATACAACCTTCTGTCATGTGTTTTTCCGGTTTTACATTTTTATTTTAATCAAACCTCAGTAGAGGTTGATCAAGTCAATGATTTTTATCTGAATTGCAAATTAAATTGGCTTTACTATATTGTTTTTATCAATTATAAATGCAAAAGATTATGATATGCATGATTGTAATTATATGGGTATCCATATATATTTATTTGTATAGTTACATGAACTTTCTTATGATGCATTGTTTTTCTATCTGATTGGAAATCAATTAGTGGGTGGTCACTATTTAATTTGAATTTACCGTATTCAACCTTATAACCACACATGCCCCTATATCTGCACAGTAAGGGAATTTCTGAGTCATCAAATTATCGCCCCATGTTTCATAACCATGTATTATCAGGCTGTGGAGTATAAGCTGGACAGTGATGAATATATAACTGTCAGATTATTGATAATCAAATGCTGAAGGCACTGATGGGCGGTGCTTTTGTAAGTGTTGGAATGGATGGGAATGGAAGTGCTGTAAATATAACTTCCATGATTTGTTTTTTACATTTAGTGGTGTTTCAGATTATTGATATTCCTTACCAATGTCGTATTTAAACATATTTTAGCTAACTCGATCATATGGCCCGAATTAGCTTCCATAGATTTTTTTCTGAGCAAGCTCTTCAGCGAGCACTATTTTTGGTAACTTGATATAGACACAGACCGTCTGCTTGTAGCACGATTTTAACTCAATTTATACCGGTAACCTTTTAAACAGATGATAAAAAGTTGACTTAGTGAAATTTTGATTAAATAGGTATGTATGACCTAAATAAATAATAAATTGCCTTTATTCTGAACATTGTTTCTTATTTAGGGCATCAAATGAATAATTGGCCTTTTGTTTACAAACACCGACTGATCGTCTGTCAAATGCGTCATAATCAAAATCCCGGAGAAGTGCGTATTAATACATAAGCAATCTAAGGATTTACTTAGGAGAATATTTGTTAATTAAACAGTAAGCGAACACACAAGGACAATATTTGTAAATTACACAGTAAGCGAACACACATCATCATTTTCTGTCAGTGATCACATATTATCGAATTTATTAAAGGCATGCATCAGAGACTACTTCTTCTAGCGTAGTGTTGCATAGTGTTGCATTGTGCTGTTAGGTTTGTCACATTCCTAGCATTCCAATGAGAAAAACCATTATACCTCTGACAGTGCTAAAGCACCGCGAAAAATCAGAAGGCATCAACATTATTGTTATTATTATAAGCATGCACATTAACAACAAACTTCTGATTTAATTAAAATCAAATCAAAGACTGGAATAGTGACCTACCTTTTATTCTACTTTCCAACACGGATACTAACTCCTGGGCAACTTAAGTGGAAAATATTACTTAAGTAAGATAGAAAATTGTGTTTAAAGAAATTGATAAAATTTTACTTAAGTTAAGATTTTGCTAAGAGGCTTTAAGAATACGGACCCTGGTCCACATCTTCTTATAATTTTATTTTTTTGCTCAATGTCTATTTAAAAAGTGTCATTTCACCCTAACTTCCAACACGAATAATAATTCCTGGTCCACATCTTCTTATATTAAAAAATATTTTGCGCAATCTATTTTAAAAGTGTCATTTCACTCCAACTAGGGGCTTAAATATGTATTATTTATAACAGCTTTCATATTTCCCCCATGTTTTTTTTACACTTAACTGTCATGACAGTTCATCCAGATTGTTGGAAAACCTGTAGGGGATTCGATATCTTGTCATTTATGTAAACTTTTGTCTTGAGATTTACTATATGTTTGTTTTACCTTATCTTTTATTTGCTCGTTCTGTTCTTCCTTTTAGCTCGCTTGAGTAGTTGGTTCACAGGTTGTCGATGTATTGTTATCTCTGTCAGTGGTGTCTACAAACTTTTGCTTGAGATAAAAAAACAAATGTTATCCAACCTTTTTAATTTTAATATCCTTTTAATTCCAGAGGAGTTAAAAACCAGATCATACCCACACTTTGATCATACTTTATAAAGGGGAGTTATATGACCCTTGAATGGTTGTAAACTTATTTTCAAAGCATTTGTCTTGTTGTAACACTCTGGCTCTTTTACTAAGTCTCCTATGGCTGGCTGGCTGGCCGACTGTTTGTACATCTGTCTCTTTTATTAGTCCCCTACCAGTGAAAATGGAGGGAGACTATAGGACTGCTATTTCCAGCTGTCGTCAATCCGTATGTCTGTCCATCCTGCATTGGTTTTCGCTCATTTGAATGTTGCGGTATTTGTCCATATTAGTTGTGAATGTCTTATACTAAAATCATTTCAGTTAATGCTGCAATGCAGTTTATGCTAGCAGCATGAGAGCAACATGTTTTAAATGCGTAAATTATGCTGAAAAACTATTGCATATGCAGTATATGCTGCAATTATGCTGAAATCAGTCCAGTTACTATAATATCGAGTTTTTAGACCTCAAATACTTAAAACAACATTGTCCAAAAATTGCAACTTTCACATTGTGCATCTGTACAGGAATTCCCTATCTGAACAGAATACCCATGATAGATTCTTTTTTCTTGCATATCGGAGACATGATGCGCGTTGACAACGTTTTGCACGTTTTCCGGCATACCGGATGTTGGCGCGCGTGAATTTTATCTCGACCCTAGGGTGAGATGGAAATATCTAGCCCCGGTAAAATGACGGATATCCTTGTTCGGTATGCAAGAATACAGTCATGGTCCCACCTTATTTCCATTAAGCGATGGGAAAGCTTAAATTAGCAGGATATTATAATGGATATTTCGACAATAAAATATGTTTAAAGAATATGTTTTACTGCAAAAAATGTGATAACCTGTTTTTACAGGGACCACTTAATGGGTGCTATGAAAGTATGCCATCCTTCAGAGAGGATGTGAAGCCGTCGGTCTCATGCTCATGGAGAAGTAATACTCTGTGCCTGCTAACAATCTCACTTAACTTCTGTTGATCAGTGATTCATGCCTATGAAGCTTAACCTTAAATCTTTGTCGCGATTTCCAGGGTCCCCAATAGAGGTTTAGAATACAGAAAGTTATTTTCCAGGTATAAAGTATACTAAACTAATCCGACACGACTGAGGAAAAATATATTGATATGTTTTCTATTTTAGCATATATACACTACTCAACTTTTATAATCGAATTATATATTTTTTAATAATTCATATTTTCATTTGAAATTTTAACTGGCTTCGTCGCTAGCGATTTATAAAACCTTATCTGCCTTGATTGGACTAAAACCTTGTCGATAAACTTAATAAAATATTGGTATGTGTTTCGGTGATTTCCAGTTTTTAGTATTCGTGTTATTTTCAGAAAACCTGGGTGACCTATTATAAAAGTTGAGTAGTGTATACACATATATAATCTTGCCAATAACTGAATATTAAGATTTTAAAGGTCATGTTTGTCTATGGTACTGCAGCATGAACATCGTATTTGCTGTTCCCATGGACCCTCTTTTTGCAGCAGGAAGGTAGCATCTAAGCAGCATGCTTGCAGTTTATGCTTCTTTGCAGTATGATTTGAATAATTTTTAAATTCAATGCAGTATTATTGCAGTATTTATTTGCAGTATTGTTGCAGTAGATGCTGCTATAGGGCATACTTATAACTTTGTGTAATGTTAGTTTAAACTTATTTATTTTACATCGATTGTAACGAAAGCTCTATGAACTTATTTGAATCACTCTCGATGTCTTCCTTGGTAGAACCAGTACTAAGCAAATGCAGATAAAGTGTCTGGCTCAGGGACACAACGCATATGGCAATGGAGGGTATCGAACTCGCAACTTTTCGATCATGGGTCCAACGCTCTACCATTAGACCACAGCGCTCCACGGAATGTTACAGCAGCATGAATGTAGCAATGAGTAGCAGCATTACAGCAGTATCTGCATTGCAGCATAATTATTCATCCTGCTGGGAAACTGCTGCAATTTTTTCAGTAGATCAGCGGTATGCTACATTATGATTGCAGCATCTGCTGCTCTCCATTGTATACTGCAATTCTGTAAGGGATATGTCAGAAAGCCCGCTTTAACAAGACATCATACCACTGGAGTATTACTGATATAAAATTTTATATTATAGTGTTATTTAACTCCAAGAAACAATTTTATGTTAAAAAGTATTAAGCTAAACAACTGCTGAAGATAATTATGATAATTGGCATGGGTTGGAAGTATGGGTGTAAATTTTACAGACACCACTTTGCACTTAAATGGGTTAGGACAAAATAAATTAATATAAGACTATAAAAAGTTAAAACATACATATATATTTGTCTGAATATTAGTAAATAAAATTAAAAAATTCGGAAATTATGATGAAATGTGCTTAAACTTCTTATAAGTTCATCAGATAACAGGAAGAGTAAATATTAAAACAGTTTAAATCCTTGATATATTAGCATTTTGTCTCAATGATAATACAGAATCTCTTTTTATCTCTCTTTCTCTAACCCTCTCTGTTATGTACAGATACAGTTGATTATATAGACTAGCTGATATATCAGGATTTTAACACTGAAGTTAAACTATTGAGAGATTTATCAAGATCTTTGACTTCAATTTTTTTCTGTAGTTACTACTTATTATTAGAAGCGCAAATAATATGTATGATGTTGCCTTAACTGTCCCTGTTTCTCTCGTCCTTTTTTCTCCCTCCTTCTCCTCCACATCATCATCATCATCATTTTCATCAAAACTATACCCCCCATGGTTGAGGGTGGGAGTGGGGAGGGGGGGAGGGGTCGCAATTTGGTGTCTGATAACAGGCTAACAGCAAATTCAGTTGATGATAACAGATAGCAAAGAACATAACACCAGTTTTATCAATACGTGGTGGTGTATTGAATTTGATGGTAACATATAATAGAGAATTAAAAATGCACAAAAAACGGTTAACAGTAAAGATATGTGGCAATGTGGGTGGTGATGGTGGTGGTGGTGGTTTGTTGTATGTAATTTGCTGATAACAAATAATAAAAAATTAAGAACACTCAAAAAAGGTTAACAGTAAATAAAATCAATTTTATCAATATGTGGTGGTGCATTGAATTTGATGATTACATATAACAAAGAATTAAAAATGCACAAAAAAAAAGGTTAACAGTAAATAACATCAATTTTACAATACATGGTGGTCTATTGAATTTGATAATAACACATAACAAAGAATTAACAACAGGGCCTGTGGATGCTCTACTGGCTAAAGCTAAAGTTTGTGTATAACCCCTGCGAAATTTTCTAGAACTGTGCATGAACAATTCTTGAACTGTTTTGGATAGATTGTTCAAGAACAGTTCTAGAACTATCTGTACTGGAACTGTTCTAGAACTGTTCTAGAATGATCTCTACTGGAACTGTTCTAGAACAGTTCTAGAACTATCTGTACTGGAACTGTTCTTAGAACTGTTCTTGAACATAAGCTCTAGAAATTTTGTTTCATTTAACGTTCATGCACAGTTCTAGAACTGCTCAAGAACAGATCAAGCACAGTTCTAGAACTATCTGTACTGGAACTGTTCTAGAATTGTTCCAGAATGATCTGTACTGGAACTGTTCTAGAACTGTTCTAGAACTATACTGGAACTGTTCTTGAACAGTTCCAGTAAGATAACAGTAAGATAGTTCTACAACTGTTCTTGAACATAAGTTCTAGAAATTTTGTCTCATTTAACGTTCATACACTGTTCTAGAACTGTTCAAGAACAGATGAAGCACAGTTCAAGAACAGTTTTTGAACAATATATCCAGAACAGTTCCTGCACAGTTCTAGAACTACCTTGGCCACTAATTTAACCTACATAACAGTTAAAGAACAATTCATTAATTGAACCTTTAGAATGCCTGGTCATACTTGGTGAAATGTTACATATGATACTGAAATAAAATAATATGTGCAGTGCTGAATAACATTTTTCTGTCAGCAACAAAAAAAGAAAGTCAATCTGCGAAAACACATGACAATAGGGGTTTCATTTTAAAATACTGTTTCTAAAGACTACATTTATAAATTTCATCTTTCAAATACAACTATTAAATGTATAAGATGTTTTGACACAATAAGTAATTAAGTATTATCACAAATCACTTACATTTAATCATTAAATGGTACAAGCACAATCTTCAGTTGGACTGCCATTTTCCCGCCAAAAACTCAAAAGATTGGTGTCTGCATTTTATTTGCAGTCTTTGTCAGAATCACACTCAGGTGTCATATATTTGTAAAACAATCCATTTTCCTTTCCAAACTACTAAACTGAAAAAAATATCTTCATAAAACTTGCTACACATATCATGGTAGTGGTCATGTGGTGTATTTTGATATATATTAACTTCTTGCATATATAGATGAATATTTGGCAATTTTCAAACAAATACATACAATTACAAGTAAAATACAGGTATTGGCAAAATTTGTGATTTTCTTTACCTACTTTCTTTGCAAATATAAATGAAGACATGAGCTTTTAAACTCCAGATAATGTTATTATATTGAACTGTTCATGCAATAATGATTATCATATATTTGTTTCTTAATACTAGTATAGATTTGTTTAATTAATGAAGATGAACCCCTGCGAAACTCTGTTGTTATACTCAAGAACAGTTCATGAACATTTCTAGAACATTAAGAACAGTTCCTGAACTGTGAACTGTTATTGATTCATTGTTCTAGAACATATGTTCTTAATATGTTCTAGAACATTTTCAAGAACTATTGAAGAACATTTCAAGAACTTTAATTTTTCTTATAACCTATACTGTGTTGATGAGCCGTTAAACAACATTCATAAACATTCAGTTTGTTATGGCAAAACCTGTTCTGGAAATAGTGTAATAAAATTATGTTGTTTTGTGGAAATACTCAAAAGATTTGAAACTTTTGGACTTTAATCAACACAAAACTTAAGTGCTACAAAATTAATGTCTTTTCAGACCAAGTTTATGGATAATTGTTTTCATTTCCCAGCAAAAGCCATCTATGTATACTTGTGATGTGTTCAAGCTACATAAAACAAAGAAATTATAATACCTGTGCCTTTTTCAAAAGCTGTATCAGTAAGTAGTGTGACGAATAATTGAAGATCACAATAGTTTATTAGGTGGTTAATATTGTGACTTGCTTACTAATTTAATGTATATTTACATTTGCACAGATGTAATCGATCTGTAATGACATTCCTATTAAGATAACATATTTGTAGATATTTTAAGAACATCTTAATTACATTTTCTATTTAAAGGAATTTAGTTCACATTTTAAAGAACATTTGAAGAACTTTAAATAGAGAAAATGTTCTAAAACTGTTCCTAAACAATTTCAAGAAAAAATGAAGAACAGTTTAGGAACTTCTAGGGTTTAAACTGTTCTTAATTAGTGCTTAACACTTAAAGTTTAAGAACACTTAGAGTTAAGAACTATTTAAGAACAGTTTAAGAACCCCTGAAGTTCCTGAACGGTTCTTCATTTATTCTTCAAATTGTTCAAGAACAAATTAAGAACAGTTCAGGAACCCCTGAAGTTCCTAAACTGTTCTTGATTTGCTCTTGAAATTGTTCAAGAACATTTTTAGAACATTTTCTCTAATTAAAGGTTCTTGAACTGTTCGAAACTTTTTCAAGAACCTTTCAAGATTATCTTAAGAACATTAAAGTTCTTGAAATGTTCTTTAATAGTTCTTGAAAATGTTCAAGAACATATTAAGAACATATGTTCTCGAACAATGAATCAAGAACAGTTCAGGAACTGTTCTTAATTTTCTAGAACTGTTCATGAACTGTTCTTGAGTATAAGAACAGAGTTTTGCAGGGAAAGGGGCCATAACTATGTCATCATTCAACCAGAACATGGCGATGACATACAACAGGCTTGGTACTGATCATCCCTGCCACGTTTAAATGCTGAAATCTGGCCAAAGGTTCAGGAGAAATAGTCTGTACAAAGTTAGAGTATTAAAACCTTTAAAGGGTCATAACTCTGCCAAAATCCATTCAACTTGAACATAGCAATGATATGCGGAACTAAGCTTGGTACTCATCATCCCTGCCAAGATTCTTTTAAATCTAGCCAGGGAATCAGGAGAACTAGTCCAGACAAAGATTGTGTATTAAAACATTTAATGGGCCATAACTCTGCCAAAAGTCTTTCAACTGCAACACGGTGATATGCAAAACTAAGCTTGGTACTGATCATTCCTGAAAAGTTTCGTTCAAATCCGGCCAGGGGTTCAGGAGAACTAGTCCTGACAAAAAGGTGTATTTAAACCCTTAAAGGGCCATAACTCCACCAAACATTATTCAACCAGAACACTGCACAACTAGACCTGGTACTGATCATTCCTAAAATGTTTTATTGAAATCTGGCCAGGGGTTCAGGAGAACTAGTCCAGACAAAGTTTTTGTATTAAAACCTTTAAAAATCCATAACTCCACCAAATCATTCAACCGGAATACAGTGATGATATGTACAACTAGGCTTGGTACTGATAATCCCTGCAAAGTTTCCCTGAAATCTGGCCAAATGAAGCTCATATCATCCTCACGAGGCAAAAAACAGCATCATTGAACTAATTCAAGGGCCATAACTCCAGTGTTACTAATTTGATTTGGTTGGTTTTCAAACTTATCCAAGATTACATTAATAGTAATAATCTGGTAAAGTTTAGTAAAGATCGGATGAAAAATGAAGGCCCTATCGTCTTAACAAGGCCAAATGCAGCAATTTTAACTAAATCATGGGCCATAATTCTGGTGTTACTTGTCCGATCTAGGTGGGTTTTGAACTTGTCTGATCTTCCATTGGTGTCAACATTCGTGTCAAGTTTGAAACAGATCAGATAAATAATGAAGGCCCTATCATGTTAATGAGGCAAATTATAGCATATTTCAGAAAATCAAGGGCCGTAACTCTGGTAGTCTGATCTGGCTGGTTTTCGAACTCATCAGAGCTTTCATTGATAACAATCTGGTAAAGTTTGAAAAATATCGGATGAAAAATAAAGGCCCTATCCGTTATTGAGGCAAAATATAGCAGTTATAAATAAATCAAGGGCCATAACTCTGGTGTTACTGGTCTGAACTGGCTGGTTTTCGAACTCCTGCGAAATTTCATTGATATCAACAATCTGGTAAAGTTTGAAAAAGAATGGATGAAAAAATAAAATGAAGTCCCTATGGTGTTGACAAGATAAAAGTTAACAGACTGGCGGACGGATGACGGACAACTCTCCATCCCATAAAAATGCACAAAAAAAAGTTAAGAGTAAATAACATCAATTTTATAATATATGATGGTGTATTAAATTTACTGATAACACATAACAAAGAATTAAAAATGCACAAAAAAAGGTTAACAGTAAATAACATCAATTTTATAATATATGGTGGTGTATTGAATTTACTGTCATAACACATAACAAAGAATTAAAAATGCACAAAGAAAGGTTAAAAGTAAATAACATCAATTTTATAACAGATAACAAAAAATATAAATTTCACCAACGACAGATAACATTAAATTAACCAAAAACAGATAATAATGGTTAATATTATTTCATAATAAGAGATAACAAAATATAAATTTCACAAATAACTGCTAAACAGAAATAATCCTTGCCCCCACCCCGTCATCATTGTCACATACATGCTAAATTAAGTTAATTTTAGTATTGGTCTATTATACTTACGACAACATTACAAATGCTATTACTCAACTTGCTCTAATCCACGAGTGGAAAAAAACTTCCCCAAATTCCCTTCCATAGACCACGGCCGACAAGGGAACCGCTAATTGGTTACCCACCAACCTCCGGAATCAGAACGAGGCTCACTTCCTATTTTCCGCAAATCCTAATTAAGGAGGGGTGGGTAGTATAATGTTGTCGTAAGTATAATAGACCAATACTAAAATTAACTAAATTTATCATATTAGTCCATTGATATCTTACGACAACATTACAAATGCGACTTTAACAAAATTAATTGGGGTGGAATAAGTAGCCTGTTATGATAGTTAGAATATATCAAGGGAATTTAAACAAAACTGAAACAACAGGCAACAGGGAATGATCGGAACCTGCTATAATCAAAAGAATTAGAGCAGATTAGAACATAAACACAAAAACTAACTAACACTCACCCCTGTATGTTAGGGTCCTGCCCGGTTGTCAATACACATGTAGGAGGAGCCTCCTATACATTTCCAGAAGAGAAGGCGAATAAGCATAGTGAATGTGGCACATACGTCAAATTCACAAACAGGAGGAGTCTATAATACGCCTGTAGCTGACCCGAAGGTATAACATGTCGACTCTGGTACCGTAAAACAGTCAGTCTGTCAAGTAGGTCAAGGACAATTAAGTCCAGCGCCATTGAAAAAATCGACAATTTCAAGCATATCTAAAAAGGGCGAATATTGCTTGTATTAATTCGATGGTTTTTAGAAAACCAGTATCAATAAATCATAATTAAATACTTGCATAAATAAGTTTCATATGAAGAACTGTAAATGTAATAAAGCTATAAACACAAAGTAACATATAACTGTGTGCAAATAGGTAACACAAAAAAACAACATGCATGTGGCAAAGATAACCAGCCATAAACGGTAACAATTTTTGGTAAGTCTAGTACTAGCAACACATGCTATGTTAACCAATAGTAATGTGGTTCGAAACCCCGGACGTAAGTGACGGACAGTAATGATCTAGTCATCTAACTGTTCGGGTAGCAAAACTCCGATGACTGACTGGGCAGCGACCAATATTCCCAGAGAAGCCAATTCGTTATTAAATAGGGAGCAGTCCCTAAGATAGAGCCTAACAAAGGAGTTGTCTGAATTCCGGTAGCACGCTTTAAGAATACGCTCTAAGGGAATAGAATTAGACCATGCTAAGGACGAGGACAAAGCTCTGACTTCATGAGCTGTAGGATTAGAATCTGGCAGATCGGTCATTTGCACAGCATAGGCCAATTTAATGGTTTCAACAGTCCACCTAGAAATGGAGGCCATAGAAATCTCCCGAGTGGCATGCAGATAATGTGGAAGAAAATGCCTTTTTCTGCCACATCGCCATGACCTGGAATGCTCCAGGTAGATTCTTAAGGCCCTGACTGGGCAGAGGTTAGAAGAATTGGTATCACTGGAGGAAGGCAGAGCTGGAATAACCAGTGGTAAGCTAGGAACCAAAGGATGCTGGTTCTTAGCTAAAAACCCTGGGAAGAAATGTAAGATAACTGAAGTTCCCAGTAAGGTATGGAGCTCACTCCGTCTAGGCCCTGAGGCTAGAGCTAGAAGAAAAATAGTCTTGAGAGTAAGCTCCTTCCTACCGCAGGAATCAAGAGTTTCGAAAGGAGCACCTGAGATAGTCTTTAGAACCAACTGAAGGTCCCATTTTGGAGCAACATGGGTAACTGCTGGACTCTCTAGCTCTATGTTTTTAATAATGTTAGAGAGAAGAGGGCTATCAGAGAAATCCTGTCCCGTAATTTCTTTGAGAGTGATAGAAATAGCCGAGCGATACCCTTTAACAGAAGAAGGAGAAAGAGATTTGTCCTCAAATAAAGAAACAAGAAAATCTGAGAGTGAGGTCAAAGAGGGATGGAGCTGATCCAGCGACCTTGATAAACACCAATCTGTCCAGAATTTCCATCTGTACTCGTAGAGGGAATTAGTGGAGGACCTTCTAGCGGTACAGACTCGATGGGCAACCCTATCAGAAAAGCCTGCCGCCTGCAGATGTCGTTGGATAAGAGAAAGGCGTGAAGGTTGAATATTTCTGGCCGGGGATGAAGGAGCCGTGACAGGGGTTGACACAGGAGATCTTGCCTGGGGGCTAGCCTCAGGGGTGTGGCCACCATGAGAGATAGGAGATTTGTGAACCATGGATGACCCTTCCAAAGTGGGGCTATCAATATGATAAGACAAGCTTCCCGCTGGACCTTCAGAAGTACTCGGGACAGGAGAGGAGGTGGAGGAAAAGTATAGGCGAAAAGGCCCCGCCAGGGTATAGCAAGAGCGTCCACTGCCCAGGCCAAGGGGTCTGGAACTGGGGAGACGAACTTCAGAAGTTGGTTGTTTAGCCGGGTGGCAAACAGGTCCACATGTGGGGTGTCCGAAAGACGAAACACTTGGGATAACGTTGGAGAGTGTAGCTTCCACTCTGTTTGAATGACCTGATTCTTCCGGGATAGAGAATCTGCCAAAACATTCAGTTTCCCTGGGATGAACCGTGCTTTCAGGAAGACTCCTTCTTGGGAACACCACTTGAGGATTTCTATGGCTCAACCGGAGAGATCCCTGGAATGGGATCCCCCTCCTTGTTGAGGTAAGCCGCTACTGTGGTATTGTCTGTGGCCAACATGACCGAGTAGCCTCGGATATCCTCCAGAAAAGCCTGTAGAGCTTAGAAAACTGCTTTTAATTCCAAAAGATTGATATGGAAGGTCTTTTCGGAAAGGGACCAGGAGTCCGACGCCTGAAGGTCTTCCAAATGGGCTCCCCAGCCAAGAAGGCTGGCGTCCGTGAACAGGTGTAAATCTGGGTCTGGAGGGTGTAGAGGAACCATTTCCATCAGGAAGACTGAATCGAACCACTGGAGCGTTGCCGACTTGAACCATGGGCCTAACTAGATTTGGTATTCCCAGGATTGGGTAGCCTGATCCCATCTGTCTTTCAAGGCCCACTGTAAAGGGCATTTGTGAACTCTGCCCTGTGGAAGAAGCTTGGACATCGACTCCATTTGACCCAAAAGGGAAAAAGTTCCCTTGCTGAAGCTGAGGGTTGCAACAACAGGACCCTGAGGGACTCCTGTAGGTGGTGGATTCTGTCCAAAGATGGGCCCACGAGGGAGTTGTGTAGGGAAAGACGAGCTCCGAGGAAAATGAAGGACTGACAAGGGATTAGATCCAACTTTTCCCAGTTTGGGATAAAACCTAGATCTAGAACTATTGAAAGCAGACGCCTTGCATGAGTGCGACAGAGCCAGATCTCTGGAGTTGGCTGGTTGTAACCAATCGTCCAGGTAAGTGTGCAGTCGAATACCCAAGCGATGAACGTGGGCGCAAATGACCTTGATCAACCAAGTGAACACATAAGGAGCTGGGGCCAGACCGAATGGTAGAGCTTGAAACTGATAGTTGTCCCCTGCCAGACAAACCGAAGGTATTTCCTTGAAAAGGGATGGATGAGGACGTGAAAGTAAGCATCTTTCAGGTCCAGGGAGGTTACCCAGTCTCCCTCTTGTAGTTCCAGCCGAATTGTATCTAGTGTTTCCATTTTGAAGTGTGGGGTTTTGATGAACTTGTTCAGTATTGAGAGGTCTATGATAGTTCTCCAAGCCCCCGAGGGTTTGGGTACCACAAAGAGACGGCTGTAAAACCCCTTTCTTGAATGGGAGGGAAGAACTGTTTCCACTGCCTGTAACTTCAAGATATTCTGGATTTCCTGATCCAGGATAAGAAACTTCTCTGAATCCTGTGGAGGACCGAATCTGGCCGGAGAATGACGTGTGAGTGGAGGTCGGACATGAAAAGGAATGAGATACCCGCCCCGGACCACTGAAAGTGTCCAAGGATCTGCTATATTTTCCCAGGCATGGCTGAAGGCAAAAAGTCTGCCGCCTGTAGGTATTTCCGGTTTGGGAATCCTTATGTCTAAGGGAAGACCCGAACCGGAAGTAACCTGGGGAAATTTGCATCCCTATGGGGCAGCGGGCCGAGAGCCCCTTCGTCTTCCCCATCCTCTACCCTATCCCCTACTACGATTCCCTGACTGTTTTCTATAATCAGTCTTAGAGGGAGGAACCCACTTGGGTTGAACCCTTGAATCCGAAGCTTGTGGAAAAAGTGTGCTGGAGTAACAATAGGAGCCCTACTTGCAGTAGCTTGAGGGGTCCTAGTGGGATACCTGAGAGGAGGTCTAGAAGGCCGAACAGAAGACAGCGCAATCCTCTGGAAGGAAGAATGTTTGACCTCTTCTTTATAATGAGAGACTACTTCCGGGAAGGAGGGACCAAAAAGTGTGGGGGAATTAATAGGTTCCACCCTAAGACTAGAACTCAGCTGCAAGTTAAGGACAGAGAGATTGAGAATAGCATCTCTTCTCACCAGACTAAAACTTTCTGACATTCTAAGAAACATATCCATCGAGTTAATGTTAGCTCTAGCCGTAGACAGGATGTACCGCTGGAGCTCAACAATGTCCTCGGGTGAAGGAGAAGGGTCTCTTAAAATAGAGAGGATGCCACACAGAAACAATCAGTATGGGAACACACCTGAACACCCATACGTGCCCAGCAGTCCCAAATAATCACATCTGACAAAGAGATGGAGGTAGCAGAAGGCAGGGTAGTCCTTGGTTGTAAAATATCCTGAATGAAGGAATCTACCATGGGAGGATCCAAGGGAAGAACAAGATCCTGAGTTACATAAGTCTTACGCATCATCTGCCACTTCCTCTGACCTGTAAAGAACTTATTCTTTTGAAGAGCCTTAGGATACTGAGGGAGTGGTGACTCAGGTTCTAATCCCGAGCCCCTCACTTCTGCTGAAAGAGACGAAAGTAGAGAGGAAACCTGCTTGCTCTGAGGTAAGGTATTACCAGGTTTAGAAAGGGTCGGCTGTACATCAAAATAGTTCATGGCCGAAGCACCAGCCGAGGATTCGACAGGTGCAACTAGAGGAGGACAAACTGAGGGGCCCAACCTGTCCCTAAGAAGAACAATAAGTTCAGAAAAGGAAGGCCAAATTGCATCAACAGAAGGTACTTCCTGAAAAATGTCATCGGGATGCTCAGAAGCCACACTCTGTCCCGTGTTAAACAAGCCTGTGGTAGGATCCAATAAAGCACCCGAACAAACCTGCTCCTCAGGTAGAGGGGGAAGGGGTGGATCCTGAAGAACGCCAGCACAAGGGGGAGAATTACCCCGGGATATGCCAATGACGGTTGCTGAGTTACTAAGGGAATGATCCCTTCTATGCTGTGCTAACCTAGAACAGGAATGTCTAGCCCATTTGGAAGCCCCTCTAGAATGAGACCTAGAGCGGTTCCTGGATCTCTTAGAGTGCGGAACTCGAGAAGCTGAGCTCAAAAGAGACCTGAGGTTGTCTAGTGTACGGGAAGAAAGACGATGTCGCTCATGATGTCTTTCATGAGAATGATGTCGTCCATGAGAACTACTACCAGACTTGCGAGAACGACTACCAGACTTGCGGTGTCGATGACGCCGGTGGGGGGACCTATCCCTATGGCACTGGGTCGAGCTAGAGAAGCCAAAAAATTCACTTTTTGAAGAAAAGAGTTACCTGAGCTTGAGCTGTCACTAAACCGATGACGGTTGCTCCTAGACCGGCCACTGCGTCTAAACTCTCTGGAGGGTGACCTGGAGGCCGAGTATTTAGAACTGTTCTGCAGCCCAGCAGCGTACCCACGAGGTAGAGAGTTACCTGAGTCACCATGGTCCCCCGCACTGCCTGGTAGCTGGTAACTGTGAACAGGAGTGGGTGGGGTATGGAACGCTTATGCCTGGGTTGGGAGACATCACCGTTAGGGGGACGAGCCTCTGTTTGGGTGACCTTTCCAATCCCAGGAAGTATCTCGCTGATACTTTCTGCTTGGTTGGGATGCCCTGTGAGATAGGCGGGACCGTAGTCTTACTAGGGCATGACTCCCGAACCAGCAGTAGCATGTTCGCATCCGACATTGCACACTAAAATATAGAATGAGAATGGCAGAAACATGCTATAAACACGAACTGTTATTATAGGAAATATGTTAAACAATATAAAAATACAAAAAATAAAACTAATAAACACAACACAAGTGGAAAAAAAGCTAACTTTGAGACACTCGATTTACATATCGTCCATTTGGAATAATCACGGGTGAAAAATAGGAAGTGAGCCTCGTTCTGATTCCGGAGGTTGGTGGGTAACCAATTAGCGGCTCCCTTGTCGGATGTGGTCCCGGGAAGGGAATTTGGGGAAGTTTTTTCCACACGAGGATTAGAGCAAGTTGAGTAATTGCATTTGTAATGTTGTCGTAAGATATCAATTGACCAATATGCAGATCAAGCTCAAGCATCCTTATATTTTACTAGTTGCCTGAAGGCCTAAAAAAACATGAAGAGCTTGGTGGGGCAGGGGCGGTCTGGAATTTATCTAGTCAATCCACATACAGGGTATAGATCCAGGTTTTAACAGGGATGTCCGCAATTCGAGGTTGGTGAGTATTTTTTCGAGGATTTATATAGGCGCTCGCCGTACCACCTTTCCTCTCCCCACTGGAACCTACTCAAACCCAGTCACAGAAAGGAGACAATGCCAAGTTTGTTGTACTTCTGAATTCTGAATTCTGAAATCCCAAATTCCGAAGTTTGAAGTCTGATAGATTGCATGCATCCATAGGTGAGATATAATTCCATAATAAGGCCAAACAAAATATGTGTGTTTAGGGTAACATGCCAGAAAAGTAGGTAGGGTAGGTACGGATTCATTTTCTCTTTTTTTTTAAACAGGAACATAGCATTTTGTACCCAAAACAGCCTTGGTTTTTAAATTTTCTGATAAATTGGAAACAAATTGCTAGGTTTCACCCGAAAAAATAGGTAGGGCCGGGTTATCCTAAACAAACATAATTGTTTGCAACGCCTAAGTTGAACGCGCATATAAAATTAATTAGAATTGAACAAAGCAGGTTTCGTTCACTCACAGCGTTTTTTTTCACCATTTTGGGAATGGGTCCGTGGCCGGTCAAATTGGGAAAAAACACGCGATTTTTCTCAAAATTGGGAAAAAACGTGCGTTTTTTCTCAGAATTGGGAAAAATGTTGTTTTTGTATTTTGTGAAATATTACATATTTATTGATGATTTACATAATAAAATATTTTCACAACTGTAATGTTTCAAGTTTTTATTGTACTTCACTGTGTTGTTACAGAATAATTTCTCTGTTTTTGTTGTCCCTGAAAATGTTAACAATGCTGTTAAGTTCATTGTCATTTAGGGTTGCACCAGATTCTCTGCATATTCTCATGACCGAGGAAAGAGTTTCCTGGCCCAGACGATTTCTGTTATTCGTCCTTTATTTAGTATTAACCCATCGCTCACTGAGGCGCTTGTTACATAGTAGAATATACTAGCGGTAAAGCGTTTCGATAACATACAAGCGGTTTAGCGTTTCTGCAACGCATAAACAACATGGCGTCGTCCTCGGGTGACGAGGCTGTGTTTTGCGTTTCAATTTACACAGAAAAGCAGAAGAAACTTACAACCCTGGTAAAAAACTTTATTAAGAAGATTAATCTAAAACAGAACTGGGAAGATCTATTACATCTGTGTATTGAGAATATCCCAGGAGAAAGATTGACGGAAAAACAACTTCGATTTGGGAATTTTTTAGTTGGAAATTGGGAAAAATGGACAATTTTTTCAATTGGGAATGGGGCCGTTTATCGGTCCCATTTATTTAAGGTAAAAAAACGCTGACTCATTACAAACACACACCCACAACATGGTTGAATAGTTTTCGTTACACTCGTCTTGACATGTTTGTCAATTTAATATTTAATAAAATCGTCTCCCTGACAAACCCAAGATTATATTGAGAGAGAGAGATAGAGAGAGAGAGAGAAAACGAAGAAGAGGCTTAATTCACCTTAAGATTGGTGAAATGGTCGGTGGTAAGATGCGATGGTCGATGTGATGGTAAGATGTCCCTAACAGGAAACTTGCTTATCAAGGGAAGTAACTTTTCTAGCTTGTGTATGTGCAAGTGGCGCCCACGCACAACTGTTAGGGAAAGCACCGAACTTATTCACCTTACGTCATATTAATTCTGTTCGCTATCGGCCATTTGTCTTTATGTCAAATTGATTCTGCGCATCATCGATTATTTGTAAAAACGGTATTCTAGATCTGTTTATGCAAGCTTAATTCATTTAGCATATGTTTAAATTATTTTCAATAAGGTCTAATCGAATATCACTGTACTAAATTGATTTCGACCGAATGGTTCGAATATGCACCGATTCCTTTAACTTATCAATGAACTGAGTGCTTTGGTCTTGTATTAATTCAGTTTCCTATAGATTGTTTCACGTATTGGTAAATTGACAGTTACTTTTAAATTGGTTCACATACTCCTGCGTTGATTCATATTTTGTATTGAACTGTTTAGCATTGCACTGAATCATTTCAAGTTTGATTAGATGGTTTGAAAAATCACTCCGCATTATTTCACAAAGCATCGAATTGTTTCAAGTTTGATTAGATGGTTTCAAAAAAAGTAGTCGATCAATTAAAGTTACATTGAATTAAATATTATAAATACCGGTGAATTAATTCATCTTTGACTGGATGATTTATTAAAAACATGCTTTTGGCAGTATGGCCGCCCATACGTTACCACCTCGAAATGGTCAGTGGCGAAAAGGCCACAAAGGGTTTAACCAAGGTTGTATGGTGCACCAAATTTTATTTCTACCAACTCACGTTAATTCCTGGCAAGCTACATCAATTCCTGCCAAGCTACATCGTCTCACAAACTAGGCAGCAGTAATAGATAAGTAAAACCCAAAGATGATCATGTTTATATGAATATAAAAAAGAAAAGGACTAAAAGCCACAGTGCAAATGCTCATTGCCTTGGCAGAAGCCAGAGCAGCAAGAGAATGCACAGTTAAGGGCAGGACAAGGTTTAAGACAATCATTGAATGTTACCTCATTTTCAAGATTTAGGATGACTTCATCATATGATCATCATCTGTCGGGTCATCGCACAATCAAAGAGGAAAGTGTAATGGGGAACTTTAAATGGGTCAACATGCAGTTACCCAAGATCGAGAACACTGGCAGGGTCAGTGAAACTCTAGAGTTTGGGTGGAATACAATAATCTTATTTTGGTATGTTACATTTCCCTTTTAAAATAAATCGCTATATTTTCATTACTTGTCATGCTGTGGCAAATAACAACAACAACATCATCATCATCATCCTCATCTTATTCCTCATCGTCATCATCATCCTCATCATCATAGTCGTCATCGTCATAATCCTCATCATCATCATCCTCGTCTTAATCATCATCATCGTCATCTTCTTAATCATCATTGTCATCATCCTCATCATCATCATCGTCGTCTTAATCATCATCATCATCATCATCTTAATCATCATATTCATTGTCGTCTTAATCATCATCATCATCATCGTTGTCATCTTAATCATCATCCTAATCATCGTCGTCATCTTAATCATCATCCTCATCATCATCATCATCATCATGCCAATTAAAACTATTACCATCATTGTCATATTAACATAATTATGTTGGGGCAAACAAAAAGATCAACACTACTTTTAATAACAAACATCATTAACACTTAATTTATTATAAGCAAAAATAAACATCCGTCTGTTAAACAAAAATGCTAAATTTGGTTCAATTTTAGTATTGGTCTGTTATACTTATGACAACATTACCATTGCTTTAACTCAACTTGCATTAGTCCACGAGTGGAAAAACTTCCCAAATTCCCTTCCCAGGGACTGCGGCCTGATAAGGGAGCCGCTAATTGGTTAACCCCATACCTCTGAAATCAGAACGAGGCTCACTTCCTCTTATTCCGCAATTTCTAATTAAGGAGGGGTGGGATTAATGTTGTCATAAGTATAATAGACCAATACTAAAATTGGACCAAATTTAGCATATTGGTCCAGTGATAACTTACGACAACATTACCATTGCGACTTTAACAAATTTAAATGGGGTGGAAAAAAGAAGCCTGTTATGATAGGTAGAATATATCAAGGGAATTTGAACAAACTGAAACCACCAAGCAAAGGGGAATGATCAAACCTGCTATAATCGCAAGAAATTAGATCAGATTAGAACCTGTAGAAACAACTAACTAACACTCACCCATATATAGGGGTCCTGCCTGGTTCACAATACACAAATTGAAGGAGACTCCATGACATCTCCAGAAGAGGTGAATGTGACACGTGCAGTCCTATACACATGTACATGTAGGAGGAATCTCTACTACACCCGTAGCTAAGTCGAAGGTGTAAAATGTCAAATATGGTACAGTAAACCATTGTTTATCTATTAAGAAAGCCTGAAGCGCCAAGAAAACTGCCTTTAGCTCCAAAAGATTGATATGGGAGGTCTTTTCGGAGAGGGTAAAAAAAACCGAGGCCTGAAGATCTCCCAAATGGGCTCCCCAGTCCAGAAGGCTGGCGTCCGTGAACAGGTGTAAATCTGGGTCTGGAGGGTGAAGGGGAACCCTTTCCATAAGAAACGCCGAATCTAACCACTGGAGAGTTGCTAATTTGAACCAAGGGCCTAGCTGGATTTGGCATTCCCAAGGTTGGGTAGCCTGATCCCACCTGTATTTTAATGCCCACTATAACGGGCGTTTGTGAGTCCTGCCCTGAGGAAGAAGCTTGGACATAGGTTCCATTTGACCCAAAAGGGAATGGATTTCTAGGTTTGCAACAAGAGGGCCCCGAGGGACTCCTGTAGGGGATGGATTCTGGCCAAAGATGGGCCTACCAGGACTTCTAGTAGAGAAAGACGAGCTCCGAGGAAACTGAAGGCCTGACAAGGGATTAGTTCCGACTTGTCCCAGTTTAGAATAAAGCCTAGACCTAGAACTACTGAAAGTAGAAGCTTTGAGTGAGATAGAGCCAGATCTCTGGAGCTGGCTGGTTGAAGCCAATCGTCTAGGTAAGTGTGCAAACGAATACCCATGCGATGAACGTGGACGCACACCACCTTGATCAACCGAGTGAACACATATAGGGCTGGAGCTAGTTTGAATGGTAGTGCTCTAAACTGATAGGTTGTCCCCTGCCAGACAAACCGAAGGTATTTCCTTGAAAAGGGATGGATGGGGACATGAAAATATGCATCTTTCAGGTCCAGGGAGGTTACCCAGTCTTCCTGCTGTAGTTCCAGCCGAATGGAATCTAGAGTTTCCATTTTAAAATGTGGAGTGATGATAAACCTGTTCAGTATTGAGATATCTATGATGGTTCTCCAAGCACCCGAAGGTTTGGCCACTACAAAGAGGCAGCTGTAAAAGCCCTTTCTTGGATGGGAGGGAAGCACTGGTTCCACTGTCTTTAACTGCAAGAGGTTTTGGATCTCCTGATCTGCCGCCTGTTGGTATTTCCGGTTTTGGGATCATCAAGTCTAGAGGAGGACCCGAACCGGAAGTAGCCTGTGGGAAACTGGAGCGGGCAGCCCTATGGGGCAGGGAAGTGAGAGCCGCTACCCCTACCCCGACCCCCAGAATTGTACTTATCATGTCGCTTTGGGGGACGAACCGACCTGGGTTGACCCATAGAAGAAGAAGCCTGCGGAACAAAGGGTGCAGGAGCTATAGGGCCCCTGCTAACTGTAGCTTGAGGGGTCGTAAACCTGTGAGGGGGTCTAGGAGGTCGAACAGAAGAAAGTGCTATCTTCTGGAAGGAAGAATGCTTGACCTCTTCCCTATAATGGGATAGCACATCTGGGAAGGAGGGACCAAAAAGAGTAGGGGAATTAATAGGTTCCACCCTAAGGCTAGCAGACAATTGCAGATTAAGAACAAAGAGGTTCAAAATCGCATCTCTTATGACCAGACTAAAAGCCTCGGACATCAGACCGAAGAAACAAACCCATAGCATCGATGTTAGCCTTCATGGTGGAAAGGATATACCGTTGGAGCTCGAGAAGAGCCTCAGGCGAAGGAGAAGGGTCCCTTAAAATAGAGAGGATGCTGCACAGAACCAAATCGGTATGGGAAGAAATCTGGACCCCCATACGTGCCAAACGATCCAAAGACACAACATCTACCAAAGAAATGGTACCCCCCGAAGGCAAGCTGGTCCTAGGCCGAAGAACATCTTGAATAGAAGAATCTACCAAGGCAGGTTCCATAGGCAGAACAGGAGCTTGAGGCACATACAGTGCACGTAAGTTACTGCACTGCTTTTTACCTGTCAGAAATTTATTAGTACGAAGGGCCTTAGGAAACTGAGGAATTGCTGACACTTGAACTGTTTTCGATCCCTCACCTCAGTCAAAAGAGAAGAAAGAAGAGAAGCAACCTGCCTACTCTGGGGTAAAGAACGGTCAATTTAGAAGAGAGCCTGTACATCAAAGTAGTCCATGGCAGAAGCACCAGCAGAGGAATTGACAGGTGCAACTACCGGAGGGCAAACTGAGGGTCCCAACCTATCCCTAAGAAGGCCAATCAGATTGTAGAAAGAAGGCCAAACTGCACCTTGAGAAGATTCTTCCTGGAACTCTTCAGGAAGCTCAGAAGTCACACTCTGAGGGGGTAAGGGAGGTTAAACAGATTGAAACAAGCCTGTGGAGGGATCCAACAAAAAAAACCGAAAAAAACTCCTCTTGAGGTTGAGGGGAGAGAACGACCGAAGGGGGAGAATTCCTTCGGGACCGGGAACCGTTAGATGGTAAAATGCTATGAGCGTGATCCCTTCTATGGTGAAAAGAACTAGAACGGGAACGTCTAGCCCGCTTCGAAACATCTGTAGAACGAGACCTAGAGTGGTTCCTGGATCTCTTAGAATGAGAGTCGGAAGCCGAGCTCAGAAGAGACCTGAGATTCGCTAGTTCTCGGGAAGACGTGTGATGGTCATATGAAGCCCATGACATGTATGAGAACTACTCCTAGATCTACGTTTACGCCGGGAGTGGGACCTACCACTATGATGTAGAGGGGAGTTGGAAAAACCCGAAAATTCATAATTAGAAGAATTACCTGAATAATCACGGTTACCCCTGTGCCTGGACTCTCTGGAAGGTGACCTAGATGAGTCCGAGTCGGAGCTGTCCGCATACCCTTTAGGGAGAGAGTCTCTGCCACCACCGTTGAACCCCCCAATACCTGCCAGCTTCTTACTGGAAACAGGAGTGGAAAGGGAACCAGGCAGTTTCCGTCTGAGTTGGGGTTTATCCTGGGCATAAGGGGTACTCATTTCCCCCTTCGAGCAGGACTCCCCACCCAGCAGTGGCGTGGTCACATGCGACATATGCGCTAAAAATACAAAAAGTATGACAGCTAAACGCACGAACTGTTAATGTAGAAAAAGGTGTATAACAATAAAAAAATACAAAAATAAAATTAACAAAACACAAAACCTGTGGAAAAAACGCAAAATTGAGCCACCCGATATTACCTAATCCTTTCAAAACCAGGGCGAGTGGAATAAGAGGAAGTGAGCCTCATTCTGATTTCGGAGGTATGGGGTTAACCAATTAGCGGCTCCATTATCGAGCCGCAGTCAAACAAGGGAATTTGGGAAGTTTTTCCACTCGCGGACTAATGCAAGTTGAGTTAAAGCACTGGTAATGTTGTCATAAGTTATCAATGGACCAATTGGTGTTTTAAAGGTTTAAACATTTATATATGACATTTAAATTTAAACATAAAATATAAATAAATTTATACATATAAAACTTTTTATATAATTCTTCCAGAACATGCTTCCACAGTTTCTTTACACAGGTGCATAATGTCCAAACAAATGTGTAATTACAAAGACATCTTTCAGAATGGAATGGCACAAATACATTACGTGGTCCGAGTATTAACTTTCATACCCCATCCAACCCCTTCTCCAAGAAGCGAAAATGAGGTTGGTTTAAACATATTTTATTTTTCAATGGTTTACAACATTTCATGTACAATCATATTAAAGGATAAGAACGAAACTGCTTATAGAATTTTTCTCCCAAATGGGGTTGGCTGGGGTATGAAATAAAACCTTAATTTCGGCTTAAAAAGTTTGCATATTGTAAAATTTAATCATTTATTAGGTAATTATAAACAGGTAATCACATTTTTTTCAGTAAAAAATGTTTTTTTATTGTCGAAATATCCATTATAAAATCCTGCTAATAAAAGCTTTCCCATCGTTTAATGGAATTAAGGTGGGCACGTAATGAGAGATGATTTAAATCTGTTTAATAAAAATTGAAAATGTTTATTTTTTATGTGTCAATTGAATTGAATTGACTGTTGTTTAACGGCTCATCAACACAGTATAGGTTATTTAGAGCCGTCCCAGAGAGAGGGGAAGGATACATAGGAATCCGGGAACCTGCCCTACTCTTATTATCGAATAGATTCCTATGGTTCTTTAACGCGCTCGGAGGATAGACCGATACACGGGACCGCCCGGTTTACGTCCCCATCCAACGGACGAGGCTAAGGTAAAGTGTCTTGCCTAAGAACACACCGACGGAACTCAGTGGCACCACGGAGGATTGAACCCGGGGCCTCCGGTTACAAATCCGCCGCGCTACCGACTGCGCCACGCCAGCCCCTACTGTCAATAATGAAAAGCACTATGTAAACATTCCATAGAACTAAAGCAGAAAGATTCTTTGCCTAACTTTCTGTTTCTTTTTCACATGATCTGTTCATATGCTTGTATCATTTTTTGTTAGACTGCTTCCAGGTGAACCTTGATGGTAGATTTCTTAGTGGCGCTCTTCTTGGCGAAGTTTCCCCATAGTTTGACTTTTGGTTGTACTCCCTTTTTTCACTGCCGTCATCCTTTTCTCATCCAGCAGCTCTGCGTCTTCATACTCTTTCTTGGTCCTTTCTAATTCTTCAATCCTCTTGCTTTGTCGACCATTTACATCTTCCATTTCAATATACTTGCTTTCGAGGTCGCTGTGTTCCATCTCAAGTGTCTTTAGTTTGCTTTTCAAATTATCAATGTTGCTTTTCAAATTATCGATGTTTTTCTTTTCCTGAGAATGGTTATACATATCATTTGCCATTTCATTTGTTTTTTTCACTTCTTCAAAAAACTTTGACGAATATTCAAGTTTCTCTTCTTTAAGTTTCTCAATCAGTTTGTTCAATGGTGTTTTTTTGTCCTTTTCATCAAACAAATCATAGCATGTTTTGAGTTTCTGTTCTGCGGAATTTTCAGGTATCTCTGTGAGCCTATCGATTTCATTGTCTTCCTCACTGTTTTGCTCATTTAATTCTGCTGCAATCTCAGCTCCAATTTGTGTTGCAATGTGTTCATTTTCCTCATCTTCAATCTGACTTTTGTGCCGAATTGTATGATAAAATACTTCACTGTTCTCTCTGTCATCCTCATTTGGATCAACACAGTTGTTCAGATCTCCATCATTATCAAACCCATCTACATTATCAAAATCATTCCCATCTCTGTTGCTATTTGTATCACTGGCATTAACATAGTCATCTTCAAAGACTTGATCCTCATTTTCCCCATAATCGGGCTCATCTGTTGCATTTTCCTGTGAGATGTAGGGTAGCTTGAACGGATTATAAGAAGCACTGGAGCTATGTTGCTGAGGTATGAGACTGCATGTTGCATGAGATTTTTTCCTAGGAGATTCTAAAGTTTGTATTGGGCTAATGCAAGCATCTGTAAACTGTGGTGCTGTTGATTCATCTTCATCGTTATTATCGTTCAACCCAGGTTGAATTGGATTTTGAAATTGTGATTGAAAGAATTGTCCATTATTGTTCTCATTTCTTCCTGTCATTGACACACTGGCAAAGACGGGGGCTTGAGGTTGTTGCGGCATTTTCTTCGATGTTCGCTGAGCAATTGCTGGATTCGAAGTGGCTTGACACAAACTTTGAACCCTTGTCATGTCCTCTTTTTCATAAGACATGGATTTGGGTTGAGTATGTTCTTCCTCTATAATTTAAAAGGTAGATGTTATTTCATTTTGAATATACCAGCTTCTCCTGAATTATTAAACATTAAACATGAGTTCTCTGACTGACTGCTAAATTATTAAAAATAAAGAGGCAGGCAGGCAGGCAGACAGAGAAATGCTGTTTAAAATGTTAATACATCCGAAAACTTTTGTTAATAGCTAACTTTTGTTATTCTTATATTTTAATTTGAGGATATGTAAATGTTTATTTGGAATATGCCACTTATACAGGTAGCCCCTAGGCCGACCATAACAAATTGTTGGTTGGTTAGCTGTTTCCCTACCTTGAAAAGCTTTTTAAAATTCTTTAAAAAAAAAAATAAAAATTTACTATCTTTAGTATATTTTTCTTTATTTCTGAAGGTTTTCACTGTCTTCAGCAAAAAAATAATTCACCTACCTACCTACCTATATACCTTACATACCTACCTACATACCTACCTACCCACTTATAAAATTCTGAGTCGGGGAAACAGCAAATGTATTTTTTAAGGATGGCACTAGACAATTCCTTTTACCTCTCCCTCTGGCAAATGTTGTTTCTCCATTTAACTTTTGTTGATATATTTTCTCCAATTCGTCAGCAAGCCAAGCATAATGCTCCCTTAGAATCGAGACAAAATTGTCAAACGCTTTTGGTCCACGTTTCTCTAGTAGTTCTAGCATTTTGAAGACTTGGTCTCGAGGTATTGTTACAGTCTGCAAAAAATAAGTCACAATACTCATATTTCAGCAAAACTCTTTTTGTTTGTGTGTGTGTGTGTGTATGCGCGTGAAAATATTTACTCAATTATTAAAAAAGATGTGTATTACCCAAAACAATCATCTCAAAAAATATGTATGACAAACCCTATGGCCTATCATAAATAAATAAACATAAACTGAAAGCTAATTAACCAGGTTTTCTTTTGAAAAAAACTGTTATTAGATTGGCGAATGTCATGCGGACAGGCAGATGGGCGGCGTCAGACTCATGGTGCTGCAACAAATCTATTGTTCAGAATGAGGTATTGCGACGAAATTTGCTATGAAGTTAGCTTATATGGAATGGAAGCATGGGATAGCATTTGAGGTCACTGGGTTCAATGTCCAGGTCACTGTAACTTATAATAGAAAAATATTTCTGCTCAATAACCTTTGTTAGGAGTGATATACTGCGATGAAATTTGCCATGTAGGTAAGTAATTATATGGAAAGGAAGCTTCAGATTGCATTTAAGGTCCCTGGGGTCAAGGTCGCTGTTACTAAAAACAGAAAAATGGTTTCCGCTCATTAACTTTTGTTAGGAGAGAAATAATGCAACAGAATTTGCTGTGCATAGTTTATATGGAAGGGAAGCTTGGGATGCATTTGAGGTCACTGGGGTCAAGGTCACGGCTACTAAAAATAGAAAATGTGTTTCCGCTCCAGAACTGTACTTAGGAATGAGATATTGGGCCAAAACTTGCTGTGTAAGTAGCTTATAATATGAAAAGGAAGCTTGGGATCACTGGGTTCATGGTCAGGGTCAAGTTACTAACAAGAGGCCCAAGAGGGCCTGTGGATGGTCTACTGGCTAAAACAGCTCTTATAGATTTAGATAGATATAGCTAGATATAGCTCTCTTCTCCTATAGATTTAACAAAGGAAAATACAATATAGCATTTTTCAACAAATCAAGGGCCATAACATTACTCTGTTATTACTAACAAGATCTAGCTGGTTTTCGAAATTGTCCAAGATTTCATTGATATACCGCGCTTTGCACAACTAGACATCATACTGAGGCTTCCTGCCAAATTTCATAGAAATCCACCAAGCCGTTTATGAGGAGTAGCACCGACAAGAAATTTAAAATAAAAATGTCAAAGGGCCATAGTCAAAAATCAGCAAACTGGAACAAAAACGTGATATGCACAACTAGACATCTTACCGATGCTTCCTGCCAAGTTTCGTCGAAATTCACAAGGCATTTAGGATGAGTAGCGCCGACAAGAAATTTTAAAGTAAGTGTCAAGTAATTAAAAAGATAATAAAAAAAAATGAAAAAAATATTCAAATCAATCCAAAAAAAAATTTAAAAAAAATAAATGAAAAAATAAAAAATAAAAAAATAAAAAATTTAAAAATACACAACAAAAAACAAAAAAATTGAAACATTTAAAAAAAATATATATTGAAATTCCAAAAAAAAATAATAAAAAAATAAAAAAAAGTTGTTACCCCCGGAGCGTGTTCAAATTTGACACCAGGGTCACCATTTGAAAAAACTTGGTAGAGGACCATAAGCTGATGCTACATGTAATACATCAGAGCTCTGTGCCATGTGGTTCCAGAGAAGTGATATTTTTTCAGTTTTTCCCTATACAAGCCTAAGTAAAACTGACCCCCAGGGTGGGGCCAAATGTGACCAATGGGTCACCAATTGAACAAACATAAGCTTATAGCAAATGCAAAATATTAAACCTCTGGCTCTTGCAGTTTCAGAGAAGAAGATTTTTTAAGTTTTTCCCTATACATGTCTATGTAAAACATGTGACCCTTGGGGCGGGGCCAAATGTGACCCGAGGGTGACCATTTGAACAAACTTGGTAAAGGACCATGAGCTTATAGTAAATGCAAAATATCAAATCTCTGGCTGTTGTAGTTTCCGAGAAGATTATTTAAAAAAAATAATCCTATATAAGTCTATGTAAAACTGTGACCCCCGGGGCGGGGACACATTTGACCCCAGGGTCACCATTTGAACAAACTTAGTAGAGGACCATAAGCTGATGCTACATATAATACATGAGAGCTCTGTGCCTTGTGGTTTCTGAGAAGAAGATTTTTAAAAAAAAAATCCTATATAAGTCTATGTAAAACTGTGACCCTCGGGGCGGGGACAAATTTGACCCCAAGGTCACTATTTGAACAAACTTAGTAGAGGACCATAAGCTGATGCTACATGTAAACCATGAGAGCTCTGTGCCATGTGGTTCCAGAGAAGATTTCAGTTTTTCCCTATACAAGCCTATGTAAAACTGTGACTCCCGTGGTGGGGCCAAATGTGACCCCTGGGTCACCATTTGAACAAACTTGGTAGAGGACCACAAGCTTATAGCAAATGCAAAATATTAAACCTCTGGCTCTTGCAGTTTCAGAGAAGAAGATTTTTTAAGTTTTTCCCTATACATGTCTATGTAAAACATGTGACCCTTGGAGCGGGGCCAAATGTGACCCGAGGGTCACCATTTGAACAAACTTGGTAAAGGACCATAAGCTTATAGTAAATGCAAAATATCAAACCTCTGGCTGTTGTAGTTTCCGAGAAGAATATATAAGTCTATGTAAAACTGTGAACCCCGGGGCGGGGACAAATTTGACCCCAGAGTCACCATTTGAACAAACTTAGTAGAGGACCATAAGCTGATGTTAAATGTAATACATGACAGCTCTGTGCCTTGTGGTTTCAGAGAAGAAGATTTTTTAAAGTTTTTTCCTACATGTCTATATGAAAAACATGCAAAACCTCAATATACAAACTTTGGACCTCCGGGGCACGGCCATTTTTGACCCCGGGGACTTTATTTGAACAAACTGGATAGTCTAGGCTTTGGCAATCATTTTAAAAGAAAAACTGTTGAAATCTGTCCAGCGGTTCTGGAGAAGAAGATTTTTTAAGGTTTCGACCATATATGGTAATGGCAGCCATCTTGGATGTAGCGCTGACCTAATTTTAACAAATCTAAAAAGCATTCATCTAAGGATCATCCATGTGAAGATTGGTCAAAATGAGCCAAGCGGTTTCTGAGGAGAAGTCATTTGAAGAAAAGTTGACTGACGGACGGATGGACAGACGGCGGAAGACAGACAACACACCATCCCATAAGCTCTGCTGGCCCTTGGCCAGTAGAGATAAAAATAGAGAAAAGGTTTCTGTTGAACAACTTTACTTAGGTATGATATTGGCCTGAAACTTGCTGTATGGGTAGGTTATATGAAAATGAAGCTTGAGATTGCAATTGGGTTCAAAGTCTAGGTCACTGTTACTGAAAATGAAGATCAGTTTCCACTCAACAACTGTACTTAAAAATGAGATATTGACCTAAAAATGTCTGCATAGGTAACTTATATGAAACGGAAGTTTGGGATTGCATTTGAAATCAAGGTGGTCAAGGTCAAGGTCACTTTCACTAAAAATAGAATATCGGTTTCCACGAAATTACTTTGCTGTGTAGGAAGCTTAGGATTGCATTTGGGATCACTGGGTTCAAGGTCACTTTACTAAAAACGGAAAAAATGTTTCTGGTAAATTTACTTTTGAACAAGATATTGACCTGAAACTTGATATGTACAGTACAGCTCACGCGAAACCCACACTTCACTCGATTTGCTGAGTTTGGTCGTATCAAGTGCCACGCGGAGTGAGTGTTTGGACTCGGCAAATCCACGCGGCGTAAGTACGCCATTGTCGAGTCAGTCGCACTCCGAGTTACTCCGCGTAGAATCCAATTAACCATGAGTGCACACCTGTGGTGATTTATTATTTTGGGAAAATCTGAATTTTCTGACAACTTTTCAACTTGTCCAACAGCGCGCTTGAAAAAGTCAATCGCCAGAAAAAGTACAAACAATGGGACGCCGAGTGCATCTTTTCTGCGCAAGACTGATAAATACAATGAATAAATTTTGAAACAAATACTATTTCAAACTTTTAATGCATTTAATAAGTTTTGTTCGTTTCTGTTGTCCAAAAGTCACACAACATAAATACGAAAGAAATACCAATAATCTTTGTCCATGTATGTTCAGTGTACCTTTTAACAAGGCGCCACTAACAACGGGTTTATGACCCAGAATTCTTTACAATTTTTTCCGATTATTTCTGACTAAAGAACCCATCGATGTATTAATAATAAACAGCAGAATAATAAATTTGTTACAAATAACAATTAATTAAAAATATAATTATAATTTCCAGTATAATAATTACTAATTGAATTTTATGTTCAGTCGCCGCGAAGCCGGTAATAGGAACACCAAATGACTGTCGTGAAACAATATACATTATCCGGGCATTCAAATTTTACCACATCCGCTTTTCCAAAACAAAAGTAAAATTGTCTTCTGCTTCGATTTTTTCTACAATATGCATTAAAATGACTGCAATTAGAAAAAGTTGCACCTTTTACCTGTGCATTTTCGAGCTGATTCCCACTCCGAGTAGTTTTATCATCGAAACTCCGCATAATTACGCGATTTGTAAATTCCTCACTCGGCGTGAAAGAGTAAAGTTTGGGTTTCGCGTGAGCTGTACTGTAGCTAGCTTATATAAAAAGGAGGCTTAGGATTGCATTTGAGGTCACTGGGGTCAGTGAAACTGTTACTAAAAATCGAGAAAAAAAAAATCTAATCAGTAAGTTTAGTTTCCTTGGGAAATTTTAACAAAACTTTACCAAAAGGTTTGGCTCATGGAAAAGGAAGCTTGGGATTGCTATTGAGTTCATTTGTTCCAAGTTAAGGACACTGTTACTATAATAAAACCTTTGTTTCCGATCAATAACTTTTGTTTCCCTTGAGGGATTAATTTTAACAGTATTTTGTCAAAAGGTGCAGCTTATAGAAAGTAAGGTTGGGATTACTATTTGGGTCATTTTGTCAAGGTAAGGTCAAGGTCACTTTTACTTTAAATAAAAAATTGGTTTCCGATCAACACCTTAAGTTTTAACATTGGGGAATGCTAACTAATCTCCATTAGTGGACATTGTGGTGCATCATGTCATACTTCTTCTTGTTTTGTTTGGTGGTTTATGGCTGATTTAGTTGATATTCATGAAAATGTATTTGAACAATTCTAATACCAGACCTGATGTAACTCCATTAAATTAAAATAATAGTCTTACCATAATTTGGGACTTTTTTAAACCTGAGATTTTGGACTGACCCAACCCCAACCCCCAACATGCACCTCAAACCTCTACAGATTTTATTTTTTTCACCAAAAAATATTTGTTTGCAGCATACACAATTTGATTGAGGGCATTGTTAATTTCACCTGGTTTTGAGGAAACAGTGGCTCACCTTAATTGCTGAAATCATACTCTCGGTGAATATTTTGTGTTGTAGGGTTGCTGCATAAAAGTCTTCATCTAAATGCAGACCATCTGCCATCCTTAAACGTAGACTCCGTAAAGTAGATCTTTGTTTTTTGTCCATTGTGATGTTTCAGCCTAGAATTTTAATAAGAAGTCCAATAAAAAATATAATCATTATGGATGTACTCTGAGTGTCAAATAGAAATTGGGATTGTTTTGTTGGAATTGACAGCGTTGCAAAGTGTTAATTACATACAGACAAAATCAGCTTCTTACTGTCTGTCATTTTGACTAATTACATGTACACAAAGTTTAAACAAATTTTGTACAACAACATTAAACCAATTTTTGATGTGTTTTTCTGTGATTTTTTTCAGATCAGATTTACATGTACAACAAAACAAATTTGTTAAAGGAGGATGGAGAGTGATTATTCATTGTAACAATTATAAGTGTAAAATTTATAAAGCAATTTTATTTTATTGGTTCTCAGATTTTTTTCTGAAAAAGTTCCACAGAAAACAAAACAAAACAAAACAAAAAGTCTGAACTTATATAAGTGTGTATCTTGTAATGGTGTTAATCACATTGTAAAAAATAACATTGGCCAGAAAAAATCTAATTTAAATTATGATCTTCTGATTTTACGTTTATTGTTAGCTCTGCTGGCCCTTGGCCAGTGATGGGATGCTTATGGGATGGTGTGTTGTCTGTCGTCCGTTGTCTGTCTGTCTGTCGTCTGTCTGTCGTCTGTTAACTTTTCTTCAAACGACTTCTCCTCAGAAATCGCTTGGCTAATTTTGACCAAACTTCACATGGATGATCCTTAGATGAATTCTTTTTAGATTTTTTAAAATTAGGTCAGCGCAACATCCAAGATGGCTGCCATTACCATATATGGTCGAAACCTTAAAAAATCTTCTTCTCCAGAACCGCTGGACAGATTTCAACAGTTGTTTTTCTTTTAAAATGATCGCCAATGCCTAGACTATCAAGTTTGTTCAAAGAAAGTCCCCGGGGTCAAAAATGGCCGTGCCCCGGGGGTCCAAAGTTTGTATATTGAGGTTTTGCATGTTTTTCATATAGACATATAGGAAAAAACTTTAAAAACTCTTCTTCTCTGAAACCACAAGGCACAGAGCTCTCATGTATTACACGTAGCATCAGCTTATGGACCTCTACTAAATTTGTTCAAATGGTGACCCTGGGGTCAAATTTATCCCCGCCCCAGAGGTCACAGTTTTACATAGACGTATATAGGATTTTTTTTAAAAAAATCTTCTTCTCGGAAACTACAACAGCCAGAGGTTTGATATTTAGCATTTACTATAAGCTTATGGTCCTTTACCAAGTTTGTTCAAATGGTCACCCTCGGGTCACATTTGGCCCCGCCCCAAGGGTCACATGTTTTACATAGACATGTATAGGGAAAAACTTCAGGGGTCACATTTGGCCCCACCACGGGGGTCACAGTTTTACATAGGTTTGTATAGGGAAAAACTGAAAAAAATCTTCTTCTCTGGAACCACACGGCACAGAGCTCTCATGTATTACATGTAGCATCAGCTTATGGTCCTCTTCTAAGTTTGTTCAAATGGTGACCCTAGGGTCAAATTTGTCCCCGCCTCGAGGGTCACAGTTTTACATAGACTTATATAGGATTTTTTTTTAAAAAATCTTCTTCTCGGAAACTACAAGAGGCAGAGGTTTGATATTTTACATTTATTATAAGCTTATGGTCCTTACCAAGTTTGTTCAAATGGTGACCCTGGGGTCACATTTGGCCCCGCCCCAAGGGTCATATGTTTTACATAGACATGTATAGGGAAAAACTGAAAAAAATCTTCTTCTCTGGAACTGCAAGAGCCAGAGGTTTAATATTTTGCATTTGCTATAAGCTTATGGTCCTTTACCAAGTTTGTTCAAATTGTGACCTTGGGTCAAATTTGACCCCGCCCCAAGGGTCACATGTTTTACATAGACATGTATAGGGAAAACCTTAAAAAATCTTCTCTGAAACTGCAAGAGCCAGAGGTTTAATATTTTGCATTTGCTATAAGCTTATGGTCTTCTACCAAATTTGTTCAAATGGTGACCCATTGGTCACATTTGGCCCCACCCTGGGGGTCACAGTTTTACTTAGGCTTGTAAAGGCAAAAACTGAAAAAAAATCTTCTCTGGAACCACATGGCACAGAGTTCTCATGTATTACATGTAGCATCAGCTCATGGTCCTCTACCAAGTTTGTTCAAATGGTGACGCTGGTGTCAAATTTGGACGCGGCCCGTGGGTAACAGTTTTTTAATTTTTAAAAAAAAAAATTCTTTAGTTTGATATCTTTTTTTTTCAATTTTTTTTCAATTTTTTTTAATTGTGTCAATTTTTTTTTCTTTTTTCTTTTTTTCTTTCAATTTTTTTTTCAAATTTTTTTTTTCATTGATTTGATTTTTTTTTTTTTTTCAGTTTCTTTTCATTATCTTTTGAATTACTTGACAATTACTTTAAAATTTCTTGTCGGCGCTACTCATTCTAAATGCCTTGTTGAATTTCGATGAAACATGGCAGGAAGCATCGGTAAGATGTCAAGTTGTGCATATCACGCTTTTGTTCCAGTTCGCTGATTTTTGACGGAGTTATGGCCCTTCGATATTTTTATTTTAAATTTCTTGTCGGCGCTACTCCTCTTAAATGGCTTGTTGGATTTCTACGAAATTTGGCAGGAAGGCTCAGTATGATGTCTAGTTGTGCAAAGCGCGGTATATCAATGAAATCTTGGACAATTTCGAAAAACAGCTAGATCTTATTAGTAATAGCAGAGTTTTGGCCCTTGATTTGTTGAAAAATGCTATATTGTATTTTCCTTTGTTAAATCTATAGGAGAAGAGAGCTATATCTATCTAAATCTATAAGAGCTGTTTTAGCCAGTAGAGCGTCCACAGGCCCTCTTGGGCCTCTTGTTAAATATTATTATACATGGTTGTTTGAAATGCGGGAACAATCTATGGGTACCGGTTACTTGTTTTACCTTTTTTTTTGTGTTTAAAAGCAACAAAAACTTTTGGATTTCTTTTTTTCTTTTCATTTTTACAAAAATTAGGGTCAGAGGGTCTGAGAACTGAAAAATAAAAAAGAACCGTCTAATTAACAATGATACTCACAATCAGAAAAAAGTTCTTAAGTTTTTAAGACTGAAGACCCTATAAATTTAAACTTAATTCATATAACAAAATCTTGTAAAGAGTTTTTCAGGCCAAATGTTTCAAAATCAATAATTAACTCTTGGCCTGCTAAGGGCGACTACAATAGCCTTTGCGTCTATTGTAAACCCAGCTCAGCCTGTGAGTAACTCCTTTGTAAACACCCCTTTGTCACATAAATGGAATGGTCTTAATTTCAAAGATACATAAGAGGTTTCCACTAAATAACTTTTGTTAGGATTGAAGTATTGCAATGAAATTTGCAGGGTAGGTACCGTATATAGAAAGGAAGCTTGGGATCACATTTGTGGACACTGGGGTCAAGGTCACTGTTACTAAAAATAGAAAAACAGTTTCCTATCAATAACTTTTGTTAGGAATGAGATATTGCGATGAAACTTGCAGGGTAAGTAGGTTATATGGAAAGGAAGCTTGGGATGATATTTGGGGTCCTGGGTTTAAGGTCAAGGTCACAGTTACTAAAAATAGGAAAAACGGTTTCCGTTGACTTAAATAAGGAATGAGATATTAGAAGGAAACTTGCTCTGTAGGTAGCTTATAGAAATGAGAAGTTTAGGATTGCACTTGACATCACTAGGATCAAGGTCAAGGTCATTGTTACTAAAAATAGAAAAATGTTATAACTTGAGCTAGGAGTGAGATATTGGAATGAAGCTTGCTGTGTATGTACCTTATATTGATAGAAAGCTACTGATTGCATTTGAGGTCAGTGGGATCAAGGTCACTGTTACTGAAAGTAGAAAAATGGTTTCCACTCAATAACTTAAGTAAGGAATGAGATATTAAAATGAAACTTGCTGTGTATGTAGCTTATATCAAAAGGCAGTTTGGGAGGATTGCATTTGAGGTCACTGGGGTCAAGGTCATTGTTACTAAAAAATAGAAAAATGATCTTCGCTCAATAATTTTAGTTGGAAATGAGATATTGGAACGAAACTTGTTGTGTAGGTTCCTTATATGAAATGGAAGCTTGGGGGTCAAGGTCACTGTTACTAAAATAAAAAAACAATTTCTTACATAACTTAGGAATGAGATATTTGAACGACACTTACTGTGTATGTAGCTTATATTTACCTTACTAACAAATCTTTTCTTTCTTTACAGTCCTCATTTACTGTGTATACGTTTGTGTTTGTGATTCATTCTATTTATTCTGTATTGTACACTGTTTATATCACTTTAATACAAGAACTTCAACAACTTCATTTGTGTAATTTTCTGGGGGTTTTTTTGTAGAAAAAACATTTTGTTACTTTATTTTCATCTTACGGTTAGTGTTATAGCATTTCAAATGGAGTAAATCTGTTTTTTTGTGGAATTTCCACATTACTTGTTATTACTTGCATTCCTCAAACAGTTTTGAAATTTCATATACACATAACAACTGATGACTTTATGTCCCTGTACATCTCCTATTGTTGATTGCCTAATTTATTACAGAATTATGGCCCTTTGTTTGACTTATAATTTATGCGGGGGTATTCTTCACCTTCACTGATAATTCTAGTTTGTATAATTATTTTTCGATATATTGACTTGATTTGAGCAACTTATATTGCCACAGTCAATTTGTGTGAATTTCATCAATTTTATCTATAGATGGTAATTAAATAAATTTATTTGAAATTTTCTGTGAATTCCAGATCTATCACAAATGGAAATGTAATATTACAATTTCTTGCATACTGGAGAAGGCTATCCATGTTTTACATGGGGGATGAAAAGTCTTATCTTTACGGGTAAAGATAAAAGTCTTACGTGCACCAACATCCGGTATGCAGGAAAACATGCTAAACGTTAGTAGCTGGTGGCGTCGATGCACAAAATGTCTCTGATATGCAAGAAGAAGAATCTATCATGAGTATTTGGTTCAGATAGGGAATTCCAACCCAAGGTATGTGTTTTAATCAGAACCTCGGCAGAGCCTCGGTTCCGATAAAACGCTTATACCTTGTGTTGAAATTCCCTATCTGAACCGAATACCCATAAAAGATTTCTATATTCTTGCATACCGGACAAGGATATCCATCATTTTACCGGGGCTAGATATTTCCATCTCACCCTAGGGTAGAGATAAAATTCATGTGCACCAACATCCGGTTAAGATAGAGAATTCCAACCCTCGGTATAAGTGTTTTAATCGGAACCTCGGCAGAGCCCCGGTTCTGATAAAACACTTATAGCTCGGGTTGGAATTCTCTATCTTCACCCTATACCCATGAAATATTCTTATAATCTATCACTGACAGAAATGTATTAGATCTTAATTGTTCACCAACAGAAATGTAATATAAATCTAGAAATGTGGTAAATCCTTTAAAGGGACACACGGCAATCTTGATTTTTTAAAAACTCACGGCATCCAGCAAGTGTTCCTACATAACTAGCATTTATTCAATCATTAATATTAATCATTAGAATAGTTCAAAGCAAATTGTTTTTACATATTACTAACTATATATTATATTGCATCCAATATTATATTCGGTAGAATAACCAAGACAACTGAAATTTCAAATTTTTATTTAATTATATGCAAGCAGTTTTAAAGTCAAATTGATATAGGATTAATAAATCCAGGTGCTAATTTTAATGTTTGATATAAAACTCAAGATTGCCATGTGTCCCTTTAATATACACTCACAACATTTGAAAACGCAACACTTGGTATTTTTTTAATTTGAAGTCCTCATGCTGGTAAAATGTGTTTCTCCTGAAAGAAATACAGCAAATCTTATGCTTGTGTTTATCACCATTATGTTAACCTTTGGGACAAAGAAACTAAAATAAAATACAGTTGATTTTAACAAAAAAAACAAGTTTACTAAAATTAATTAAAAATCAGAAATGTTGCATTTTTAAATGTAACGAGAGTATTTCTCAGTAGAAATGAAGTAAATGTTTTTTTTATTCCTTACTGAAGAGCATAATATAACAGTGTTTTTTTTTATAGCCGTTATTGGGATAAATTTTCAATGCCAAAACATTTTTTTTTCTCCAGTTTTGAGACAGAATTTTCCAATTAAAAGAAACAATAATAAAAAAAAATATGTTAGTGTGTGAGACAGAATTTTCCAATTAAAAGAAAACAATAAAAATAAAAAGATGTGTTAGTGTGACAAGTACTGAGAACGAAACTCTATTTTGCTACTGAACACTGATACTAACTCATCGCTCCGCAATCTTACAGTGATATTATCTCGTCTCTACAAATCTTTTAATATGATTATGACATAACATATTTTTTGAAGTAATGTCATTTAACAATCACTGTATTATTTATAACAGCTTGTCATAATTAAAATTCCCTTAATTAATCTAGACTGTTCTTGGAAAACCTGCAGTGGATTGCCATATCTTGTCATTTATAATCTTTTGTCTTGAGTTTACTATATGATATGATTACTGTATGATTGTATTACCTTATCATTTATTTCCTTGTAATTTAAAAAAATCTAGCTCACCTGAGCCAAAGGTTTACAGGTGAGTTATTTTGATCACTGTCCACCATCCATTCCCAGCCAGCATGACCCTGCTTATAATCTAATGGTACAGGCCCAACATAGGCATCTATATATCGGCGCAACGTTGGCATCCTAGATTGGCCCGACTTAGGCAGTGCACATCGGTTCTAGGTAGAGCTGACATTGGGTTTTTAACATTGGCAAGTTGCAGACCCTCCGTCGGCCCAACACATTTTATAGCCACCAACGTTGAGACATTGTTGTATTCGTCATTTTTTCCAGTCTTTAAAAGTTGAATATTTGACCTATATACAACATTTTTATATACTGAAAGGAAAAAGAAACGCAGGGTGCGTATTTCCGCTATATATTGTATGTTTAATATGCTACTGCTAATCTAATGGTACAGGGCGACATTAGGCCTGTCCTTTTAGAAAGAAGGTTTAAACAGCACTGAACACACCAATGGTTACCCCTTTAAAGTTTCATTATCGTCAGAACAATGCGCATTTGGCTCAAGCAGGTGAGCAAACTTAGGCTTTAAATGTTGCAATCACTTAAAGGGACACTGTCCGTAACTTTTAGCTTATAAAACACACAATAATTATGTTCGCAAACATTACACACTAAACATCATTCAATATTTACTAATTAAAAGCAAGATTGTTTAACGGAATTCAATCGCGGTACAAAACAAAGAAGATCCACTTCATGCGTTTGAACTCGCAGCCCAAACTAAAATTACCTTTTCTTTACACTCGCAGTAATAATAGTGAGCGTGAGCATAAAGTAGTCGGACAACGCTCCCGACTGAGCTAAGCGGTCTATACATTTTACGCAATACATACTATGGTGAAAACCTAATGCGCTAATGGAAGTCACGTGATCGCAGAAAAGGTAAATACTGTGGGTCCCACTTTATTTACATATTATAATTAAAACTCTTTTTTTTTAAACTCACGAAGGTATTCCTACATACTTCTTAAGGTCTGTCCTAATGTTTTCATGTATACATTTCACTGAATAAAAGTCAGACAGTTATTTGGTTATGCTCAATATCTGTTTACTTACGGACAGTGTCCCTTTAACATTAAATACAGTACTGAACTGGCTCAATTTTTCAAAGAGGAACTTCAGCATTTATGAATTTCTTGTTACAACGTGTACTGTGATTAAAACGTCTACAACATCACAGTTGTGTTCTTTCTCTAACTAACTGCACTTTTTTTTATGCAAAACATCTTGGGATTTTCTTGGAATATATATGGAATTAAGTGTGCAGTATATGCAATATATAGCGGAAATATGCACCCTGCGTTTCTTTTTCCTTTCAGTATAGTTTAAGTTGTTTTCTTTCTCATACATCGTTTACAGTGATGTTGTCCAACCTTTAAGGATGGACAGTTCCATTCACGTCGAGCTGCATGGTGGAAATGTAGCAAACTTGTTCTGCTTCATATGAGAACAATTTTAATGATTGTTGACATATCGTGATATTTGTATAAATTTATTATAACTTTAAAACTGGTTTCTTTATATTTAGTATAGTTGAATTATTTATATGTATATATAAAAGAGTTAAAACACATTTAAAAGAATAAAGTTAAAGACATCAAAAAGGAAATGTATGTTTGTATAAAAAGGTAATTACGTCCCTTTATGTCCAAGGATGTCGTAACCTGACGTTGGACCAACGTTGACTGTCCAACATTGTTTAAACACTGGTCCCCAACGTTGACTGAAACGCTGTTGTACAACGTTAGTCACGTTGTTGTACAATGTTAGTCCAACGTTGTACAACGTTGTTTCTACATTGGTATTATGTTTCAACAGTAGACAACGTCGTGACATCATTGGGGCTGCTGGACATAAACAACCTTTAATGTTGTAGACAACCATCATGATATCGTTGGGGCTGCTTGACAATACTATGTTGTCAACGTTAGCTCAAAGTTTAAACAGAATTTGGACCAACGTTGGTACGAAGTTAACATTCTAGCTGGGAATATCCCAACTTGACTCTACTATTGGCCCAATGCTGGCCCAGCGCCCAAATGCTGGCCCAGCATCGGCAAAAGCGGCCCGATATACTTGATATCTGCTGACATTGGCCCGATCTCGTCATGCTAGCTGGGTTGTACATTGTGACAACAAACTTTCTTTATACTGAGTAAACAGATGTTACCCTATATGGTCATCAAGAAAAATTAGCCAAAATAATGTACTTTCTTTTTTGAGTGCCGTATTATAACACACATGCACAGATACCGCACACTCCGACTTTGCGACCAAGATCCGAGTAAAAAAATCTTTTGTTTTGCACCATAAATTGCACATGTAAACTTTTGTTTTCACTAAAGCACTATTTTAGTGACACACAGGCGACACCAGATCCTTTCAGGAACAGCTCAGGATGGACACCTCCACCAGGAAAATTGGCCCAACTAGACGCATTCTGCTCAGTTATCAAAAAAGATCTCAAGATCTCACGAATCACACAAACAAAAAACAAACAATTCTTAACATCTCAGAAAACAAATACAGAGCGATACAAAACAAGTGACAATATTATTATAAAATCAGCAGATAAATGTGGAGCAAATGTCATCATGAACATTTAGGACTTTGTGAAAGAAGGTCTAAAACATCTAGTGGACATAAAGACCCAACAGCAACCTTAAACCAGTATCACATCACTTCACAAAAAATAAAAAATAAGCCATACTGATATTATGTTACTAACAATGTAAAGAAATACAAACATGCGTCTTTATATGTACGGTAGAAAGTTTCATTGCGATTCTAAGAAAAAAAATCTTGACGGGCCTAAATTTAATCCAATAACCAGATCATGGCAAAAAATAAAGCTACAACACACAAACCCGAAACACAGACAACAAACCCAAACGTGGGACAGTGTGTAAAATTGGCATTAAATGAAGCCCAGGAAATTCATGGCAGTACATCACATCGTAACCAAACTTCACATAGATAATCCTTATGTCAGACTTTTTCAAATTTGTTAAAATTAGGTCACGGCCATATATTAAGCTGAGGATACATTTCGGGGAGTATCCCTCAGTTCTTCAAATTTTCTTGTTTACGTAGACTTACCAGTGGTGTTCGGAAAATACCGCATTTTACCTTGTATAGTACGCACCCGTGTATACTACGCATCCCCTTCTCAGAGGTCTCTGGGGTAAAAAAGTTGTTTCCGTGTATAATACGCATCAAAATATTAGTTTTCCTAGAAGAACCATTCGACGAAAATAAAAGGTTAAATTTTTTTTTTTTAAAAATCACGATGGAGAAAATTAGCATACAAAAGAAAACAACACCGGAACAATATAATTACTTCAATCATTAATTGCCAATCTTCAGGGGAGTACCTATCTTGTATCGTCTCATCAACTCATCAAAGAGCTGATTATAAAGCCGCAGATAATTGTCCGTAATCCGATAATTACATCTACTAAAACAAATATAACAAAGTCGTTGGTTACCGCAATCCATTACGCCGATTATACTAACATTGTGTATTCACGGGAACCAGTGTTTCTCATAAGTGTAACACCTGATCAGTTACCTGTACCCCGTGGCTAAATCTGGTAAAGGTCACACGACGTGTCAAAGTGCATCCTCAGAAATAGTCGCTACTTGTGGCAACTTCAAAGGATTATAGAAATAGAATAACCTACTCTACCCGTGTTTAAAGTGTGTCTATACTGCAGCGGAGGTGCGATCTTGTTTGACCCAATTATCAATCATCAAAATTTATGTGTACCGGTAAGCATGTTTTCACAAGCATTATTGAATAATTGCCATTTCAAAGTAGGGTGATTCTGCCTTTCTACGCTGTCTAAAATATATGTCTTTCAAAATAAAGCAAAAACTTCATTAATTTTTTATAAAATGTTAAATAAACCCTATAAATATTAGAATAGAATAGAACTGTAACAATACTACATGTACCAGTCTAAATAGCTGGAAGTCACGTGATATTACGTCACGCGATATAAACAACAAAATCGAGGGACGATTTTTCACAAAATTTATTGAAGTTTTACAACAAACATGCAAACATTTATACAAAAACAAGCATCATAATACACTTTATTCATTTATAATTTGATTGAGTGCACTTTTTTGAACCGAAGTGGAAAGTTGATAACAAAACATGGTCACTGAAAAAACTGCCATAAAAAGATTTTCCATATATTAGAGCCCTTACATTAGGTGATCGCCTTGAGGTTGCCGGGCCTCTTGTTTAATTGTACATTGATTATGAAACAAGCTACAAATCACTCTAGATGGTGTGGGTGACAGCATTTGCATGAGTTTGGGTGGGTGACAGCATTTGCATGAGTTTGATGTGGGAGGAAACTCGAGAACCCTAGAAAAACCCACGTGTCTGATTGGGCGACAGTATTACGCCAAAGCTATTTTAAATAAATATATTCGTCTCTTTCGTTTTGGCTATACAGGTCTTTTTTTTGTCTGTTTATATAGCCGTTATTGGGTCATATTCCCAATGTCATATTCCCAATGACAAAACATATCTTTTTTTTCCAATTTTGATAAGCTAAATTCCCAATCGAAAAAAGAAAAAGAAAGAACACTGAAAAGAAGCAAAAACGTGACAAGTATTGAATATGAAATGCTTTTAAATGCCTCTGTTGAACTTGTTGTACTGTAAACAGTATGAAAGATACAATTATGAAATAAATGTTCGACTGTTTTGTTTCCTAGTTTTATGAAAAATCGCGCTAAAATTCCCAATTTTGAGGGTATGGGTTATGTTTCCAAAATGTAGAAAGAGGCACTTGCTATAATCAGTGCTCTGTTGTAGCACATTTTGACAAATGCATTTTGATTGGAGGCATGAGGATTAATCTTAAAGGTGATACCAAAAAAACTAAACAAATATATATATGTCAATGGTATACTTTGTTGACTGATCCATATTTCTGTATTGATCAGCTAGCCATGACCCAGAAATGTGTCATTATTTTGTCAGCTACTTTTTTTTGTGTATGACATTATTATTACCTCATCAAATTAGTCACCAACATGATACAAAACACCAGACAACCAAATCCAAATAAATAACACGTTCATCTGTTAAAATAATTGGCAACATATTGGGCCATGTGTTTACAAACTTGTTTGATGTTCCATGTAGCTCATCATTGTCTATATCTTGGCATTCATTCAACCTCATACATTGAAACACAATTGGCAAATTATCTAGATTATAATGTTTTTTGTGTTGTGCAATTATACTATTATCCTTATCGAGAGCAAGACCTCCAATAGGCTCCAGATATATTTTGGCCGCAATGAAGGACACATCGATGGGTCTCAGAACCCCAAACCATTGTGAATATAGAACGAGATTTTACGAGCATTGACTAATGGTTTTCTGGAAAGAAATGGGGGTTTACCTTCCAAAAACATATCATATTAGGTTATATATTGGGACAGCAACCTCAGAGGTGGATGAGCTATCAGACATGCTTCTGTCAGGGGGCCTTCACAACATGACTTAGCTCTAAAGCCAAGGCCTTATTCTCTGAGCTGCTGAAGCCACTTTCTTGAAATGAAGGTCATTGAAATGAATGTCATTTGTATAATTTTAAGGCAATATTTAATGGACAGGCACTTGAAAAGTATTAAAAAGACAGATAATATGAGAAATCGACACCTTCACACTTGACAATTTGAGCTGCCCATGGGATTCGAACCCAATTCGAAGCAAGTAAGTTTTAGATGCAGCATCTGTACTATCCCGGCACTTATAAAAGGTCAAATCAAAAGAAACAGACAAGTTTAATCCCATATTTGTCGGCATATAACGTGCATGCGCAGATACCGCGCACTCTGACTTTGCGACCAAGACCCTGGTAAAAAAAAATCGTAAAAAAAATATTGTTTTGTTCTGTAAATCGCTCAAAAACTTTTGTTTTCAATTTCATAACAGTGGATCGCCATTTTGAAGCCTTGGCCAAAGAACAATTGTAAAATGAAATCTGATTGGCTAAAAATGAGCAGCGTGTTAGACTGTGTTTGTGTTATTTACTCAATTTCAGTAAAACATTTCCAAATCTCCCGTGCTTCTTAATATATTCTCAACACTTACTCAAACATCTTAACACCGACTCAAATTCCTCGTCGCCGACGCAAACTTTTCAATACACAACAAACAGCGATATTTTTATCGTATTTCTTCGTAAATGATCAACAAAATGCAAGGTGAATTGTAATTTTATTTTGTAATAAAAGTAAATATATCAAATGCATCATAGTTCGTTCAGAAAAGAAGATCTGGCCAACTTTTGTTCAATTTATACTCGTTGGTAAACAGCTGTTGTACATGATCTGGTGTTCAATTTTTTTTGCTCGATTTTTGCTGAAAAAAAAGTAAACAGCTAGTTGTTTAGGAGAACGCGCCCCACTTCTCCAAGCACAAAATCCTGGGGAAAAAAGTGTGCGTTATATGCCAACAAATAAGGTATATCCCCCAGACACACACAAAAAGGAAATGAAATCGGTTTTACGCCCTGTTAACACGTCATATTAGGTTATATTGGCACTGTAACTTCAGAGGGTGATGAGATGAAGGATGAAGTTTCAGATCAGACATGCATTTGCCAAAGAGCAAACCCACATGGGCATAAACTGTAGCTCTCAATTGAGATGCCAAGGACACAAATAGAAGAAACTACATTAACGATGTAAGAATAAACTACAGATAAATGTGGATCCATGTACTATGTACAAAGTATGTACAAAGTATACGTTACACATACCTCCAAGGTAATAGAGCAGTATCTACTTCAGACAAATTCCAAGAAGTGGACAGTTAAACCTGGAAACAAAGATAACAAATACCAGAAGAAGGTAGCACTTAACAACCAGCAAAACAAACAGCAACACTCAAGTGTATCCCAATTCTATCTGCCAAAACATGTAAACTGAAACAAATACCAGAAGAAGGTAGTGCATAACAACCACTAGCTAAACAAACTGAACAGCTGCTGAACACTAATGTGTATCTCAAACATGATCAATTCAAATCTGTCTGCCAAAACAAATCGGTGAGAAGAAGATTTACTACAGGTTCCCAACTTAACATGGGAGCCTTGGAGCAGGCCATTTTACAGCCCAAGGACTTCAAATGAACAAGCTTGATAAACTATTTAGGTATACTGATCATTTTTGAAGGAAAAAAAACACAATATCAAAGTATGTTCATTCGATTTTGAGAAGTTTGATCTTAAAGGTTTTGTGTCCATCTTGGATGTCAAATTAACCTAATTTTAGCATTTAACTCAAAATAATAGCAAAAAAATGAGAAAAATGGTCCTATAGAAACAACAAACGCAAATCAAAATAAATGAGAATATTTAAAATGTCAGTGAAAAGGACAATACATAACATAACGAGTGGTGAAGACAGGGTTACAGACTGGGAACGGTCAGTAGGTGACAATACATAACATAACAGGTGGTGAAGACAGGGTTACCGACTGGGAACGGTCAGTAGGTGACAATACATAACATAACGAGTGGTGAAGACAGGGTTACCGACTGGGAACGGTCAGTAGGCAATAAGATTAGCTAAATCAATTTTATGCTTCAGTTGAACAAGCTTGATAAACTATTTAGGTATACTGATCATTTCTGAAAAAAAACACAATATCAAAGTATGTTGATTTGATTTTTGAGAAGTTTGAGCTAAGGTTTGGTGTCCATCTTCGATGTCACATTAACCTAACTCAAAATAATAGCAAAAAAATGAGAAAAATGGTCCTATAGAAAAAACAAACGCAAATCGATATAAATGAGAATATTTAAAATGTCAATGAAAAGGACATAACATAAAGAGTGGTGAAGACAGGGTTACCGACTTATAACGGTCAGTAGCCAATAAGGCCTATAGGTTAGCTAAATCAATTTTATGTGATAAAGCTCTTTCCGAAAAAAGAAGTAGTTTGAAGCGGTTGTTGATGGATGGACAGACGGCGGACAGATGAACAAAAGATAAAACATGTGGACAGACGAACAAAAGATAATGATGTATAGTGTCCTATAGAAACCACAGCGTCCGAACGCAATGGCATCGTAGGTCCGCACTGTACTGCAAACAAGGACTTCAAACTACAATGAAAGAGACAAAAAACAACAGAAAGGGTGCTGAAGACAGGGTTACCGACTTGGAACGGTCAGTAGGCAATAAGGCCTACTGGTTAGCTTGAATCGATTTTATATGCGCACAATCCTCGCTATTATCCTAACATGATCACAGTGTTCACCTTAAGGTATAGTTTGCAAATCTATAAAGCTGAATTATGAACAAGCAAAATGTACATATGAAATAGTATCCAGATAGCAGTTTGTTCAAATTTCAGTGGACCATTTTAGTCTTGCTCCAAAAACAGTTGTTTCCAATTAATCCTTTTCTTTCTTGTCTTTAATAGTTGTCACAAAATCCATAAGGCTATAACAATTGCCAAAAGTTAAAATATGAATAACATAATGTAACTGCAGCAAGCAAAAAATAAGCAATTCAAAAACAAACAAAAACATAAACTCAACAATGCAGCAAATTGAATGCTAAACATGGGAACACTTATAATTTACAAAAACAACAAAAACACACTAGAAATGTTCCTACAACAAAGTAAAAGCTTCACTTTATTCATGAAATGCCCACTCAGTTTAATTTCACCACAAGTTTATTTCTTAACTGACAAGATGGCAGTCACCTTATTTTAATACTTGACCATCATTAATTCCACCTGCATTAGTTAATTTATAGTAACATAATTATATAGCTGATAAAATAGCAACAGGCACTTCCTAAATGGCACAATGAGATGAGACACTCATTTTTTTTTTAAATTGACTACGTTAAAATACTACCTCCATAAGTTAATACTACCTCCATAAGTTAAATAATATATTGCAAGTTACAGTTGAATTTTGATAACTCAAAGTCACGGGGACCATAGGAATATGTTCCGAGAAAAGCGGGGGTTTCGAGAAATCAAAGTTGGCAACAAAAAAAGTTCATCTATCTGGACTTGTGTACCGTCGAAAACAGTCACAGCTACATATGTACGCACTTTATCTTTTTGAATGTATTCATATTTGCTTGCATTATTTGTTTAAACTGAATAACAGATGTATTTAAATGTAATTATTACCAGGAAAGGACAGGAAAAACCTGCAAAAATGTGTTTTGTTTTATCTTTATTAAGCATTTATTTAAAAAATTGCGCTATTCATACAAACCGGAAATCAGAATTAGTTGAATATAATTAAATAGAATCAGGAACATTCCTCATATAATATACAAACATCGAATTTACAAATAAAATAAAAATTATAGTGTGTTGAGCAGAGTTATTTGATTGATTAAAGGATCATAATTAGTCATAAAATAAGTTCACACAAATACAACAGTTCATCTGTTTATTATCGCTGATCAAACATAATTTTCAAACCACTTGGTTTTCTTTGATTGAACTTAAGCGTCGTGTAAAATCAGAGGCAACGGATCATACCTCCAAGTTTCCACAAATATACGATCTCTGGACCATAAACAGCCTTCGAGTTTGGGGTGGTAGTCGAGAAATAATATTTGAGGAATCAACATTCGAGTTACCGAAGTTCAACTGTAGCTTAATAAATGGCAACGGAATTTAGCTGACACAGTTATACCATTCAGCCATTTTGTTTTTATATTTGACTGTTTCTTCATTAATTCCAGATCCTTAATTTAATATAGCGTCTACATTACTCAATCTACAGTATAAACTCATTCAATTCTGAGAATGGATTGAGTCCCTTCACGTTGCTAATTTAACCTTTTAAAATCAATCAGAATGCTTCATTCATATTTAAATTTAGTTGTTTTAATCATGACCACTTCCTGGTATTATGAAATCTCTTTATGCGTATTTATGACGCACTCAGTCTGTTCTGAGAACTGACTTTTTAAATCGACGTGAGAAACATATTTAGACTATGTATCTCTCCGTGATTTAAACAGCGTTCTTGAAACCAAGAGTCCAAAACTTCCAAATATAAATAAAATTATTTAAAGCTTATTAAATGGCAACTAAGGGTTCCTAAATGGCACGTTGAAACTGAACAAAGTTGTCTTATTTTAATATTTTTGATTTCATTGAGGTGAGAGACAAGTTCACTGGCATTCTTCCCTGATTCTGGACAATTGCTCTTTGACTAAAATCACTTTTAACTTCCGATTCAGGTTTTGCTAGAACATTTCTGTCTGATGTTGTTATAGATGTTGTTATAGTTGGAGCATCTAATGACCCAGTTTTGAAGTTTGAACCCCGTCTCAGTTTTGCTTTTCCTGTTGTAAAGGTACTTGTCCTTGCTTCTAATTTCTTTGCCTCATGTTTGTTGTTTTCAATCCTTGCGTTCAACTCTTGTGAGTCTTCTTGAGGTGAACTTGGAGCAAGTGTCTTGCGTGCTTTACTTTCTCCTTTGTGTGTATTTGATACCACATTGTCTTTAAAGGTCTGATGTGACTCCAGTTTTAGAGATGATATGTTTTCATTTTGGCTGTTATGATTTCTCACTGTGTAAGTTCTATTTCTGTTTGCTACCCCATGGTTTTGAAAGGCAAACTTTGGTTTCTGATCTAGTTTTCTTTTTAGCTTTTCATTTTCTTTCTTATAGTTCTTTAACTCATTATCCAAGCTCTTCAACTCTTTATCCATGTGCTCTCTTTCTATCTCAAATTTATTAACTAAGTTTTCTATTTTCTTCTCAGCTTTTTTAAGGTTCTCTTTAGATAAATCAACGTTTTCAGATTTTCTATCCAACATTTCTTTCATTTTTGCATTTTCTTCTTTAAGACTTGTGTTCACCTCCATTATTTGTTTTGTTTGAATATGCAGCTTCTTGTTCTGTTTAGTTAGATCTTCAACCTGCTTACCACTGTTTCTACATGTATTCTCAAGTTTCATTATGTTGTCTGCATACTTGTTTCTTTGCTCTTCTTTGTCTTTCAGTTCAGTCTTCATTTTTCTCTTTGACTCTTTAAGGTCTATGATGTGTGTCAAGAGAGAACTTCTGTCTTTTGCACCCAGAGCACTATAATTGGTAATGCAAACAAGAGAAGAATTGTTTGTTAAACTTTAATTTTAAAAGTTTATTATTGTTAAATAAAAAACTTGTCAATAACATTCTAAAATTGAAGGCATATAATGTAGTGATTCATCATCATCAAGGTATCCACCCTGCCCATTGAGACTTTTGTTTATATGAAGTATGTCTTAACCAGACTTAAATGCAGATAAGAAACCTACTACATGATTCATATATGATTCAAAAGACACATGGCTCAAAGTATGTCTCTGATTATGGTGAAGAAATATCTGTATAGTAAAACAATGGTGATAGTTGCGGCAAACCAAATGCTCAACTTGAATTTGGCAAGTTCCTAAAAGCACATACCGGTACTTGGAGTGATTAATGCTTCTAATCATGAACTGCTCTTTTCAACTTAGCAAGTATTGTTTAAAAAGGACATGTAACATGAATTCAAAGCCCTTTGCTTCATTATTTTAGGGTGCTTTTTACCTGTAACATTTGTCAACCGTCTTCAGAAGATCATCTAGTAATTCCTCTACCATTTCAAACGTAACAGGCTCTGGACTTTTGAACGAAAGTTCCCTCATATTCGTGCTGGTCATGTGTGTTTTCAGCTTTGTATACAGACAGTTCAGCTTTTTCTTGAGTGATATCCCAGGACTGATTTAAGTTATTCGAAGATTTGTCACTCTTGGAGGATGTGATGGTATCACCAAGTTCAAGGGGATGATGGATTGCAGTTTTCGCTGGTTTCTTCCCATGGTGAAGAGTTGGAAAGTGGTTGCCTTGAATGAGGTTACAGTTGAAGTCCATGAGGCATGAGATTGGGGGAGCTGGCCGAGTCAGTAGAGCTGGTCTTCACATCCGTGTTCTCCCCAGAACTGCTTCTCTCACTTGTGGATTTGCTATCTAAAAACAAAAGAAATGGTTGGGAATTAACTTTGAAAGACCATTTTGTTGCAGTAGCTAAACATTCATCTGCTTGATTTGATGACAAATAAACAAAAGGGAAAATGTTTGCCACTGAAAGTAGATACAAAAGTCGAACAAGAAATAACGCACATTTAAAACAAAGACAGATTGTGCTTTATGAATAAAGGGATATAACTACATTACATCTTGGAAAAGTATAAATGTTTAGACAGTTGTTCATAAATGACTGAAGGGAAATAATCAAAATAGTTTTTTGTTTGCTCTTCAATTATTCAATTATTATCATGCACTATTGTAACCTCTGAAATGCATTCCATTAACTAAGAATAATTAATGTAAAACCGCTCATCAACACTGTATAGGTTATTTAGAGCCACCCCAGAGAGGGAAAAGGAAACATGGGAATTTGGAAACCTGCCCAACTCTTACTAACAAGTAAGACTCCTATAGTTCTTTCAGATGTTCGGAGGATAAACTCTGTGGGCTGTTGATATTTTTTACACCAATGAGAAAAAAAAAGTGTTTACTGTACTATGAAAGAACTTTCATCAAAATTGGTTGCATAATGCTTCATGTATCAAGGATGCATATATCAAAGATGCTTTAGGCAGAGTTCATTTAATGAATAGGGCATATATAGAACAAAAGAAGATGCTTCTCACGCCTGCCAATATTAGTGATGTTCCGATCAATCGATTGTAATGGATGATCAGTTACTTAAGGCATTTGATTAGGATGATCGGTTATGCAAGTTTATAATCGATCATCGGTAAAATGTAAAAATACACTTTTAATTAATGTTGAAAATCAAAATAAACTTAATTATTGATTATCCTGGAGACAACAGTTTAAGAAAATGAGCAAAGGCACATAAAACACATTTATATAAACAAGACAGGAGAGAATACACGCTAAAACAAATCATTCTATGTTCTAGGCCTGAAACTCGGTATAAAATGCAAACATTTATCTAGTTCAGTCAACTAACCGATTATAACCGATGATTTATCGGTTACCACCAACCGATTGTAACCGATGATCGATTGAAAATTTCAACTGATTGCCCATCACTAGCCAATATGCTTCATGGTAAAGGAAACAAAATTATTGCCATGGGTATTACACAAATGTACTACTACGCAAAATGAAACTGAATTTTATCAAACTTACCAGATTTCTTTACTTCCGCTTCATATTTGTTTTCCAGCTTGTCTGCAAGGAAGGAAAAATCAGGTCTGATGGCGTCCACAAATACCGGGAATGCATTTGGACCTCGTCTCTTTAAGGTGTAAAGGAGTTTTGCAATTTTCTTTGGTTGTGTTTTCTCAACCTAAGGATGGAAATTTCATTCATTATAAAAACGGATGCCCTTGATGTTATAAATATTTGGAAGACTGAATTTATGCCGTTTTTATGATGGCTTGTACCCCATACTAGCACAGTCATGAAGGGTACTTTAACACAATGAAATTGTCATAAGCCTTTGAGATTTCTATGATGTACACTACAAATCTGACGGTCATGAAGGGTACTTCAACGCAATGAAATTGTCACAAGCCTTTGAGATTTCTATGATGTACGCTACAAATCCGATTTTTTTGAAAAAATGCCATTTGTCTTTGAAAGTATTCACATTATTTGTTGTTGGATTATTTTTTATACACTCTCCGACACAAAATGGTGTCTAAATAAAAACCTTGAAAAATAAATCGCAATAAATTTTAAATAACCAAGACAGATGCGATTTATTTAAATTTCCAAGAAGTTATACTACATTTTTCTTTTTATAATTTTATTTCTTTTTAATAATGTACAAAAAAAATAATTCTACAATGATGTTCAACGGTAATATATATTATCACACAACATGGCGTCTAGGAGTGCAGTAAAGCCATGACTTATTTCTCGTAATACACTAGTGTATTACAGATGCAAATGAGGACCGAATCACTGTGTTTGTATACGTTAAAACTGTTAATACCAATTGTTTTAATGGTATATCATTCGGTACGTTCAGACGCCTTAATTATTTATCATTATTTGAAATCTTACTTCATAAAATGAACGTTAGTAACGTTAAATTTTGTTTAGGGTGTCGCATTATATGTAAGGCGAACGCATTTACAACCGCGTAATGTAGCGACGTCGTGTAAACAACAAAACGACGTCATGATTTGCCTTACAAATTGCCGCAGTATATAATGAAAATTGACAACATTAAAGTGAACCTATCACGTCGTAGGTGGGTTATGTGATAAACAGAATCTTACATTCATGACTGTGTGTTATTGACTTTAATAAACTCGTTGGATAAAAAGATAGGATACTCGGCAAGAGCCTCGTATCCTATCCTTTTTCCAACTCGTTTATTAAAATCAATAGTACACAGTCACTCATGTAAGATCCTCTATTTAACTACATTAGACGACACATGTAAGTACCCCAGTTACATTTTATTTCATTTAAATGAAATCACGAAAACTCATCAATACATTTTTAACAGATTCATCAAATAAAAATGGAAAATAAATAATCAATTTGATATTGTAAGAAATGTTTATTTAGTGGACATATTATTTTAACGCCGTTAGCAGACGTTGTCCGTGGGCTAATTCAAAATTTCCACTTAAAAAAAAAAGAACAATTTTCTTAAGAAAAGTCATCCATTTTGACAGAAGTCCTTCAACACACAACCGACTGTGAATGATTTTACTCAGATTGCAGTTTCCAATGAAAAGAGAACTCATTGAATATCAGTAAACTGCAATAAACAATAGAATACAATGTCTCACATAAATTAATTATATAAAGCATAAGCACATTACATAAATTAGTCATCTGTGTTCTGTGAACATATACCCAGTTGCAAAAGAAACTGGATACTTTGAAAATGTTACTTTACACCCTATCCTCTTTATCAAGCGACAGTCCCTTAATGATTCGACCTATTGAAAAACAAATGACAACATGATATTGGCAATGGAATGATAAAAACTTCGGTACCAAACATAGCATATAAATTTTGGAATTTGTCTATTTAATTCTAAAAAATTGTATGCAATTAAATCTAAACAAAAGTCAGTGTCCACTTTCTTTTGCAACTCAGTATATATCTATTTATAGAATGAGCATCTCCATGTTTTTTATCTGATTAACTCGCCAACACCGTTTTATCAATAGCCAGCAGTTTGCGGGACTAGTTAATTACTGAGTTTGTTCACTCAGAAATGAAAATGCGGTAATAGCAATACAAAACAATTGTATTGATTGTCTGAGGGTATCATGATCAACAAATAAAATCTATCGCTGCGCCAAAGTTCAATGACCACTTTAAAGAATGTAATTATAATTTCAGGAAAATTACGATGAAACATAAATGTTTTATTAGCATTTCAAATTGGAATACTTGTAAGTATCGCCTAGTGTATAGTGTATATATCTATAAATGTATATCGAAAGAATAGAAACAGAGAGATTAAAAAATATAGAAAAAGGAACATTATAGTACCATCAGCTATGGAAAGTTGTTGTTAAAATGTCAAAATTGTTTCATTTGGCATTATGAAAGAAATTACCAACACTCATGAAGTAATACCAATTTATAATTAATTTAGTCATAATCTTACCTTGACTGTTTCCACCATGTCCTCCGTTAATATTTCATTTTCTTCCAATGTATCCAGTATGTCTTCATTCAATATCAAATTCTTAAGTATATCTCCTTTACATGCCTTTAACACCTTCCTGGCAGACTCATCCATTGAGATTGAAGATAAAGTTTCAAAAATATTAAAAGTGGTAATCAAAAATTGTTTGTTTCATTTTAATTTCCAGATGAATATTATATTTACTTCATACTAAATATCAGCGTCAGTATTTCCAACATTATTTTTTCAGTATTTTTCTTTAAAGTTTACAGAAAGAAAAATATTACACATTGTTAAAAATTATACATAATTATGTACGCACGCTTATATTAAATTAAATCTCGCACATTTGTCCAAACTTAATTCACAAACATTTTGATGTTTTATTATGAGCAAATTATAAACTATAAAATAATATTCACGTCATAAAATGATCCCATATAGCTAGTCAGAGGAGTAAGGAAACAACAATTTCACCTATGCATTTACCTTAGCTATTACAATGCAGACTTTTTGGGGACGGAAGCATATGTGAAGCGTAAACATATTGTGTTTATTCATGTTTACAGATACTCAACCTAGTAACACCTGAAAAAAAAGCGTGAAAGTTAATTATTACACAATATACGCTAATTCTAATTATTATATTCGTCAAATGTGTTACAATTCAATGATATACTTTTGACAGCCTTAACAAACCTCTTTCCATTGATTGGTTGTTTCTTTTATAATTGATTGTCAAATAATGAGCCATTTTGTTGTGGTCTATAGCTAATTGGGCAATATATAAATGAAATCGCTATTGTGTAATTAGTGGTAGCTACCATTACTCTTCTTGATATGTTGTATGGCTTCATTTATCTATATGAAACAAATAATTGTTCGGCATTATCAGCAAAAAGATTGTCTTGTCACGCGGATCTTTCTTTGCCCTAGTGTTGTCACAGTGTGCTTTATCTCATCTCCGACTGATACATATGCATCACTTTGTCCATCGTTTTAAGAGCTTCATGTGGCCCTCAATCTATGCCGCTAAAACTTAAAATTGCATATACATTTTTATGCCCCCACCATTAAATGGGTAGGGGACATAGTATTACATCATTAGTCATGTCCATTCGTCCTCCTTAATTTCTGTCCGTTTTGAAAAGTTTGTGTGTCTCTCTCCTCGCACAGTTTTCAACCTGTTGTTTCGAAAAATTTACAGGATACTTACCAATGATGTGAAAATCATGTATTACAATAGCTATGCCCTTTTTATGCTCCCTAAGAGCTGCATATAGTAGTAGCACCGTCCGTCAGTCCGTCCGTCCGTTCGTCAGTACCATCATGTCCGGTCAATAACTCTGACATTCATGGACGGATTTTCAAGTAACTTGGCAAAAGTGCTCACCACAAGCGAACATGTCGGGCCTAAAATCCAGGTCCATGGCTCCAAGGTCAAGGTCACACTTAGAGGTCAAAGGTCAAAAAGAAGTGCTTTCATATCCGGTCAATAACTCTGACATTATGGACGGGTTTTCAAATTACTTGGCACAAGTGCTCACCACAACAAGACGATGTGTCGCGACCAAAATCCAGCTCCGTGGCTCCAAGGTCAAGATCACATTTAGAGGTCAAAGGTCAAAACCACTTGGGAGCCATTTGTCACTTACAGTGACATTTCTTGTTTCTTCATATTTTACATTTTTGCTGATTGTTTTCAGTGGGAGCATCCGTGTCCCATGGTCACATTTCCTTTCTTTTTTCTTCATCCAACTTTTGATATTCACACTTATTGTCATGTTACATACGAGTCTACAAAGGTCAAGGTTACAGCCAAGTTCAAATTCTAGTTTCAAAGGTCATTTTTAGTCAAAAAAATCTTACTGTGGATAAAACTTTTAATTTATTAGTATTTCTTCGTCAAACGTTTGATATATACAGTTCATGACAATAGTCACTTGGCCTAACTGATCTATAAAGGTCAAGGTCAGTGCCTAGGTTAGATTTTTGGACATTTGTTTGTCTTAAAATATTAATATTGGGAATATTGTTTTTATATTTCTGTGTCAGTCTTTCAAAGACAGATACAGATTGGTTAGAATTAAACATGGCAACAGACCAATATATGTCAGTTTGGACGATGGAAAATTCCTTTCTTCTTTTGCCCTAACAGGCAAGTGACTTCTACGTTAAGTTACAAATGTATAACATTTTTATAGTTTCTGAGTCTGGCAATGACATTTTGTAAAATATTTGAATTGATAATGAATTGTCCTCCAAATTTTTGAAATTTACATTAAAACAATGACTATGGTGATTGTGTATAAATTCGTTGAAATCAAATCAGGGCTTTCGTACCCTGGATGTTTCGTAGTCGGCGATCAGTACACTTCGGAAACAAATATAGTTGTTTTTGTATTGAGTTCCTAATATCAGTATTTCAATAAAGAATATATTGTATTTATATTTAGTTAACAAGTTTTCAAAGAATATAATTAATGTATACAAAAAAAAATACACATGAAGGTGATAACCATTGATAATTGAAATTGTGGTTATTATTTCCTTAATTATTATGTTCGATCTATCTTGCTTGTCACATGTTTTCATTGTTCTCTAGAACATTTAAACACTGCTTTAAGAATACATTTTTTTAAGTCTGTATTGTCTAGTTTCACAGATATATTAGTGCTATCTGTAAAATTGTTTTAACAAACATTTACACCACTGTTAAACAATTTGTGAACGTTTAACAAATCGGCTGTTAATTACAGTAATTTTGCTGCAATTGTTCGGTTTTGTCGTTTAAATTTATTTTAAAAAGTAAAAAATGGCCCTCTTTGAAACACTGAATTTCTTCAGCGAGTCCTTGGGCAAGACACTTCTCTTATTATAAGTCTGGGCCGTCCTGTGTATTTTTTCCTCCAAGCATTTTATAAAATCATAGGAAACTATGTTTAGGAAGAGAAATCTTCACCATTAAGAAATCGAAAGGGAGGGAGCGTAGTGTCTCTTCATAGACTCTATCCGGCTTAGTGTTTACCATAGATGTATGCTCTAACCTGTGAAAAATGCTGGTAGTAAATTCTTCAGAATACATCATTACATGATCCCACCTTAATTCCATTAAGCAATGGGAAAGCTTATATTAGCAGGATTTTATAAAGGATATTTGGATAATAAAACACATTAAAAAACATTTTTTTACTGAAAAATGCAATAATCTTTTTAAAATTACCTATTAAATGTTTTAATTTTACAATATGCAAACTTTTTAAGCCGAAATTAAGATTTTATTTCAAATCCCAGCCAACCTGGGGTATGGATGGGGTATGAATTAATACTCGGACCACGTAATGTGTAGCCAGTATTTGATATTCTGAGCCATCTAATTGGTAAACACTAATTGATAGTAAGTGAACGGTATTAGGTTTCCCAGACTAGCTGTTAAATGGTGGAAAGGAAAATATATGTACATTAACAATAAGAGGCTATTTGGAAAATAAAATCAGACTGAAAACAATGGCAATTAATACATACATACATATATTTTTTAATTTAGTTTAAACTTATTTATACGAAAGCTCACTGAACTTATTTTAATCACTGTCGATGTCTTCCTGGGTAGAACCAGTACTAAGCAAATGCAAATAAAATGTCTTGCTCAGGGACACAACACGTAAATTATGGACATGGCGGGGAATCCACAACTTTTCGATCCTGTGTCCAAAGCTCTACCACTAGACCTCAGCGCTCCACTTGAGTTCGATTCAGATTTCAAAAACCCATCACTACTGACCCAGAGCATAGATCTAATAACACATTTGTTATCAGGTCTGTGCCCAGTGAGAGGAGAAGACTATGTAGGAATCTGTGAAGTATAATATTTTAACTAATTTAGTGTTCAAAAACAATACAAACACGAACAATTAATAACTCATGGGTTGTCTTAAATTCCTACTTTTCTGTATCAGCTGAGATGACATTTTAATTATATCTCTACTTCCTGTTAAGTTATTCATTGATGCAGATCTCTTTGAAGCACCTTTTTGTCTGGAGGTAATTGACCTTGCCTGCCGCCCCTTTTTCTTACTTGAGCTACCACCGGGGTTGGTTTCTCCATTAGCCGCTGTGGTCTGTTCCGAATAGTTTGTATCTTCATCGGGTTGCGTGGTTGGAACGCGGACAATGCTTTCTTGTCCTTCATTTGGATTTCCATCATCGTAATCTCCCGAGAATGTCACGCGCTTGTTAGAGCGATCTTTACTTGGGCTTCTTTTCTGCCCCAATGCTCCATTCTTGCTGTTTAAGAATTTGAATTCCAGCTCCTGATGGTCTGCCGCTGCCTTCTGTTTTGCCATTTTCACTCTGTCTTCATTATCATAACTACTCAAATGCTCCACCGAACCTCTCATAAAGGGTTTACCGGAATACAGATTACCTGCTGGTTTATCAAAATCTGGCTTTTTAGTTGAAGCACCTCTGCTTTGATGGTTCTGTAAAGTTTTAACCTTATCATCATCTCCATTTTGACTAATGTGATTTACATTGTCATGTTTTCCAGGATTTGCGTCTTCTCGCAATTTTGCCAACTTTTTCAGGTTTTCTGATTTTTTCAGCATCAGGTTCTCAGTTTTCAATGACTGATTCTCAAGCTTAAGGTTTCTCACCTCTGCTTTTAATAGCTTGATATCCGACACGTTAGTGTCGTAATGTAGAGCCAGATAGGAGCTGCGTAATTTACTTTTCTTGGAAGTGTCGGCATCCATCACCATCTTTCGTAAATCATCAATAATTTTCTGTTTTTCTTCACGCTCGCTGTTGATTTCCTCAAGTTTTGCGTTCTCTTCTTTAATTTTTTTTACTTCTTCATTCAGGTGATTAATCTCAGTTGTCTGGAACAAAATAAAAATAACAAGTGAATTTTAACGTACTTGAGAATGTCTCACTGAAAATAAACAAAGATTATACCATAGTTTATATCTTATTTCAGAAACAGTTGTGAGTATAAATTATTTCATTTTTGACTTCTGCTTCATGATATCGCTAATTTGATGGAACAAAGTAAATTTTAACATACTTGAAAATGTCTCACTGAAAATAAACAAAGATTATACCATAGTTTATATCTTACTTCAGAACAGTTGTGAGTATAAATTATTTCATTTTTTGACTTCCGCTTCACATATCGCCAACTTGATAATTGTGAAAAAAAGTATGAATTTGAACAGGCGATATACAACAGCTTAGTCACAATATTAGTTAAAAGTTGCATGTACGATTCATTTAAACTATACACTTTAGTCGTTTTTAAAGTTCTTGAGTATATATTTAAATATAAGGGATAGATAGCGAAAAGTTAAATCTCTATTTACACTATAATAAAACATGTTTGGAACTTTACACATGTAATCAACACATTTAACAAGTTCATGTTACCAATCAATTTCAGATTTTATATAAGAGTTATTTCCCTTTAATAGTTAAAAAGCTATATTTTGGGTTTTAAACATTCTAATTCAAATCCCCAATGGCTCGTATTCCCTGTCTGGAATTCATACTAACCCAGCCATCAGACAAGGGAAAATATAACTTCTAGGCAAAGCTTAGTTAACAAAGCTGTGGTGAACACTTTCTTGTCAGGTTCATTTATTTGAGAGGGAAACATTGAACACTAAATATATACTGAAAGAAATAAGTTTAGCAAGTAAATAACATGGTAAATTCCATTGCTCATGTTCTAAACTATGCGTGGCAGAGGTCCTGAACAATATAATTAACATAATTATGGATTATTACGGGGCATTGTTTTCAAACGATATCTGCGAAAAAAAAATCAAAATGTTTACATTTACCAGCTATGCAGAATTATAACTTCTTTCGTATTTCAATGTAAAGGGAGTTAATTTCACAAATGGTAAACTATGGTTCCCTATATCTTTATAATGGCAAGGTTATTGTCAATTGGTTTTGCATTTTTTATAACTAGAGACCCAAAACAGTTATTTAATAAAGTTTAATCAAGCTCTTTACCATATTTGTATTTTTTAAATGTGAAAAATGCTGTTTTAACTAAATGGGAGATAACTCTGATACTTACATTGGAACACAAATAACAGATGAGAAAAAATATCACCCTGTTTTCAAATACTTCACATTATAAAATTACAATATATTTATTTAAGCTCGATATCCATATTTACCTGCTAAACTTCTTTCTTTCAGTATATAATTATGATATGCAGTGACTGTAAAGATGTACAAGATCTAGATCAAAAGAGAGCGAAAAAAGTAGTTTTTCTCGTTTAATGGGTTGAGTATCGGTAAATGTTGATTTGATTGGTCTCAGATTGTCAATGTTCTACTGATCCGAAAGTTCTATGACAACAGATGGGCACATATTTCAGTTTGATTTCTTAAGGTTTACTTTAACAGTCTTTCTCTGGTCCAGAAAGCTCATTTTTCCTCTTGAGTTAGGTTCGTGAGTAGGTTCATCAACAAGTGTTTTAGTGCTTCCAATGTCTATTGTTAAAGGCATCATTTTTTCAGCGGCAGTGCAATCCTGGTTAAGTGGATATTATCTTTATCTTCTTAAATGCGCTCATCAAATTAGTGTGAAAATTGAACCCTATTTCTTACTTTAAGGCCCACAAAGAGATCCTCTCACATTCATTAGTGGGAAAAGGGTGGCTGGTGTGTACTTTTAAATAAGATTTAGACAAAAAGTGTGCACGAGAAATTCAGAATTTTCGGATTGCATCAATATTTGGTGGGTAAACCACCAAATATTCTTAAAACAAACCAAAAAGGTAAATGATTTTGGACAAATTGTTCCTTCCTTTACAGTATAGGAATATGCAAATGTATAGGTATATTATGTCAGACATTGTATTGAGTGTTTACCCAACATATGATGTCATGAAAATTGAACCCTATTTCTTACTTAAGGCCCATAAAGAGATCCCCTCACATTCATTAGGGGAAAAAAAGTGGCTGGTGTGTACTTTTGAATAAGATTTATTGATGTTTAGCACTGAGTGATTTCATGAGAAGTATTTCTTCAGCCACATTTGTTCTGTTGATATAGTAATCTAACCTAGTTTATTAAAATACTCAGTGATGATTGGTTATTGAGGAATTTTTAAAGTTCGTGTCAAGACTTCTGACTTCACCTCCTTCAATCGTTGGGACATCATTTTAAATTATTTTAAACTCAGAAAACATCTAAAACAATGATTGCTTTTGTTTAAAGCAACACTATGTTCAAACACCAAATTGAAATTATTCAAGACAGGATAAAGCTGTATATTTTCTTCGTTTGGTGTTGAGAGGTGGACATACATGTACAATCTCTCGAAAATGTATGTATTAAATACATAAAAATCAGGTATGAAATAAAATAGTTCCAGCGGGTTAAATACTGTGTGAGATCAAAACCTGGTGTTTGGGACTTGAAACGCATCAACAGCCCTTGACAAGTCCCACTCTCCAGGTATCTGGGACAAATATATTATTTCCTAAATAATGAACAAAACTACTCAACCTGATTCCTGCATCTGTTTTCCAGTTTACTGATATGGTCCCCATATTTGTTCTTCTGCTGTTCCTTTGCCTTAAGGTCCAGTTCCAGATCTTTCTTGCTCTTCTGCAGGTTCAGTATGTGCGATGTGAGCGGATAGTTTCTATCTTTCCCACCCAACAATGCTTGGCATTGTGAAAAAGACATTTCAAATTCATCGAGACTGTGAAACAGCTCCTCTATCAATCTGTCGACCATTTTGAATGTCGCAGGCTCCGGCGAGTTAAACGATGGCTCACGGATGCTTTTGGATTCAATACGAGTTTTTAGTTTGGTGTAGAGATTATTAAGGTTTTGTTGGATGATGTTGGACGTCATCACGTGATTGGCGCTGGATACAGAGAATCTACGATGGATGGACTCGTGATGTTTGCGGGGACTGTGATCAGAATGTGCTGAACTTGCTGTAGCCTTGGCAGAATCGTGACTCGTGTTTGCTACATCCTCTGATTTGCTGTCATCCTGATTGGTCTGGTTCTCAGTCTGATCTTTCTGTTGCTGGGCCAAGATCTTTTGCTCTGTAAAGGAAGCAAATTGCTCAAACAACATGATTATCTATTATTGTTTTATTTCATTCATTTGTTTTTTGATAATATGAAAAGATATATCTTCACAAAACATTATATATTATATAAAACATATTATGGCAATTATAGACATAACTAACTAAGTAACTCAAAGCCTTATTGAACTGTTTAGTTACTGTTAACAAAACACATTATGGAACTATTTTAAGATTGCAGTTTAAGTTGTTTTTCCTACGGTATCAAATAAAATGTTGAGATATGCTCAAGCAATATATAGAGGATATTTGTTGGTTTGGAGTGAATATATGATTTATTTTCATCGAGAAGTGAGAGAAAATAAATCCTATAATTTCACGACAAACCAACCAATATTCTATTTATTATATACTTTTTATCTTGCAACACTACCAAACTGTTTCAAACGGAAAATACGTTTCGTTCCAACAGTTCCCCTTTAATGTATTCGCGGATAAATCTAGTAACGCCTATGGGTGAGCAATTTACATATATTTAGTGCGCATAGAATATAGTTCTAAACTTTGACACGAATTATGACTGTTATAAACAAACGTAGAAAAAAGTAGTTCCATTTTTTTCGGCAGTGAGAATATAAGTTCTTGTATATTCTCACTGTGAAAATATAAACAATGAGAATATAAGGTTTATTCTAAACATACAATCCACTGTTTCACTGGGAAGTATATAATAAAAGTATTTAGTTCAAGTCCTCTTGGAGAGGGACATAACTAATGTTGTAAGAACGTGTGGCTAGATTTATTTGCATAATTTGTTAATGAATTATGAACAAAAGTTTTTTATCCATCAAGTCCTAGCATGCACTTGCGTAAACTTAGTATTAAAAACGTGCGCACGTGCAGGCATTAACACAGGTGTGCAAATGCAACTCCTTAGAAAACAACAGTAACTGTTACCCTATAAAATCTATACTGAATATCACTAAATCAACATTTAATTCTTCACTTAGTCTTAATGCGAACCTTTTTCATACTCCATTTCAAGTTTATCAGCGAGAAATGAGGAGTTTTTCTTGACAGCCTCAATGAACACTGGGAATGCCCTCGGACCCCGTTTGGGCAGAATGAATAACAGCTCTACAATCTTCTCATGCTGGGTTGGCTTGGCCTGAAATGGAACTTGGTGTTTATATGATTCATTTTGCTTATATAAAGTTATGCAACCTCAAAAATATTTATAAATTGCAAGGTGGCATGATTATTATCATAAAGTGTAGCTAAGTTTGCGGATGAAATATGAATGAAAAAGTAACCAATCAAGGTTATTGTTTCAGTTAGAAAGTCATTTTTGGATATAAACTGTTCATGTCATCCCCAAATTTTGCATATCTACACATTTTGATGCTCCCCGAGGTTTTCGTCCGTATGTCCCGTTTTCTTGTCCGCTTAACTCCTCCTACGTTTTTCATCCGATTTTCATGAAACTTTATAGGAAGTATCAGTATGAAGTCTAGTAGCGCATATTTTCGGGAGGTTCCAGTTGAATGATTTTTGGCGGAGTTACGGGACTTTGAAGTTTTTCGAATGTAAACCTTGTCAGCTTATCTCATATTATTTCATCCGATTTTTATGAAACTTTATAGGAAGTATCAGTAAGATGTCTAGTAGGGCATATTGTCGGGTGGGTCCGGATGAAGGATTTTTGGCAGAGTTACGGGACTTCAAAGTTTTTCAAATTTATACCTTGTCCAAGTTAACTCTACCTGTATATTCTCACACCTGTATATTCTTACTTGCATATTCTGTACGATGGTCTCAAACCTGTATGTTCTCACCTGCAAATTATGTACCAGGGTCTCACACCTGTATATTCTCACCTGCATAGTCTGTACCATGGTCTCACACCTGTATCTTCTCACCTGCATAGTCTGTACCATGGTCTCACACCTGTATATTCTCACTTGCCTATTCTGTACTGTGGTTTCACACCTGTATATTCTCACCTGCATATTCTGTACCATGGTTTCACACCTGTATATTCTCACCTGCATAGTCTGTACCATGGTTTCACACATGTATTTTCTCACCTGCAAAGTCTGTACCATGGTCTCACACCTGTATATTCTCACTTGCATATTCTGTACCATGGTCTCACACCTGTATATTCTCACCTGCATATTCTGTACCGTGGTCTCACATCTGTATATTCTCATCTGCATATTCTGTACCATGGTCTCATATCGGTATATTCTCACCTGCATATTCTGTACCATGGTCTCACACCTGTAAAGTCTCATCTGCATATTCTGTACCATGGTCTCACACCTGTATATTCTCACCTGCATATTATGTACCCCATGGTCGCACACCTGTAAATTCTCACCAGTATATTCTGTACCATGGTCTCAAACCCATATGTTCTCACCTGCATATTCTGTACCATGGTCTCATACCTGTGAATTCTCACCTGCATAGTCTGTACCATGGTCTCACACATATTTTCTCACCAGCATATTCTGTACCATGGTCACACACCAGTATATTCTCACCTGCATATTCTGTACCAAGGTCTCACACCTGTATATTCTCACCTGCATATTCTGTACCATGGTCTCATACCTGTATATTCTCACCTGCATATTCTGTACCAAGGTCTCACACCTGTATATTCTCACCTGCATATTCTGTACCGTGGTCTCATACCTGTATATTCTCACCTGCATATTCTGTACCATACCATGATTTTACACCTGTGTATTCTGTACCATGATCTCACACCTGTATATTCTTACCTGTATATCCTGCACCATTGTCTCACACCTGTATATTCTCACCTGTATATTCTGTACCATGGTCTCTGACAGTATGTCCTTCTGCAGAAGGGTGCCCAGTGTGTCGGTGTCAAGGAAGAGGTTCTTGATTATGTCCCCATGGTGGGTCCGCAACACCTTTCTCTGTGCTTCATTCATGGTCTCCGGCACTGTTACACACATCAAACAGACGTAACAGTCATACAGGTATGATTAACAGTCAAAGACGAATTTCACTTTCATTAATTTAGTCAGAAACTTGTTAAGATGAGCCTTTTAGTTATTTTCTCATTAATCTCTTTTAAGTTAATTTCTTCTCCTTTTTTTTTTGCGTATTTATTTCAGTCCCTTATTTTTTTATTTATTTGTTTAAAGTTAATATTAAGTTCATTAGGAGATCTATTGGTGAAGTGACTTTCATTGGAATGAAGTCATCATTATGATCCTACTATTTTCTCTCAATAATAATTTCCTCATTCATTTTATATTCCATTTTGTCTTGATACCTATGTTAAAACATTTTTGTTTAAAATAAATATATATATGTATAATATGAATGAACAAAACTCTACTCTTTGATTGTGATGCTGTAACTTTCTTCCTGGCACTGACGGATATTTAGGAAATAAGCGTTGTCAATCTATCAATGTGAGCATGTTCTGTTTTTGCTTCTCTGCCTTTTCTTTTGTTATCTGCATTATCCTTTGTTATGCCTTTCAAAATTATCTGCCTTTTAAGTCTAACAAGACAAGTAATCCAACACTAGATTGTTCAGTTTTTGTTTCTCTATCTTTTCCTGTTATGTTAATATGAGAATCGCCAACACAAATGAACTGAATATTAAATTATACGAAATGTCTCGCTTCAAACATAAAGTGCCACTTGAAAATCTTCACCATTTCCTTGATTCTGAATAAAGATTCACTGACGCGGATGAAAAATAAAATGATATCAAATTATTTCACACCAAAATGTTTTGTTTTAACACACAATCGGTGCATGTTTTATTATAAATAATCTGTCCAGTCTAGTTTGACAGATTTTTGCTCATATCTTTAAAATCCAAGTGTCATTCTTATATGTGTGTTTTGACACCGTTTGATTTTGAACATTTCCAAAAGATTCCTACTTCATATTGTGTGTGTATATCTGCATTTTTGATAGCGCCACACTGAACTGTTAACTCTGACTTTAAGAATATCAACATTGCAATATTTTAGGATACATATTATTCGTTAACAATGTACAAATCTATTGTTTTGAGGCGTCCAAATTGTTTAACGAAATAATAATGATATCTTCATTAATTATCTGAGCCTTTATTTGAATTATATGTCAGTTAACAGTCTACGTAATTTAAGGTGATTTAGCTGTATTGAGATCAAATATTGAATATTTTTGGTATATTCTTTACTGTGTAAGAATTCATCAAGTGGTCAGGGGATATGTGTTTTTCAAATTTTCACTCCAGGGAAATTAATGTGATATTTCTTAACTTTTTATTATGGATGGCCTGACATGAATATTTTGTGTTCTCCTAAAATGGTTAAACAAAATTAATGTTCTGTCAGCCTTGCATGTTTTCATGTAATATAAACTAAGTGAAATAAAGAATTTTGATTATTTTGTTTGTTTTGCTTGTTTGTTTTGCCACCTTGTGCCACCCCGAGTACACAGGGTGGCACAAGGTGGCACAGTGGATAGCAAGTTTGACTCATGGGTTAGAGCTTCACTGCCACCACTGGATTCAAACCTCACTGCCACCACTGGAATCGAGCCTCACTGCCAACACTGGGTTTGAGCCTAACTGCCACCACTGGGTTCGAGTCTCACTGCCACCACTGGATTCAAGCCTCACCACCACCACTGGGTTCGGACCTCACTGCCACCACTGGGTTCGAGCCTCACTGCCACCACTGGGTTTGAGCCTCACTGTCACCACTGGGTTCGAGCCTCGCTGCCACCACTGGGTTCAAGCCTCGCTACCATCACTTGGTTTGTGCCTCACCGCCACCACTGGGTTCGAGCCTCACCACCACCACTGGGTTCAAGTCTAACTGCCACCACTGGGTTCGAGCCTCACTGCCACCACTGGGTTCGAGATTCACTGCCACCACTGGGTTCATGCCTCACTGCCACCATGGGAATAGAGCCTCACTGCCACCACTGGGTTCGAGCTTCACTGCCACCACTCGGTTCATGCCTCACTGCCACCAATGGGTTCGAGCCTCACTGCCACCACTGGGTTCAAGCCTCACTCCACCACTGGGTTTGAGCCTCACTGCCACCACTGGGTTTGAGCCTCACTGCCACCACTGGGTTCGAGCCTCACTGCCTCCACTGGGTTTGAGCCTCACTGCCACCACTGGATTCGAGCCTCACTGCCACCACTGGGTTCGAGCCTCACTGCCACCACTGGTTTCGAGCCTCACTGCCACCACTCGGTTCATGCCTCACTGCCACCACAGGTTTGAGCCTCTCTGCCATCACTGGGTTCGAGACTCACTCCACCACTGGGTTTGAGCCTCACTCCACCACTGGGTTTGAGCCTCACTGCCACCACTGGGTTTGGGCCTCACTGCCATCACTGGGTTCAAGCTTCACTCCACCACTGGGTTTGAACCTCATTGTCATCACTGGGTTCGAGGCTCGCTCTACCACTGGGTTTGAGCCTAACTGCCACCACTGGGTTCAACCTCAATCCACCACTGGGTTTGAGCCTCACTGCCACCACTGGGTTCGAGCCTCACTCCACCACTGGGTTCGAGCCTCGCTGCCACCACTGGGTTTGAGCCTCGCTGCCACCACTGGGTTCGAGCCTCACTACTACCACCACTGGGTTTGAGCCTCACTGTCTCCACTGTGTTCGAGCCTCACTGCCACCACTGGGTTCGAGCCTCACCACCACCACTGGGTTCAAGTCTAACTGCCACCACTGGGTTTGAGCCAGGCTGCCACCACTGGGTTCGAGCCTCACTGCCACCACTGGGTTCAAGCCTCACCGAGTCTCACTGCCACCACTGGGTTCAAGCCTCACCACCACCACTGGGTTCAAGTCTAACTGCCACCACTGGGTTTGAGCCTCACTGCCTCCACTGTGTTCGAGCCTCACTGCCACCACTGGGTTCGAGCCTCACTGCCACCACTGGTTTCAAGCCTCACCACCACCACTGGGTTCAAGCCTCACTGCCACCACTTTATTCGAGCCTCACTGCCACCACTGGGTTCGAGCCTCACTGCCACCACTGGGTTCGAGATTCACTGCCACCACTGGGTTCGAGCCTCACTGCCACCATGGGAATCGAGCCTCACTGCCACCACTGGGTTCGAGCTTCACTGCCACCACTCGGTTCATGCCTCACTGCCACCAATGGGTTCGAGCCTCACTGCCACCACTGGGTTCGAGCCTCACTCCACCACTGGGATTGAGCCTCACTGCCACCACTGGGTTCATGCCTCACTGCCACCACTGGGTTCAAGCCTCGCTGCCACCACTGGGTTTATGCCTCACTGCCACCACTGGGTTTGAGCCTCACCACCACCACTGGGTTCAAGTCTAACTGCCACCACTGGGTTCGAGCCTCACTGCCACCACTGGGTTCGAGATTCACTGCCACCACTGGGTTCATGCCTCACTGCCACCATGGGAATCGAGCCTCACTGCCACCACTGGATTCGAGCTTCACTGCCACCACTCGGTTCATGCCTCACTGCCACCACTGGGTTCAAGCCTCACTCAACCACTGGGTCGAGCCTCACTGCCACCACTGGGTGCGAGCCTCACTGCCTCCACTGGGTTTGAGCCTCACTGCCACCACTGGGTTCGGACCTCACTGCCACCACTGGGTTCGAGCCTCACTGCCACCACTGGGTTTGAGCCTCACTGTCACCACTGGGTTCGAGCCTCGCTGCCACCACTGGTTTCAAGCCTCGCTACCATCACTTGGTTTGTGCCTCACCGCCACCACTGGGTTCGAGCCTTACAGCCACCACTGGGTTGAACCTCACCGCCACCACTCGGTTCGAGCCTCACTGCCACCAATGGTTTGAGCCTCACTGCCACCGCTGGGTTCGAGCCTCACTGCCACCAGTGGGTTCGAGCCTCACTGCCACCACTGGGTTCGAGATTCACTGCCACCACTGGGTTCATGCCTCACTGCCACCATGGGAATCGAGCCTCACTGCCACCACCGGGTTCGAGCCTCACTGCCACCACCGGGTTCGAGCCTTACTGACACCAGTGGGTTCGAGCCTCACTGTCACCACCGGGTTCGAGCCTCACTGCCACCACCGGGTTCATGCCTCACTGCCACCACTGGGTTCATGCCTCACTGCTACCATGGGAATCGAGCCTCACTGCCACTACTGGAATCGAGCCTCACTGCCACCACTGGAATCGAGCCTCACTGCCAACCCTGGGTTCAAGCCTAACTGCCATCACTGGGTTTGAGTCTCACAGCCATCACTGGGTTCAAGCCTCACCGAGTCTCACTGCCACCAATGGGTTCAAGCCTCATCACCACCACTGGGTTCGAGCCTCACTGCCACCACTGGGTTCGAGCCTTACTGCCACCACTGGGTTCGAGCCTCACTGCCACCACTGGGTTTGAGCCTCACTGTCTCCACTGTGTTCGAGCCTCACTGCCACCACTGGGTTCGAGCCTCACCACCACCACTGGGTTCAAGTCTAACTGCCACCACTGGGTTTGAGCCACACTGCCACCACTGGGTTTGAGCCTCACTGCCACCACTGGGTTCAAGCCTCACCGAGTCTCACTGCCACCACTGGGTTCAAGCCTCACCACCACCACTGGGTTTGAGCCTCACTGCCTCCACTGTGTTCGAGCCTCACTGACACCAATGGGTTCGAGCCTCACTGCCACCACTGGGTTCGAGATTCACTGCCACCACTGGGTTCGAGCCTCACTGCCACCACTGGGTTCAAGCCTCACCACCACCACTGGGTTCAAGCCTCGCTGCCACCACTGGGTTTGTGCCTCACTGCCACCACTGGGTTCGAGCCTCACCACCACCACTGGGTTCAAGTCTAACTGCCACCACTGGGTTCGAGCCTCACCACCACCACTGGGTTCAAGTCTAACTGCCACCACTGGGTTCGAGCCTCACTGCCACCACTGGGTTCGAGATTCACTGCCACCACTGGGTTCATGCCTCACTGCCACCATGGGAATCGAGCCTCACTGCCACCACTGGGTTCGAGCTTCACTGCCACCACTCGGTTCATGCCTCACTGCCACCAATGGGTTCGAGCCTCACTGCCACCACTGGGTTCAAGCCTCACTCCACCACTGGGTTTGAGCCTCACTGCCACCACTGGGTTCGAGATTCACTGCCACCACTGGGTTCATGCCTCACTGCCACCATGGGAATCGAGCCTCACTGCCACCACCGGGTTCGAGCCTCACTGCCACCACCGGGTTCGAGCCTTACTGACACCAGTGGGTTCGAGCCTCACTGTCACCACCGGGTTCGAGCCTCACTGCCACCACCGGGTTCATGCCTCACTGCCACCACTGGGTTCATGCCTCACTGCTACCATGGGAATCGAGCCTCACTGCCACTACTGGAATCGAGCCTCACTGCCACCACTGGAATCGAGCCTCACTGCCAACCCTGGGTTCAAGCCTAACTGCCATCACTGGGTTTGAGTCTCACAGCCATCACTGGGTTCAAGCCTCACCGAGTCTCACTGCCACCAATGGGTTCAAGCCTCATCACCACCACTGGGTTCGAGCCTCACTGCCACCACTGGGTTCAAGTCTAACTGCCACCACTGGGTTCGAGCCACACTGCCACCACTGGGTTCGAGCCTCACTGCCACCACTGGGTTCGAGATTCACTGCCACCACTGGGTTCATGCCTCACTGCCACCATGGGAATCGAGCCTCACTGCCACCACTGGGTTCAAGCTTCACTGCCACCACCCGGTTCATGCATCACTGCCATTAATGGGTTCGAGCCCCACTGCCACCACTGGGTTCGAGCCTCAATCCACCACTGGGTTCGAGCCTCACTGCCTCCACTGTGTTCGAGCCTCACTGCCGCCACTGGGTTCTAGCATTACTCCACCACTGGGTTCGAGCCTCACTGCCACCACTGGGTTCGAGCCTCAATTCACCACTGGGTTCGAGCCTCACTGCCTCCACTGGGTTCATGCCTCACTGCCACCACAGGTTTGAGCCTCACTGCCATCACTGGGTTCGAGACTCACTCCACCACTGGGTTCGAGCCTCACTCCACCACTGGGTTTGAGCCTCACTGCCACCACTGGGTTTGAGCCTCACTGCCATCACTGGGTTCGAGCCTCACTCCACCACTGGGTTTGAACCTCACTGTCATCACTGGGTTCGAGGCTCACTCTACCATTGGGTTTGAGCCTCACTGCCACCACTGGGTTCGAGCCTCACTCCACCACTGGGTTCGAGCCTCGCTACCACCACTGGGTTTGAGCCTCACTCCACCACTGTGTTCGAGCCTCACTCCACCACTGGGTTTGAGCCTCACTGCCACCACTGGGTTTGAGCCTCACCGCCACCACTGGGTTCGAGCATCACTGCCGCCACTGGGTTCGAGTCTCACTGCCACCACTGGGTTACTTCGTTGTGTCCTTCCCTTTAGCTCATCCTTCTGATGAGGACGTTAACCAGGCGACCCCATGTATAGTCTGTCCTCTAAGCATGTTAACCCTTCACCCACTAAGCACGTCTATAATAGCCTCTGCGTCCATTGTAAACCCGGTTCCAGATCAGGCTGATCAGGGTTTACAATGTCCAGCTGCTGATCAGTCATTTTCCCCAAAACACCCCTTTACCACATAAATGGAATGGTCTTAATTCAAAGAAATGACAGTCCATTAAATATATGTAGCGGGTTAAGGGTTAAAGAACCATTATAATCTATTTGATAGTATGAGTAGGGTAGAGTTCTCCGATTCCTGTGTACCATTCCCTGTGGGACTCCTCAAAAAAGCCCAAACATATGAGCTGTTTCAGTTCAGTTCAATTCAATTGTCTATATAATCAGTTTAAACACTGAAGTCAGCAACACATTTTGTAGATATGTGCAGTAAGTTTTATTGAGTTTTGTCAAACAGTGTACCTCCCTTGTCGCGGCCAGATCACTGCTTTGTGACCTAAAACCACTGCTACGACAGGAAAAAATAAGGGAATCAACATGCAGGCATGGCAGACAACTCTGATAGCAAGAGAAGATTTAAAGCTTGTCTGTTCACCCTCCCTTAGTCACAATACATTCAGACCCCGTGTATCTCTCTTGATGTTGCAGGTTAATTAAGTTTGTTCAGTTCTCATACATGAAAACAAATTGTTTTATTAAATTAATTCTCCTATCTGGAAAGCAGCCCCATAAGAGGCTATACAAACAAAGACTATCACATACATTTTCAGTGTTTATTGACTTGTATCTGCATGCAACAAACTGCAGTAGTGAGGTGCTGAACAATAAAAACAATAACAATAAAATCATAACAGTGTATGAGGCATCAACCCGAAAAAACAACAGAAAAGTAATAATAATACTGTACCCGATAAAACAAAACGGTATGAATAATATTGGTGCACCAGATAAAACCAACAAAATATGAACAAAAAATTATGAAAAATAACAGATTATGAATACCAAATACATATAAAAGTGCTGAAATAACTCTGAAAAAGAGCTGCTTATATAGAAACATTACTTTTCCATTTGCCATAAACCGGGCTTGATTATTTCTCTGTTGTGATTATAGAAAAATACGAAAATAACTTCTGAATTTATCTGGTTAAATTGAAATATGAACAGGAAACAGATGTATATTTTCTTCCTTTGGTGTTGAGAGAGGGGAATAAAATGTAAGTTGTGAGAATGTGTTTGTATTATCTTCAGTCTCTCGAAAATGTGTAATAAATACATAAAAATCCAACAGCATGCAAGGGACACTTATAGTGATATTATTTATACAGTACCAGATAAAATGAACAGAATATGAATAATGATGTATTTGGCTGAAAGCTGAACAAAAAACAAAACATTGACCATTTAAAATGCTAAATGAGGAAGAACATAACAAGAAACTTAAACAAATGAGTTACATCTAGACAGGTTTCTGACCAATATTGATTTTACGTCTGCCTCCCCATATCCTCTCTCCCAGGGCTCAAATTTAAGCTGTTTTACTGGCATTTTGCCAGTCATTTTTTCAAAATGCCAGTTAACTGAATATTATGCAAGTGCCTAACAGCCTTCTAGTTGAGAATATTGCCAGAAAGTAAAACTATTTAGGCATAATATAGTTTATAGGCATAAATGATCAGTCAAAATGATAAGGAAAAGAGCTATTGTTTATTGTTTGCTAGAATGAGCTATAATTGGCCAGTTAATTTTTTATCGACTGGCAAATAAACGTCAGTTGATAAAAAATGCTAAATTTGAGCCCAGGTGTCTCCACCCTCCTTTCTCTCTTTCTTGTGTGGTCGAGCATCTGCATGGAATGCAGAACATATTGTGGGTTCGGTACGTGGCTGGGTCAAGTTAAAGACCTCATAAAAATGGTACTAAGTAGCTCGCTTGCTTGATGTTCGGCATATTTAGAGTAGCGTTGGGACTGATTAACTCGGTGTCAGTATAAAGTGACTACAGACCCAGTTGTGTTTAAGTACCCAAAATAAATGCAGAATGAATACAGAACGAGTGCAGAATGAACGATGCACAATCTATACACTGAACACAAAATCAACGCTGAGTGCATTTTTATAAAAGCAAAATGACTGATGAATGCATATTTTTAAAATGCTTAACCTGAAAATGAACGCAACAACTGAAATGTTTTTTAAAGCGCCCGCAGAAGTATTTCACTTTTTCGGATAACTATTGTTACCCTTTTGAATGCGGTTGCTGTGGCCATTCCCGTCATTTTTACATTTTTTGCAGAGACACGTCTCATACCGCTTTCCCCTCCATTTTACTGAAGAGCTGCATAAACTTTAAGAATTACGAGGGCCGTTCAAATATTACGTGGACAATTTTAATAGTTATTACACTTTTATAAATCATGTAAATTAAATTATATGGCAATAAATGTTTGTATATTCTCTTTTATATTGGTAAATATTATAAAATTATTTGAAACAGATTTCAAGAAATACGAGTTTTTACAACCCCACTGTACCGCCATGGATAATCGTGTTTTATAAGTATATAACAGCTTCGGAAAGAGATCATACGAATTTGATCGAGTTTAGCATACATATTCAAAATATTTAGAAAACAAATAGCATAGTCATTCCGAAAGACATTCTTATTGAACATATATCGCTAGCATATATATATATTGAAGAAAATATGTAAGATTTTAAAAATTTATGTTTATGTATTTCATTTTTGAATTTTTTTTTTGTTTTATTAAAAGTTATATTATTTAATTTTCTATTAACATTTTAGTGCTCCGTGACTTTTTCTGACGTCAATTTCAACTTAAAAGCAAGGAAGTGTTCGTCTACTTATTTATCAGAGTTCTCCTTGTTAAATATTCATAAAATTTCATAATTGTAATTTTGGAATACCAGTGACAATGCTGCTTTAGTTTTGTGTATTTTTGCCGACGATTTACCTTTTATTTTGCCATTCCCGAAATGCAGTTATGAAATAAAGACGTCACATTTTGGACTGCTCCGTAGATGGTTTTTTTTGTGATATTATATCATTAATTGCCACTAACAAAGGCAAATGCATTTTCTTCATTTTTACATTTAAACCCTGTTGCGTTCACGAATATAGTTCTGTGCATTTAGATGAACGTAGTTTCATTTATAAATGCTGAATGTCACGGCTGGTAATCATTGGGTCAAGCGCCAAATGGAGCTATACGCGGAAGTGTCCCAACATAACTTCCTAGCTGGTGATGATGGTGACAACTTGTAAACAAAGGTGAGCGTTGCTTTTAATTTTTAATTTATTCTAAAAAAATCAAGCCTTATTGAAAAATCGGGGAATGCTATTCCAAATAGTTAAATGTTAATACTTTGTTCACAAGCCAGAGTTACTCCAGAGTAATGCTTTATTTGAAGCCAGAGACTTTTCTCCTATACGATGAATGGGTAAACACACCGCATTCTTACACAGGAGAAAAATGTTGCTGGCTTCAAATAAAGAATTTATCTGGAAAAACTCCGGTTTGTGAGCAAAGTATTAACATTTTAAGCATCCCCGATTTTTCAATTAAAGTCTTCTTTTTTTTTTTTAGAATAAATGAAAAATCCCAAGCAACACTCACCTTTGTTTACAAGTTGTCACCATTGTCATCAGCTTGGATGTTTCGTTGGGACACTTCTGCATATAGCTCCATTTGGAGTTAATATGTCCTTATGATTGTATTCCAGAATGCAAATGAATGCATTTTTAGAAAAATGAAATGTAAACGGAGCTCAGATGGAATGCATTTTTGGGTTGCTTGAATGCAACTGGGTCTGTATCAAGTCATCATGTCTACTACTACAGCATGGTATTGCAGTGTATGTCACTAAAAAGCTGACTGCTGATCTCACTGCTACAAGTAGACACTGTTGTGATGACTGAACAATTGTTAAAAGTGAAATTAAATCGGATACATATTTCCTTTCTTGCCCATACCTGTCACATCTGAAAATAACTTGCATTAAATATTTCACGCTCTCTCTCCCTCTTGACTTATTTCAGACATGGTAGCCAAAACAACAACCTGGAGTTTCCAAAGGTTTCTTACAACATGCCCATTTATACACAACTTTCTCCAGTTTACCATTTGCATCAAACTGTTCCTTGATCTCTCTGCCTTTATGATGAAATCTACACGACTTGTGACTGTTTTCAGAGGGCCGAAATAAAGAGTGGCATCTAAGGCACTGTGCCACACTCGTTGAACTTTGACCTTGATCTCGTTTTCGAACCGTGTAGATATTTTTCTTAAGTCTGTCTTTTATCACAGCTGTTTCCTCTCCCGGAGTTGGGTAGGAGTGCATCTGGTCACCTTCAATGTACGTTCGCTCTCTAACACCTATAGCACTGACACTGTTTTCGTGCAGATCTAAAGTCGTCAAAGAGTTCCTTTTCTCCTTCGCTGGGGACTCCACGATGCTTAAATGAAAGTTAGAACCACTATGATTCTGGTTGTACCTGGACACTACCAGCTGTAACTTTTCTAGCTGTCTGAGCAGTGAAGCATTTTCTTTCTGAAGCCAACTCATTTTTTCGTCTTTGAGTTGTAATTCCATTTCGGTGTTTTCTTTCTCCAAACCAAGCTTTGATATCATCTCTTTCAATTCTTTTATGTTTTGTTTATGCTTAAACTGTGTGTCATCAAATTCATGTTTGGACACGTCGGCGATTCCAGCCCTTACCTTCAATTGACGAATCTGAAATTTCAAATTCTCGATCAACCGCGACATCGCCATTTCCTGATCTACATCATCGGGCTCGTCCTCTTCCTCGAATATCACGTTTCTCTGAAGCATGTACCTTAGAGATTTGACTAGTTCCTGCAGGCCGGACTGCGTGGCAAGAACGATGCGGTGCTGGCGATCAATCTCCTGCATGGCCAACTGTAATCTGCCCTTCCAGTGATTCCTCTCCGCCTGTAGTGCCCTGCTGACGATATCTTCTATTGGCTCCTTCTTGCCTTTAACAAGATTGTTTTGCTGCGGACGAACAACGAATAGACGGCCGACTGTGTGGTTTATGTCGTCGTCGATCAATACCTTATCGTGGGTTTCTCCGTTTATCTCCCCTTGCAAAACGTCTGTAGGTGCCTCCACTGTTGCCATGGTTACTGTCTTCTATCACCAGTAGTCAATAAGAATTAAATAATTGCTTTAACAAATATGTCCTCTGTTCACTTATTTATCATAGTTATTGTTTTTCTTTATATATACATCAGTCTATGGACTCAGCAAATATAGTAATCCATTACTGTAAATTTAAAGACTTGTTTTATTGGAAATCTGTACATTCCCCATATCATCAAATACCATGTTCATTTGTTTTACCAGTGTCTGTCAATTCGGATGTTTGTGTTTAAATAAGAATGTTCTACTCATTTTATGTTCTTCATCTTTCGATTATCTCAAATGCTTGAAGCGTTCACTCTCCTGAAATAAAAGAAACAAGACAGATATTGAGTAAACAATTTTTTGTATCGATATTTTCTCTTTGATTTCTGTTATTTGATACCTTATTTCTTTATTTAATGATATTGTTTTAATCAAATGTGTTTACAGTGCAGTTGAACTTTCTGAAATCAAATGAAATTGAGATAAGAATCGTGAGTGTATGGATGCAGTTCAGGGAATTTAGAGGATGCCAGTTATGTATTAGGTATTGTAAAAAAAAAGAAATTCATTAAAAACTAGAGTTTTTTTTGGAGAAAAACAGATGTCTCTCCACCCCCACCCCCCATACATGGATGCACCGCTCTAGCTCTGTCAGTCACATAAAATAAAACTTCAGTGTTAATTAACTTTGTCCAAAAGGTAGGTCGGGTCATTCATATTGACCTGGTTGTGGTAGGAACATACTAATAACAATCCAACAAGTGGTTTAGGAAGAGTAGCGGCGACAACAAATTTAAAGTTAAAATGTCAAAGGGCCATAACTCTGTCAAAAATTACTGAACTGAAACACACGTGGGATTTGCACAACTAGATATCATACCGATGCTTTCTAACAAGTTTGATCAAACTCCAACAAGCGGTGTAGGAGGAGTAGCGACGATAAACAAATTTTAAGGTAAAAATGTCAAAGGGCCATAACTCTTTCAAAAATCATCGAACCGGAACACGAATAGGACATGCACAACTAGACTTAAAGGGAATAACTTCAAATTTACAGCTAGACATCATACCGATGCTTCCTGGCAAGTTTCCTTGAAATTCAACAAGCAATTAAGGAGTAGTGGAGATAACAAATTTAAAGTCAATATGTCAAAGGGCTATAACTCTATCAAAAATCATCAAACCGGAACACGAATAGGACATGCACAACTAGACTTAAAGGGAATAACTTCGTCAAACATCATCGAACTGGAACACAAACTCAATATGCACAACAAGACATCCTCCAGATGCTTCCTATCAAGTTTCGTTGAAATCCAACAAGCAGTTTAGGAGGAGTAGTGACGACAACAAATTTAAAGTTGAAATGTCGAAGCGCCATAATTAAAAATCATTGAAACAACCATAAACATGACTATGCACAATTTGACATTATACCGATGCTTCCTGTCAATTTTCGTCAAAATCCAACGAGCGGTTTAGGCAGAGTAGCGGCGACAACATTTGTGACTGACAGACATAGCAAAAGCAATATGTGTCCTCCACTTTGTGGGAAGAGACATAACTAGAGGTTGTTTTTGAGAAGAACTGATGTCATTCCTCACTGCTAAGTTTCATCAAAATGCAACAAGCCATTTAGGAGGAGTAGGGGCGACACCAAATTTAAAGTAAATAAAAAAAGGGCCATAAATCTGTCAAAAATCAGTGATCCGGAATGAAAGCCTTATACACGTAACTAGACATAATACTAATGCTTCCTGCAAAGTTTCAGCAAAATCCGACAAGCAGTTTAGGAGAAGTAACGGCGACAACAAATTTAAAGTAAAAAATTCAAAGGGCCATAACTCCGTCAAAAATCAGTGAACCGGAACAAAAGCAAGACATGCACAACTGCACATCATACCAATGCTTCCTGCAAAGTTTCATCAAAATCCAACAAGCCATTTAGGAGGAGTAGCGGCGACAACATTTGTGATGGACGGTCAGATAGACAGACAGACAGACGGAGACAGGAAAAACAATATGTCGCCTCCACTTTGTGGGGGCATAATAATCTCAATGTGAGTCTGTAATAGTCAGTCGTCAGGAGATTGATTGAGTGGATATTATTATCCAGTATATAACTCTCAGATATTTGAACTGAATTGAATTGGATTTTATAGCCGCTCCAAAGCTATGGTCATGTGGCAACTTTCCGGCATCCATTGGTGGAGGAAGACCCCAGGTGCCCCCACGAGCAAATTTCGGGCACCTGGGAAGAACCACCGACGTTCTGCAAGCTAGCTGGATAACTTCCTTCATACAATCTGGAAATTCGAAATTTGATGAAGAGTTTCGTTATTCGGTATGGCATATTTAGGTAAGCCAATATTGCAAAAACAAAAGAATAATGTATATCTGACACAATCTGGTGAGCAAATTTTATGCACGGAATAGGAAAAAGGTATTTTAAAGGGGTTGAGTCACTATTTTCAAACAAGGTTTATTTTAAAGGGCTCCGAAAAACTTGAAAAAAGCTAAAGATTCGTCAAAATTCCATGAAAAATAAAGGAGATACATGTATGACCTATTTGCAAAGAACATAAATGGAGGCCGCCATCTTTGAACGATGACGTCATAGGGCCTTTTTACCATACTTGACTTATTGACAAAATGTCTTTTAAAGCAAAGAAAATCACTGCAAATAAAAAATAAGCATATAATTTATACATCTTATATTTATTTTTGATCAATTTGCATTGATTTTCTTTCAATTTGCAATGATTTTCTTTGTTTTAATTTTTTTTTAAATGTGTTTTGTCAATAAGCCATTATTATATGGTAAAAAGTCGCGATGACGTCATCGTTCCTAGATGGCCGCCTGCATTTATGTTCTTTGCAAAATTTCATTAGATCTTATCTCTTTTATTTTTCATTAAATTTTGATAATTCTTTCAGCTTTTTTCAAGTTTTTCAGAGCCCTGTTAAATAAATTGTGTTTGAAAATAGTGCATCAACCTCTTTAATAAATCCGCAAAAAAGGAGAGTGTATTAGGATTCAGGTCTTCCCCTTAACTAAAAGTTTTTTTAACATGGTAGTTAGATATTAACAAAAAATAATGAAGCCAGTGACGTTATTGAACCTGGTGGAGATGGCTCACTGTCATAGTTGTGACTAATTTGCGTGTTATTTGTCAACGTTTATGCTCTATAACTACTATATCACATTAATTCGTACACACCAGGTTCTCGTTTTATTAAAAAATCTTACGTAATTCTGATCATAAATCAAATTGTTAAAATCGTCCACTTTTTCGACCTCGGTGAATTCAATTTAGATAATTATTTGTGCACGTAGTGCTGAAATATTACATAAATATAAATCAAAAGAAAATTAAACGAAATCTCCTTTATTTGTTAAGTGTACATAGAAAAGCATTTAAGAAATTGACTTACGATCAACATTGTCAATCATAAATTGTTTCATAAAACGGGTCCCTATCATAAGAAAAAATGCTAGGGGAGGCAACTCATCTGGACATAATTCAGGATCGGTATTAATTTGTATAGCATGAAACAGTTAAGCTATTCGTAAACAGTAATCCAGGTATCTTATGCCAATAAGTGGCAGCTCATTGCGGCTTGGTCTGTAGTCATTGCCAGAGCCTCCCGGGTGTTGGACTGTGTATCAACGTCATTTTACTGTTCATAAAACAACTGTATTTTAGTAAGAATACTGGGACGCAGTCAAATTGGTATGGGTCTTCTACTACTTGAATTAGGTATCAATTTCAGGGATACAGTCTATAAATCTTTCTCAGCATACGAATACAGCTGGTTCCAAATCGTTATTGTCACTGATTATTGATTGGTGTAAAACTTTATTAAAGGAACAAATGGAAATCTTGATTTTTTAAAAGCTCGCGGCGCCTCGTTAGTTTTTCTACATAACTTGCATTTGTTCAATACTTAATATTAACTATAAGAATAATATAAAGGAAACTGTGTTTGAATATTACTAACTTTTTGTGAGTACAGCTATATATGTATCAATATGACTAACGGTTTGTTTGTAAAAGCTATATATGTATCTCTTTTTGGTGCTGTCTGATTTTAAAATAAGCAACACCGCTTCAGTCCTTAAACAGAGTTGATGAAACTTTAACTGCAGCATCTTCTAAAGAGCTTGAATAGGTCTGTTCCACTGCTACTTATTCTCATGAACTGCTAATCAAATAACAATAATAACAGACATCTAACATAAAACCCATTCTTCTAATGTAAATTTAAATTGCCAAAAACTGAGATTACCTTCACAGGCGCTCCAATTGCTTTTATATTATCATTAAGTTGTCTTTTTGTTTATAACTATAATAATTTACCAATTCTTCATATTCTAACCATGATATTTTCCCAATTGCTCACATTCTAATCATGAAACAACATTCTGTTTAGTGATCCATTACACATACTATTTCAGATGTCTATCATATTCATATTATAACATTATGCAACACAGATGCCACAATTAAAAACATGTTCATTTTGTCTCTTGATGACTAGGTTATCTAGTGCTCAAATCTTTCATGATAAATGTGCTTTGATTGTTGACAATTACAAATAAAAAAATTCTAACATCTACACACTGTTGTTTATTTTTATCATATTCATTCCCCTTACTGTTTTTTTATGTAACTGTTCTGATCGGCTTGTGATACTTTGTATCACTGTTTTCTTGTACTACATACGGCCCACCTTGAATGGATGGAGATCAGTACCTGTGTTTGATCTGAAATTAATAATAGCACATTTCAGGCCCATTTATCCTATCTCAAAATATGGTAAAGTCTCGCCCATTATGTATGTCAATCTAAAATACGTTTGTAAAGTACATGTTACATTATATGTTTGTTGAATCTAAAACGTCCATAGTGGTTTGTTGCATGGTATTTATTTTGGTTATCTATGGAAATGTGCCTTCTTAAATGGTGGTAGGTCAAGTTTTTCGACATGAATTAAATTTTTCCAATTTAATAGGTTTCGGAGGTATGCAATACATTTGATAAAAATACTGTTACCCACTAAGTGTTCCTGCCATCTCCATCTAAAATTTTGTTAGTTATGAAAGGGGCAATAAAACACTGAGGCCTCTAACTGCAATAAATATTTGTATTAAAGGGACACGTGCCAATGTTGCAATTTTCATCAAGAATTTAATTAGTATTTCACTTTATTAATCCAATATCATATTGACTTTAAACCTGTTTGCATGTAATTGAATTAAATTTTGAATATTGAACATTTCTTCACTATTCATCCATAGGTTTAAGTATATTATTGGTACAATGTAATCAACAGTCAGTACTACGCAAACACAATTTGCTTTGTTCTAGTCTTATAAATAATATTAATGATTGAACACAATGCAAGTTATGTAGAGAAACTAATGGGATGCCACGAGTTTTAAAAATTCAAGATTGCCATGTGTCCCTTTAAGGGAAGTCGCTCAGACTGTCTTTCAGAGACTCTACTCCAGTTGAAGTGTACTCTGTGGGTCCCATATATATGGCAAACCATGAACATGAACTCTTACCCTCGAATTAATACTGTAAAGGGAAGTAACTTATAAGGTCTCTTTTAATGTCTCCACTCCAGTTTAATGTCTCCACTCCAGTTTAAGTGCATTTGGACATTCATCTGACTGCCCCATATATATTTTTGGCACATAATTAAACATAATTGAACTCTTACATATTTCAGGTAAATATTTGTCTCACCTTAGATAAGATAAGATGAGGAGATAATCTTTATTTATGGATGTTAACTCAATTAGTTCTTCAACGCTAATCTACCGTTATGTCCTCGTTTTTGCTTTGATTAATCATACAAACAGGACATCTACCCCAGACCTAATAAAACTTCAGAAAAAAATATTCTTCACACAGATCAAAGAATTTGTTGGATTAAAATTTTATAAAGGGACATGTGGAAATCTTGACTTTTTTAAAACCCTGCAGCGACCGTTAGTTTGTCTCACTAACTTGCTGTATTGTCTTTTAGTGGTGGCGCCACAGTCTGCTGGTTATCACAGGCTGTATTGGCCTTTCTGTGGTGGCGCCACAGTCTACTGGTTATCACAGGCTGTATTGGCCTTTCTGTGGTGGGCCACAGTCTGCTGGTTAACAGTCAGACTGTATTAGCCTTTCAGTGGTGGTGCCACAGTCTACTGGTTAACAGGCTATATTGTCTTTTCAGTGGTGATGCCACTGTCTGCTGGTTAACACAGGCTGTATTGGCCTTTCTGTAGTGGTGCCACAGTCTACTGGTTAACACAGACTGTATTAACCTTTCTGTGGTGGTGCCACACAGTCTACTGGTTAACACAGGATGTATTGGCCTTTCTGTGATTGGGCCAGTCTACTGGTTAGCACATGCTGTATTGGCCTTACTGTGGTGGTGCCACAGTCTACAGGTTAACACAGCCTGTAGTGTCCTTTCTGTGGTGGGCCACAGTCTACTGGTTAATACAGGCTGTATTGGCCTTTCTGTGGTGGGGCCACAGTCTACTGGTTAATACAGACTGTATTGGCCTTTATGTGGTAGTGCCACAGTCCACTGATTAACACAGGCTGTATTGTCCTTTCTGTGGTGGGCCACAGTCGAGTGGTTAACACAGGCTGTATTGTCCTTTCTGTGTGGGGCCACAGTCTACTGGTTAACACAGACTGTATTGGCCTTTATGTGGTAGTGCCACAGTCTACTGGTTAATACAGACTGTATTGGCCTTTATGTGGTAGTGCCACAGTCCACTGATTAACACAGGCTGTATTGTCCTTTCTGTGGTGGGCCACAGTCTACTGGTTAATACAGGCTGTATTGGCCTTTCTGTGGTGGGGCCACAGTCTACTGGTTAATACAGACTGTATTGGCCTTTATGTGGTAGTGCCACAGTCCACTGATTAACACAGGCTGTATTGGCCTTTCAGTGGTGCCTAATTCTACTGGTTAACACAGGCTGTATTGACCTTTCTGTGGTGGTGCCACAGTCTACTGGTTAATACAGGCTGTATTGGCCTTTCTGTGGTTGTGCCACAGTCTACTGGTTAACACAGGCTGTATTGACCTTGCAGTGGTGGTGCCACAGTCTACTGGTTAACACAGGCTGTATTGACCTTGCAGTGGAGGTGCCACAGTCTACTGGTTAGTACAGGCTGTATTGGCCTTGCAGTGGTGGTGCCACAGTCTACTGGTTAACACAGGCTGTATTGACCTTGCAGTGGAGGTGCCACAGTCTACTGGTTAATACAGGCTGTATTGGCCTTTCTGTGGTGGTGCCACAGTCTACTGGTTAACACAGGCTGTATTGACATTGCAGTGGTGGGGCCACAGTCTACTGGTTAATACAGGCTGTATTGACCTTTCTGTGGTGGTGCCACAGTCTACTGGTTAATACAGGCTGTATTGGCCTTTCTGTGGTGGTGCCACAGTCTACTGGTTAACACAGGCTGTATTGACCTTGCAGTGGTGGTGCCACAGTCTACTGGTTAACACAGGCTGTATTGACCTTGCAGTGGTGGGGCCACAGTCTCCTGGTTAATACAGGCTGTATTGGCCTTTCTGTGGTGGTGCCACAGTCTACTGGTTAATAAAGGCTGTATTGGACTTTCTGTGGTGGTGCCACAGTCTACTGGTTAATACAGGCTGTATTGGCCTTTCTGTGGTGGTGCCACAGTCTACTGGTTAATACAGGCTGTATTGGCCTTTCTGTGGTGGTGCCACAGTCTACTGGTTAACACAGGCTGTATTGACCTTGCAGTGGTGGGGCCACAGTCTACTGGTTAATACAGGCTGTATTGGCCTTTCTGTGGTGGTGCCACAGTCTACTGGTTAATACAGGCTGTATTGGCCTTTCTGTGGTGGTGCCACAGTCTACTGGTTAATACAGGCTGTATTGGCCTTTCTGTGGTGGTGCCACAGTCGACTGGTTAACACAGGCTGTATTGACCTTGCAGTGGTGGGGCCACAGTCTACTGGTTAATACAGGCTGTACTGACCTTTCTGTGGTGGCACCACAGTATACTGGTTAACACAGACTGTATTGGCTTTTCTGTGGTGGTGCCACAGTCTACTGGTTAACAAAGGATGTATTGGCCTTTCTGTGGTGGTGCTGCAGTCTACTGATTAACTCAGCCTGTCTTGGCCTTTCTGTGATTGTGCCACAGTCTACTGGTTAACACTGGCTGTATTGGCCTTTCTGTGGTGGGACCATAATCTACTGGTTAACACAGGCAGTATTGGCTTTTCTGTGGTGGGGCCATAATCTACTGGTTTACACAGGCTGTATTGGCCTTTCTGTGGTGGGGCCACAGTCTACTGGTTAACACAGGCAGTATTGGCCTTTCTTTGGTGCCATAGTCTGCTGGTCAACACAGACTGTATTGGCCTTTCAGTGGTGGTGTCACAGTCTATTGGTTAACTCAGACTGTATTGACCTTTCAGTGGTGGGGCCACAGTCTACTGGTTAACACAGGATGTTTTGGCCTTTCTGTGGTGGCACCACAGTCTACTGGTTAACACATGCTATATTGGCCTTTCTGTGGTGGGACTACAGTCTACTGGTTAACACAGGCTGTATTGGCCTTTTTTGTGGTGGCACCATGGTACTGGTTAACACAGGCTATATTGGCCTTTCTGTGTTGGCACCACAGTCTACCTTTTAACACAGACTACATTGGCCTTTCTGTGGTGGCACAATTCTACTGGTTAGAACAGGCTGTATTGGCCGTTCAGTGGTGCCACAGTCTACTGGTTAACACAGGCTATATTGGCCTTTCTGTGGTGGGGCCACAATCTAATGGTTAGCACAGGCTGTATTGGCCTTTCTGTGATGGGCCACAGTCTACTGGCTAACACAGGCTGTATTGGTCTTTCTGTGGTGGGCCACAGTTTACTGGTTAACATACTGTATTGGCTTTTGTGTGGTGGGCCACAGTCTACTGGTTAACACAGGCTGTATTGGCCTTTCTGTGGTACCACAGTCTACTGGTTAACACAGACTGTATTGGCCTTTCTGCGGTGCCACAGTCTACTGGTTAACACAGGCTGTATTGGCCTTTCTGTGGTACCACAGTCTACTGGTTAACACAGACTGTATTGGCCTTTCTGCGGTGCCACAGTCTACTGGTTAACACAGGCTGTATTGGCCTTTCTGTGGTGCCACAGTCTACTGGTTAACACAGGCTGTATTGGCCTTTCTGTGGTGCTACAGTCTACTGGTTATCACAGGCTGTATTTGTCTTACAGTGGTGGGACACAGTCTACCGGTTAACACAGGCTGTATTGGCCTTTCTGTGCTGGTGCCACAGTCTACTGGTTAATACAGGCTGTATTGGCCTTTCTGTGGTGGTGCCACAGTCTACTGGTTAACACAGGCTGTATTGACCTTGCAGTGGTGGGGCCACAGTCTACTGGTTAATACAGGCTGTATTGGCCTTTCTGTGGTGGTGCCACAGTCTACTGGTTAATACAGGCTGTATTGGACTTTCTGTGGTGGTGCCACAGTCTACTGGTTAATACAGGCTGTATTGGCCTTTCTGTGGTGGTGCCACAGTCTACTGGTTAATACAGGCTGTATTGGCCTTTCTGTGGTGGTGCCACAGTCGACTGGTTAACACAGGCTGTATTGACCTTGCAGTGGTGGGGCCACAGTCTACTGGTTAATACAGGCTGTACTGACCTTTCTGTGGTGGCACCACAGTATACTGGTTAACACAGACTGTATTGGCTTTTCTGTGGTGGTGCCACAGTCTACTGGTTAACAAAGGATGTATTGGCCTTTCTGTGGTGGTGCTGCAGTCTACTGATTAACTCAGCCTGTCTTGGCCTTTCTGTGATTGTGCCACAGTCTACTGGTTAACACTGGCTGTATTGGCCTTTCTGTGGTGGGACCATAATCTACTGGTTAACACAGGCAGTATCGGCTTTTCTGTGGTGGGGCCATAATCTACTGGTTTACACAGGCTGTATTGGCCTTTCTGTGGTGGGGCCACAGTCTACTGGTTAACACAGGCAGTATTGGCCTTTCTTTGGTGCCATAGTCTACTGGTCAACACAGACTGTATTGGCCTTTCAGTGGTGGTGTCACAGTCTATTGGTTAACTCAGACTGTATTGACCTTTCAGTGGTGGGGCCACAGTCTACTGGTTAACACAGGATGTTTTGGCCTTTCTGTGGTGGCACCACAGTCTACTGGTTAACACATGCTATATTGGCTTTTCTGTGGTGGGACTACAGTCTACTGGTTAACACAGGCTGTATTGGCCTTTTTTGTGGTGGCACCATGGTACTGGTTAACACAGGCTATATTGGCCTTTCTGTGTTGGCACCACAGTCTACCTTTTAACACAGACTACATTGGCCTTTCTGTGGTGGCACAATTCTACTGGTTAAAACAGGCTGTATTGGCCGTTCAGTGGTGCCACAGTCTACTGGTTAACACAGGCTATATTGGCCTTTCTGTGGTGGGGCCACAATAAAATGGTTAGCACAGGCTGTATTGGCCGTTCTGTGATGGGCCACAGTCTACTGGCTAACACAGGCTGTATTGGTCTTTCTGTGGTGGGCCACAGTTTACTGGTTAACATACTGTATTGGCTTTTGTGTGGTGGGCCACAGTCTACTGGTTAACACAGGCTGTATTGGCCTTTCTGTGGTACCACAGTCTACTGGTTAACACAGACTGTATTGGCCTTTCTGCGGTGCCACAGTCTACTGGTTAACACAGGCTGTATTGGCCTTTTTGTGGTGCCACAGTCTACTGGTTAACACAGGCTGTATTGGCCTTTCTGTGGTGCCACAGTCTACTGGTCAACACAGACTGTATTAGTCTTACAGTGATGATCCACAGTCTACTGGTTAACACAGACTGTATTGGCCTTTCTGCGGTGCCACAGTCTACTGGTTAACACAGGCTGTATTGGCCTTTCTGCGGTGCCACAGTCTACTGGTTAACACAGGCTGTATTGGCCTTTCTGCGGTGCCACAGTCTACTGGTTAACACAGGCTGTATTGGCCTTTCTGTGGTGCCACAGTCTACTGGTTAACACAGACTGTATTTGTCTTACAGTGGTGGGACACATTCTACCGGTTAACACAGGCTGTATTGGCCTTTCTGTGGTGGGCAACAGTCTACAGGTTAACACAGGCTGTATTAGTCTTACAGTGGTGTGCCACATTCTACTGGTTAACACAGGCTGTATTGGGCTTTCTGTGGTGGTGCCACAGTCTACTGGTTAATGCAGGCTGTATTGGTCTTTCTGTAGTAATTTGTATATAATAATAAGTACATATTTTGAAATTGAATGATATTAATTAACAAATGCAAACACTGATTGTCTCAGAATTCCTAAACATGGCCTGTAATGTTTAGTTAAAGTCTCACGAGTAGAAAACAAAAGTCACACATTAAGTTAATACCAATTATAGCCATCAGTTTTCCACTTGCTAGGAAATCATCCAGATGTTACGTTATTCCAACAAGATAACGTCAGGTCAGACTTAGCTAGTGACATTTTTTTCTGGAATAACGTGACATCGGGATGATTTCTGGGACTGGTAAAATGGTTGCCTATAACTGGTAATTAAATGTGTGACTTTTAGTCGAGAATAGCACATGAAGGAAATACCGTCAGTAAAATTAATATACTCAAAAAATAAAGTTTAGCAAGCCCTTTATAATGCACATCTAGCTTAAATAAATGTAATGTCATTTTATATTGTGAAGTATTTTAAATCATTGGCATGACTTAGGTTGATATTCTGTTTAATTTACGTTTTGTATTCCAATGTAAGTATCAGAGTTATCTCCCATTTAGTTAAAACATACTATTTCACATTTAAAAATACAAATAAGGTAAAGGGCAAGATTAAACATTACAAAATAACTGTTACAGGTCTCAAGTTATAAAAAACGCTAAAGCTATCAACAATTTCCTTGCCATAGAAAAGATATAGGGAACCAAAGTTTACTATTTGTGAAATTACCTCCCTTTATATTGAAATAAGAGCAAACTTATAATTTCTGTAAAACATGTAGATTACTACATGTTGCTATTGTTTTCGCAGTTGAGACTTATGCCCTTAATATAACCGATAATTATGTAAATTATTATTGCCCATGACCGCTTCTACACATATCCTAGAACATGGTTAACGGGATTTATATGCTTTTTACTTGCTAAACTTATTTTTATCAGTATATATATTCCTGATGTTGATAAAAATGATGCATGGCCGAGTGAATAGCACTGTGGTCTTGTAACCAGATGACCCCAGTTCAAACCTTACCGGTACCACTGTGTTTTGTTGGTGAAATCTTGGGCAAGACACTTTCCCTAAGCCTCATCCATCGGATGGGGACATAAACTGAACATCACGTGTATCGTAGTTTATCACATAACATGCGGTGTGGGAGTGTAATAACACCATTCAGTATTTTCGATATTGCACTAGTGGTATAACATAACGTTAATGACGTAATGGACGTCACGTTAATGATGTCATGGACGTCACGTTAATGATGTCATGGACGTCACGTTAATGTACGTTTTCTGACGTAATGTGATGTTATAAGTTATGTGATAAATATTCTAACATTCATTCTCATTCATTATTGAATTTATTAAACTCATTAGCAAAAATGATATAATGCTCGGCAAGAGCCTCGCATGATATCATTTTGCCAACTTGTTTTAATAAACTATATAATGAATGAGCACTCATGTAAGATCCTCTATATATTCTCCAGAACATGTAAAAGAACCATAGAAATAAATCTAGATTCTCATGTTACCGTCCCTTCTCTCTGGGGTGGCTCGTTAAATGTTGATGAACCATTAAATTAGATTGAATTCAGTAAAATTTTTGTCTATTGAGAGTGTTGAAACTCATGAAAATAAATACCACAAATTGAAAAAATATTTTTAAAAATAACAAGGCTGTAACTATAAACATTTTCTTGAGTTTCTTGTTACATTTATTTCAATAGGATCTTAACAATAGAAATGATTTATAACTAAATTCCCACAGGGGTAACAGTTAGTCAATAGACCAAAACCTGTATTAATTCAGCCTGCTAAGGGCGACTACAACAGCCTTTTGCAGCCAGTGTAAACCCAGATCAGCCTGAGAGTAATTTGCAGGCTGATCAGGGTTTACACTGTCTGGCTGCTCATCAGTCATTGAACCAAAACACCCCTTTGTAACATAAATGGAATGGTCTAAATTTAAAGAAAGACAGTCCATTATTCATTCATAGCGGGCAAAGGGTAATAGATAGTCAACAAACCATATCCTGAATGAATTGTTTAATAATAATGCAGTAAACTTTGGTACAAAATTGTTTATGCAGGGTGATATTATGTACATAATAATGAAGTGATATGAAATATATATATATTTAAAACAGTCTATTAAATCATTTTAGAATTATTTTATTTTTAGAATTTTGTGATTCTTGGTTTCAAGAAACTCATTTCTCAGTGAGTGATACAAACAGTCTTGATCTGTTTCTCACAGCAATTAAAAGGCTCATTCAGTTCTGAGAACACACTGAGTTGCATTACGTGATGTCATAATACCAGGGTGTGATGTCATAATACCAGAAAGTGATGTCATGATAGAAACAACCCAATCGTGAGTTCTCGGCCAATCCAGTCATTCCTCGGGATCACACGTCGTGTGTATCATGGCGCTTCTGTATGTTCAAAACCTTGACATTCTGTTAGCCGGAAAGCAACAGCACAGAAAATAGTGCACTGTTGCTACATAAACAATATGGCCGATTGCCACACGTGTTGATGTATGATTTGTGTTGCATGTTTGTTATTTACAATACGGATGAAGGTTTTATCACTACTTTCAAGTAAATAAACTATAGATGGAGCAATCGGCTAAATGACATTGCAAAATGTTGAAGATAACTTTGATTTTGAATGCAAATTTGTTTTGGCGGGAATCTGACGCGCGTCATGCTAGTATGACCAATATGGAAACCTGCGCATTACATTCGAGTCATCCTGCGAAGCAGATGTTGCGAATGAGAAACAACAAAATGAAAATATGAATGAAGCATTCTGATAGGTTCAGTGATAAAAATTGGACCAATGAAACCAGTTAATTTAAAGCTCATTACATTCTCAGAACACACTGAGATTTTACTGGACATTGAGTACTGAGGTTCTTGAAACCCCGAAACACAAAAAAATTCTAATAATAAAATAATTCTAAAATGATTTAATAGACTGTTTTAAATCGTTTATTAAATTTTATAGAATTGATAACAAACTTGAACAAATATTTCAACAATATTTACAGGTAAACTTCTCACATCTGTCAACAAAACTCGCTAACATCCGTGAACATTTATGTTTTAGTGATAAAAAAATTACAAAATTGTTAACAATATTTACAAGATGTAAATAAAAATACCTCAACCAAAACGTAATATTGTCAGAACATGGCAAAACTACTTGAATGAAATAAGTACTTGCTTAATAATAACAAACAAACTGAAATATTATATACAAAATTTCTTTTAAAGGGACACATGACATTATCTGGCATCGCTACGATTTATTTATTATTGTTTGGGGCGCTTGTTTCAGCCAAAGGTCTTTTGGACTTTTCAGACAAAATGCATCTTGTACCTAAATAAGTTGTATATCAGTGAAACAGTTTTTAGTGGTAAATAAAAATACCTTACTTTTCAAAATCGGTTGAGAAATAAAAATTTCATGCACGAAAGCTGTTTTTGATTGGACATTTTCAATGCAAAATTCGGCTGCTTGAAAAATTTGGGATTTTTTTTTTTAGAATTTGTATCCAAAAAGGTTTTGAACTGTTGGATATTCGTAAATTAAGACACCCTGAAAGCTTCTTAGCAAAATATGAATGATAACTGAAGTTATATATATGAACTTATCAAAATATCGTTTAGGCTGTAAAATATTTATTTGTCAATCGATTTTCAAAACTAAGGTATTTTTTATTTACCACTATAAATTTCAGTTCTAATGACATATAAGTTATGTATGTACTAATACAATTGCTCATGTTAATGCTGAACACCCTTTGGCTGAAACAAGCGCCCTGAACAGTAAGTATCATTTTCACTTTAAACTAGCATGAATATATTTAAATAAAAGGTAATGCAATGTTTTCATTTTGTCCTTCAATATTCTACCATGTGTTAAAACATAACTGCTGCAAAATAAGACCAAATAAAATAATTGGTTTTCCGACCGACCCTGTTTTAGGGGCCGACCCTAAACATTTTATGACCCCTCAAAAAAAAAAAAAAATTATAGTTAAGTATATTTATTTATTGGGTATAAAAGTATAGTGTAAACAAAATAGAAAATAAAATATTTTCCCTACCAGTCCTACTTACCCTATTTTTTTGGAGCATGTAATAGGAACCACACATATAGTTTTATTTGGCCTAATCAACATCAGTAATGTGCAAAAACAATTTGCTTTGAACTTTTAAAGATTATTAATAATGCATTGCTAATATATTTATGAAGAAAAACTAAAGGGAGCCAGAGTTTTGAAGAAAGCAAGTTTGTCATGTCTGATGATCAGGTAAACATGTACTGGGTTAGATTGTATTTTAGAGATATAAATCAAGGTACTGTGGCCATGTTATTTTGATGGGGTTTTAATGTCGTCTTTAGGTTGTTTTGATGTGATCTTGGTGTTGTTTTGGTCTTGAGGTTGTTTTGATGTGGTCTTGATATGTTCTTGATGTTGTTTTGATGTGGTCTTGATATGTTTTTGATGTTGCTTATTTTTTTTGATGTGGTATAATGATTTGTTCGGATGTTATTTTGGTGTGCTCTTGATCTTATTTTGATGTGATCTTGATGTTAATTTGATGTTTTCTTTGATGTTACATGTATGAAGATGTGCTCTTGATGTTAATTTGATGTTTTCGTTGACGTTAAATGTATGTTGATGTGCTCTTGATGTTAATTTGATGTTACATGTATGAAGATGTGCTCTTGATGTTTTGTTGATGTGGTCTTGATGTTGTTTTGATGTGGTCTGGATGTTTTGATATGGTTTTGCTATTATATTGATGTGCTGTTGGTGTCAGTTTGATCTCTTGGTGTTATTTTGGTGTGTTCCTGGTGTTGTTTTGAAAGGTTTTGGTAATAATTTTGTGAGATAATTAGCCACTGTCAAGAAGATTAAGGGGTGTGTGGTCTTGTACAATGTAAATTTAAATCTGCAAATCTGTGTCTGACATTGGAAAATGTTGAATAAAGAGACCAGATTTGAAAGATAAAATTTATTTTATATTGTTTTTGTACAATAATATGAAAGAAATTATATCCCAAAATCTGGCTTCCAAACGACCCCTGTAAAACAGACACCATCTTTGACTAAGAATGTGCCAAAACCATTGTCTTTATCAAGTAACCTCCAGTTACCAATTCTTAACTCTCTTTTATGCAAATGACATTAAGATAAAAAGACCAAAAAACGATATTGTACGAAAAGCTTAAATGCATGAATAGCATGTTACATACGTTTATTTCTTAAAATTCAATGCATGCATTCAAGGTTTGAAGAAGCTCTTATTTCATGAGTTACAAAGACGTTTAAGTCGGGTTAAATATGTTAAATAAAAAAAATTATGCAGGGGTATATACTAACTACACTTTAAGGTATCTGCGTGTAACTCGAGTATATTTCATTTTCAAGGCTGCCAAGTGGTTATTTGAGCTACTATAGGTTGAATAAATAAGTAAAAAAAATTCATGACTTGAGAACCCGTATAAAAAAACAATTTATAGGCTGAGTTAGAAATATAACGAAGGATATATTACCTTTAAATGACAATGTTTTAATTTTACAACATGCAAATTTTTGAAGTCGAAATTAAGGTTTTTATTTCATACCCCAGCCAACCCCGTTTTCGCTTCTTGGAGAAGGGTTGGATGGGGTATGCAAGGTAATACGCGGACCACGTAATGTAGGTTGAATAAATAAGTAAAAAAATAATCATAGCTTGAGAACCAGTATAAAAAAACAATATGTAGGCAGAGTAAGAAATATAATGAAGGATATATTACCTTTAAATGATGGTGTGAAACAAAATTTACAGACAAAAATCCTTACAAGCCTCAAATCCATGATTATGCTTTTGTCTCCTCAGATCTGTCGACATTTTCATTCCTTGGTCCCGCCTTAGTTCCATCAAGCGATGGGAAAGCTTATATTAGCCGGATTTTATAACGGGTATTTCGACAATAAAACACGTTTAAAAACATTTTTTACTGAAACAATGCGACACTGTTTATAATTGCCGAGTAAATGTTTTAATGTTACAATATGAAAACTTTTTAAGTCGAAATTAAGGTTTTATTTCATACCCCAGCCAATTAACCCGTTTTCGCTTCTTGGATCGGGTATGAAAGTTAATACTCGGACCACGTAATGTTTTTTTTAAAGAAACTTAAATAACGAGTCTGTATTATTAAATGGGTAGATGTCAAACAATTCAAATGAAAAATCTAATTGTTAATGTAAACTGATTCCATAATAAATATTTCAACAGGGCTCGAATTTAGCACACGCAACTCACATTTTGCGAGTTTTGGATTTGAAAATGAGTGTTGAAATTGCAACAGCTGGCACAATTTTGCAAGATGCTTTCAAATTAAGAAAATTGCTTAAATGTCTGACTTTACAGGTTTCCAATGTTACGATAAAATAATAACTATCAGGTGAAACAAATACTTTTCTGGTTCTGTTTTAGAAAGTGTTTGACAACCTCAGTAATGCACGTGTTGTTAGCAACACCATCGTCAAGGTCATATTTTATTCTAATAAACATAAATTTTATTTTTAGCGTGCACAAGACAGTCTGTGTTGCATTTTATCGATCTTGTAATGCTGCTGTTTTATGCACAAAATAAAATAATGGTAGTCAGTGATACCGTCTAGCAAATTTTTGTCGGCTGCTTACAATAATTGGCCAGAAGAAAAATGTTTTATTTTGCAAAAATTAGCTCTGGGAAAATAACGTAATGATTTCATAATATTATGGCCAGTGGATTTGCAATTTGGCAAATTGAAATTTTATGCACTGGTCAAAGTTTGCGACTGCATTTAAGAAGTTAATTTACTAACCCCTGATATAGCTAGTACATGTTTTTTAAAATCTAACTTTTCAGATATAAAGATAAATTGACCAAAAAAAATTGTTCAATCAAAATAAGTGGTATGGTATAGTTAGTCAAACTAAATAAAGTATAGACTACCGTAGTCTTTATGTTCTCAAACAATTCTTAAAGACACACATTCTTAAAAATTGTTTGCAAAACAAAGCAGATGTTTTTTTTGCATATTACTCATTGTTGGTTATATTGCACCGCTAATATATATATACTGAACAAAACAAGAAACTTCCGCTGATGTTGATGCTGATTGTCTAGACAGGAAAAAATGAATGATGTTTTTAAGAATAATTAGATAGACCGCCAACAATAGTCCAAACAAAGATGTTTTTGAAAAGTTCAGCACAAAAGATTTTGCTTGGCAAACGTGAAACTGTCAAATGGGATATTTAGTACTCACTTAAGTGTGCTTACAAACATCAAACATTGTTTTATTAAAAATGCTGTTTAAGCTTTTATACGCCCTCAAAAACTGGCAAAAACTGGCCTATGGAAATACCAGCAAAAGAGTTGGAAGTTTCCTTTTTTGTTCAGTATATATAGCTAAGGCAGAATAACAAAGACAAATTTAAAAGTCCAAATTGTATTAAATTTTTGTTTAATTATATGCAGGCAGCATTAAAGTTTTCCGGTCATGTTTTTTTTTCATGAACATGTTTATGTTCATTTAAATCAAAATCAATATGCAACAATAAATATTTACAATTCACACACTGCAATATCTGTGAAAAGCGAGAATAAGCTTTTATTTGATGACGCAGAAACTTTGAACAGGTAAATTAATCCACAAGTAAATGTATTTATCAATTATCTGGCAATATTTGTGCAGCTATACAATTCAGATTTACCTCATTTCACCGTACAATCACGCAGTGGTAAAAGTAGTATCTACGTCATGCAAATAATACATATTTTTACGTACAACTTAGTAGCGGTTTTAAATATATATGTTTCTAGGATGTTTAAGAGTCAAATTTGTATAATTGATTATACTACTAAAAGGGTGGCCATTAATCTTTAAAGCAAAATGGTACTGGATTCATAATACTCATTACTGGTCCGAGTATTAAATTCATACCATGTCCAACCCCTTCTCCAAGAAGGGAAAACGGGATTGATTGGCTGGGGTATGAAACAAAAACCTTAATTTCGGCTTAAAAAGTTTGCATATTGTAAATTAAAACATTTAATAGGTAATTTTCACAGTTTTTCATTAAAAATGTTTTTAAACGCGTTTTATTGTCAAAATATCTGTATAAAATTCTGCTAATATTAGCTTTCCCACTGCTTAAAGGAATTAAGGCGAGATTGCCGTGTGTCTTTATAAATGCAAAACACCTTATCCTCTTTATCAAGCGACAGTCCCTCAATGATTCGACCTATTGAAAAGCAAATGACAATTTGATATTGGCAATGAAATGATAAAAACTTTGGTAACAAACTTGGCGTATTCATTTTGGAATTTGTCAATTTAATTCTAAAAAAGCTTTCTACCGTTAAATCTAAATAAAACGCAGTGTCCACTTTCTGTTGTAACTGAGTATATATATATGGAAGTCCTTTTAAGCCATAATTAGACATTCGTAAAATTAATAAGATCTGTCCAAACAACAAAATGATGTGACAACTGTAAGCACAGAAACATTTAACATTTTATGAATCTTAGTTTAAAATTAAAATAACACTTTAATAAGGTTCTGTGGCCCTCTTAAAGTCAACCGACTTTCATATTTGCTTAAAGTTTTTTTAAGTATTTCAAACGTGTTGACTTTTGGGATATCATTGATAACAATTATGTGGGCTTCAAATCCCATGGAGTTATTATTGTCCCATCAAACCTCATCCATTAATGGGCCATCATGTGTGTTATGTATGTGTGTTGGACTTTAGTTATGTAAACTGACATTGTTATATTGTGCTTCTAAACTGTTTGTGATATAAATGAAATGAACGTTATTTATGTTCCATATAGCACAATGTTAGGTCATATTAGGACAGTAACGTCAGAGGGAGGTGAGAAGAAGGATGAATAAATCCCGGCTATGGGAAACTACGCAGGGCAGAGGTCTGCAGCAGTGGCAGACCTTAAACAGTGAGCTATACTAAGCCGAAAATCCACTTGATAATCTTTTATACATACAGTCAAACTTGCTCATGCGACCACAATCATGCATTCAGCCACTATTGTCTAATGCGACCACTTTTGAGTCCCAAGATCATTTTCCTTCTATATTTTAAGTGCATTAAGCGACTTTTGCCAAACGCGACCAACGACCATCAGTTTTCACACCAAATATCACTAATTTTGTTCATTAAGCGACCGCTAATAGGTAAGTGGACTATCAAGTCGTTAATTATCGACTAATTGTGTCCAAATTTGATAATCATGCCTTTATTTGATGTTCAAAAATTGAAGTCACCATATAACCCCGACACGGAAGGTGCGAACAACAATTTTTGTCACACGACAATCGTATCAGTCGCAACATTCTCGGTCAATTCAGGTTAAAGGATTATTATTTAAGGATATTAGCCGAGTGTTCTTGTTGATCAGTTTCGCGAGATTCGAGATAATAATTGACCTTGACTTTTGTGGGGAAAACAAACATTCAATTTCCTTCGCTCATGCAAAATTACCGAAAAATAGTCAACTGTTCAATTAGATAAGATCTACACAATCCTATGAAAAATAAACGTTTGAAACAAAAACTGATATTCCCCGACAACTGTATCATAAAACATGCATTTACGATGTAATTTTCAGCTGAATATTTACTTTCGCTTTATAAGAAGGCTCGATACTTTGTAAGAAGACTCAAATTCGGAAAGCGCTACTTTCGGATACAGTTTTATATTCGTTCTATTCAACGTTTTATTAAGCGACGGTTTTTAAACACTCCCTTGAGTGGTCACTTAATACAAGTTTGACTGTATTTGGTTAGCTATTGAAATGTGTCAAATATGGTGATAGGACAATACTTGTGCGTACAACAATGCAGATGTGAATAAGGTATCCCTAATATAATATACATCTTGAACAGTCTATTAAATCATTTTAGAATTTTTTTTTTTTTGTAATTCGCTATATCAGAAAGTCAAGAAACTCATTACTAAACTTAAAATATTCACTTCTTCAAAACATGGAACTCAATGTGTTCTCAAACAAAAGTGGGTCGGGACTATAGGAGAGACTCGGTGTGTTCTCAAAACACAGTGAGTTCTATTTTTTGCATAAAAAATGAAATTTTGAGTGTTTGTATTACTCACTGAATATTGAGTTTCTTGCCTTTTTGATATGGCAAATTCTAAACAAAAAATAATTCTAAAATGATTTAATAGACTGTTCTTAATATGACAATTCTGTACATATCATACCAACCCACCCGTTAAATTATATCTTATTTCCGAATGGGAATCTAAACATCAGTGAGACTTGACCTTAGAAAGAGAGATAAAAATCTACACATAAGCTGAATTCTCATCTGCAGAATCTTCAAAGTTGCTGTCCTCTTCTTCTATTGCTATGGAGAGCAGGTGAGCGCCACCAGCTGCCATCATCCACCGATCTCGCCGATCTGAATGGGAAGACTCGGAACCACTGCTGTCGCTGTCATAGTCCAATTTGCTTTCTATCGGTTTACGATACTGATAGTTTCCCACTCGCCCGTTACCATGAGGCTGACATTTTGTCTTGTGTATTTCCATTTCTGACACTTTGTCTAAGTCTTTGTCTAAACTATTCTCTTTATGAACAGAAGCAGTTGGAGTGCTCATAAATTGAGTTTCTTCAATATCGCTTTTTGAATTTTTTCTCATCGGTGTGCTTATGGATGGGGTTTCTTTGATATCGCTTTTTGGGTTATCTTTTATCAGAGGGATCATCAATTGAGTTTCGTCACTGCTGCATTTTGAATTTTTTCTCTTGCTGTTCATTGCATTTTTGCTAAATGCATTAATCTCTTCCGCATTTTTCTCATGTTCATTAAATGCGTGCTCCTCATGTTCGTCCATTTCAATGTCAGAATCATCATAATAGCTGTCATCATAATCTTGATATTTCTTGAAACAGAAAACCCATGTGAGTGTTACAACCAGGAAATAAAGTCCGGCTAAGGCACCCAGTGCAATGGCAGCCCATGTTGCAAGATTTGTCAAATAACTTGCGAATAAATCATAACATCCATCGGTGTTCATATGTGAATTTACTTGCCTGAAATGTTTACCTAGATCAGGTGTGTACCTTGGGGGACCCAGCAGGTTGGGATCAGAACCCTGACATATCTGAATGTTTCTGTTTTTAACACAGCAACTTTCTGGCACGTAAATTGTGGCTTTAGATGGATGATTGCGATACCATATGCTCTCTCGGAATGCTGCCCACGAGTCTGTACCATTAACGCCTCCCTCTGCGCCACAACACTCAAACTCCTTTTGCATAGTGTCCCAAGAAGTTGTAAAATAATCTTTATCCAAAGCCGTTTCAGACTGTACACCATACTTTTCAATCAAATTATACTTGAATTCAAATCTATATTCCACTCCACTGAGTTTGTCAACAAATATAGCACTTAACACAGCCGCTGTACCAAACGCAATTACAACCCCAACCAGCACAATGGCATAAAATCCAAGCCCCACCTTGTCCTGTCTTACACCACAGTATAAACAAATAGCAGCGAGAAGCGAAATTCCTGCAGCACCAATAGAAATATACACTATCACCTGCATAAGGTTATTTTCTAGGATTTCCGTTACATGGTTTATGCCAAAATCCTTCATTAGTAGCCATATTCCAACAGCTATTACGCCGGCACTTGCCAGGCACAGCAAAACATTAAGAATGTGGAGTGTGATGTCTATGCATTTTGTAAATTTTGTTTCGTACAAATATTCACTTCTGTAACTCATTAAAGGCCTGTCAAAAAATTTGCTGCTGAAAGAAGTCACAGATCTTCCCATATCCCTGGTGATATGAGTTGTTGTCATGGATGCATTCTCATCGTGGGAAAAAATGACCATAGATCCTGCCTTAACTTGATGTTCACCCATTTTTGTCGACTTTTCAGAAACATTGTCTTTGATGTGCTCAGTTTCTTTTCTAAATAAATGTAGAAGTTCTGTTTCTGATGAATTGCTGCCTTTTCTTAAATTTGAATTATGATTTGGTATTTCATCTTTCTCCTCTACTGGACTTTTTTTCCCCGATTTCATTGACATTTCTCGATCAATTCTGGCTTTAACTTCAGTTGGACTTTCTAAGATTTTCATTATTTCGAGTTTGGATATGGATACATTGCTCCCAATGGACATGTTGTCTGTGTCACTTCCACTCCTACAGACCGCATGAGACATTTCAGACCTCACTGGGTAAATTTCTTCTAATTCATCATTTCGGTCGCTATCAGTCTCGGAACCATTCATAACAACATCTCCATGGCTACTTTCTGACTGTCTTTCTTCCATGTCGGGGTTATACGGTAGCGAATTCACAAAATGCGACACTTTGTCATAGTCTCTTGGGGAGAGTTGATGAATATGACTGGTTGCGTATCCACTTTCGGAACTATCGGCTGTTCCGGTTTCATTACCATGACTATCTTTGTTGTCCGATTCAGACTTGAGCTCATGTACGTAGCTTGGAACTATAATTTCGACTTGTTCTTTCAAATTCGGACAATTGTCCTTAAAGGGGTCACCATTTTGTATTGGGTCAGATACTAAACCATTTTGTTGAGGACTTGTGTAGTCTGTATCACTGATTAGAGATGAAAAAGGGTCAATTCTTCCTGCTTGTTGTTTCAGAATTGGTCTAGATCTCACTGATAAAGGCCACGCCTTAACTTTTGGTTCAGTTTTATTTTGATTTGCGTGGAAACTTCTGAGCGGCAACGTTTCACAATTGTTTCCGTCAGTCAAGTGACTTTCGTCAATCTCCGTTGGCGTTGCGTCACTTTCAAGCTCATCCCTATAGTCTTGGTTATACTTTTGATTCATTGGATAAAAAGATCTCGCAGTGTATGGAGGGGAATCGCATGTGGATGTTGTGTCTTCACCGTCAGTACACGTGCTTGTGCTTGCATTTCTGGCTAGCTTCATAGGACGTCGCTTGCCTCTCTTTGGAATCAAAGCATTTCCAGTGTTATTTATCGGAACTGATGAGCTACTGTTACTGTCTTGAGTGGCACAATCATAGTAAATGTCTGACGAATCGGAGTCACTTGGGTCAACGTACATGATCAATTTACCATCAAGTCTATCATTACTGAGTTTGTTATGAAATGCTTTTGGTTTTTGACTTGAAGTTCTTGACGATGAACTTTGTGTGGGAGATTGGGATCTTCTGGTGGATTTTCCGCTGCTTACTGATCTTGCAGATCTTGGGGTGAATCTCCCAGAGTTTGTTGAATGGATGGAAACATTGTCATTGTCTTGTAATTGATGGAGAATCCTTTTGCTTACCATTGTTGGGGATTCAATTACATTTTCATGTGGGTTGGAATCCAGAGGTGTTTGTGACCTAGAAGCTTTATCATTCATGTCGACGGGTGGTTCAGTTTCAGTTTGTGATTCAAAAACATTGTCATCGAATGCAACAACTGGATTCATAAGACTCAGAATCAGTTTTTCATGAGCAGCTTCTTTTTCACTTGGTGTTTTATTTCTAGGTCCTGACCCACTCTTTGCCGATATCTTACTTTCTAATGTGTTGCTTCGCGATCTCTCAGTACCGGGTGTTGCCAGACTCCCGTCTTCAGAAATGGAAGTCCTGGAATCTCTATCGGACATTGATGACTTGGTGGACCTTTTCTTACGCGACATTCGAGAGACCAAACCATTCAGTGGAAGCAGTGGTTTTCTTGGTCTGTTCAGTGAGTCGGCCCGTTTTCGGGCTTTATCAACAGCTATAGAATGCCTTCGCTGGAGTAAAGGTCTGGCCAAATCCATGTTAACAGGTTCGGCCCATTCATCGGCTATTGATATAGATTTTGTCAGTGGGTACCGCCCATAAGGCGGGGCGGATGCCGAACTTACAGTCCTGCTCCTCATCAGTTCAGGGTTTCTGCTGAAACTTGGTGCACGCTTATATTCATGTGGGCTGTCTCCTGAAGATATTGATTGCTGTCGTACCAACTTTTTCTTCTCTTCCTTCTCTAAAGGTTTCTCATATAAGGTAGACATGCCCGTCACATGATATTCATGTGGGTAGCTTAAACTTGTGATAACAAAAGGCTGTGAATGATCGTCTTTCGAGCGAGTCATGCTTGATAAAAGTGAATGCTGACGATTAAAGATTCCATGTTCTATTGCATGACCATGCTCTTCATGTCCGTGTGAATTATCCTGACCAAAACCACCTGATCCATGCCCGTGTCCATGCCCATTGCTATTGCCAAAACTGCTGCTAACATGACCCTGTCCAAAGCCAGACGACGCTGAATTATTTCCAGGGAGCATATAATGCCCAAACATACTATTGTTACCTAAAAACGCCATGTTTGGAATTTAGGTTCTATCCTTTTTTCAATTTAGTTCAAAACACTATTGTAATCCACCATACTATGTAATATCATATGATATTTTCTGCCAAATTCCTACTAAAAAATCAGTTTATTAATTCCATATTTTTAATGAAACTTGGTTGATTGAAAATCAAGTTACACTATTCAACTAGTATACATTCCAACAGTTTTTATTCCCAACTTCCTCCATGACTTTGGAATTTGCTGTGTACAATAATTTTTCTACTGTCAACTAAGTTCTTTAAAAAATTATCACAAACAGTGACTTTCTTATTATTCGCTTCTTCGTCTCCTGTGACACTGTGGCTTTGTTTAATTTCAGTTTTCAAGTTTAAACTGGTGTAAAAACAAAGTTTGCGAAAGTTATATCTATGATTTTAAAGATTTCCAAACCAATTCACACACCAATCCAATTAAAATATTCACAAAACGGGCTATTTGCACAATGCTTCTTTATTTCACTTTACCTATGAACACTATGCATTGTGCCTTCACCGAGCTCGTATACCTAAACCAGCTCTTCAGTTTTGACATAAAAGAAAAATCAGGTTTAATTTTTCTGCACGACTTTCAAGTCTCGCCGTATTAAATTGTTATAGATCTGTTCTAACGTTTCCTTACCTACGTGGTATATATTTATATTGTGAAACATGAACTATCACAATTAAACATGTTCAAAGCTCATTTCATAAAATTCACATAAATAGATCCTTTTATAACAGCGACCAACCCCAAGAGGCCTATATAGCTCTTAGTATTATATGGAAGTAGTCAGTTTTGTATTGTAATGTACCACAAATGTCCCTATGGATATATTCATATAATTGATCGCTGACTGATTAGTTTATTCGATCCTGCTTCCGCTTGAAAAGCTTTTTTCAATGTCTCCGCGACACCGATGAAGCAATTTCATTTGTTTAATTTTATTACAGGTGAATAAGGCTGAGTTTATTTATTAATGAAAAAATTCAATGACAAGGTAGCATTCATTGAAATGTTGTTTTTTTCCTGAAAGGAAATCTGTTTGCTGCTCGTTGTTCAATTGATTTTGTTTTCTCGGATGATTATTAGTCGTGACCCCGTTTGATGACCGTATTCTTTTCCCCCTGATGTAAACTGTTGGTATTTGCTGGTTTATTGTTGTGGGTTTCTGTTGATTAGTTTTAGCGTTATGCACATAACGTAAGATTTGAACGAAAACAAAATCAGTTGATTTATTTTAAACTCCTTTTTTATAGAGGAATGTATGTGTTCAAATGTTCTAATAGACACGTGTTCCTTAATCCACTTGTGTTAATCTGTTCATTCAGAAGTAATCTTTAATCTACATCCTGTAATAATCCACGCCTTTGACACTTGATTTCTTATTTCACTCTACCGCGTCTAGAAGGAAAAATGCACATAAATAATATATTCCTTCGTTGTTTTTCCTTCTTAATCTACGATTTAAATCACCCTTTCTCCATAATTCGTATTATTTAATTTCCATTAAATACTTGTTAGGTATCAGTTCAAGTATGCTTTATTCATGTTATTTACAGATTATCTTTTAACATTTCATGCACTTTGTTCACGTTGATTAAATTAGGACTGTGATTTTATAATAGATCTTTAATCTTATCAAGCATGTTTTAATCTTGTATTATGTCTCAGCTTAATGTCTATCTGATATCCAGTTATAAATCTCTTCAATAAAAAATATGCCGATTTAAATCGGAATATTTCAAAACATTGATTTTGTGTCAAATCAGAGCTCTGTTGTCTCAATGTCACAATAATTGACAGGGTTAATTGTTTGTGCTAATTGTTGTTGCGACCCAGCTATTGTCCATACGCTGCCTCTTTGTTCCAGTTTGTCTCTGTATTAAAACTTTGTTTATTCCTTGCTGTGATTTGGGTCGGTCAGGTTATCATCATGTCTTACTGATCAGTATGGTACTGAAGTTTAAAATATGTGTCTTCCTGCAGTTATTCAAATTTATTTAACTGTTTTTGCAATTTTAGTTATGCTGTAAGCCAGCCTCCATCTACGCAGTTTACATTAGCATAACTTCCTTTTAGTTATATTTTTCCTTTTCTTGTTCTTTCACTGCTTCCGAGTAGGTTGGTGTTGATCACTATTTATATTAAATTTCATTATATATACAACATATTTTATTTTACCATATTCGGGCAATAATGTCATAAATTTTACGAATAATTTTCACATAATAGTCAAAAACAGACTACAGCCCTGTAGCAACGATTTCGGTAGCATAAATATTTGCGTCACTTTCACATGCTGTTCAATAGATTTTTATCACAATGTCCAAGTATAGGCGATATTTTATTACATTTTTAAACACTGAATCTTTTGAACTAATTTTGATTTACATTTCCATTAATCCATTAATCAATGGGGACCATTTCTTCTAATCACGTCTTCTAGTCACAGTGTCTTTGTGGCTTTCAACTTTTACTTCTTTAGTATAAAAGTCCTGAAAGAAAAAATATAAAGTCAAATTAATCATATATCTCATTTACTGATAGTAGAATATCACAAAAGGACTGACAATACTGTTTTTTATATTCTTAAAATTTGCTACTCAATAAATTATGGTTAGACTTCCTTTTATTTGTTAATCACATCACATGACATCAGTACATTTTCATATAAATAACTACACTAACTCAACTTTTATAATTGTTCACCCAGGGTTTTTGAAAATAACACGAATACTAAAAATGGAAATCACCGAAACACATACCAATATTTTATTAAGTTTATCAACAATGTAATCTGAACAAAATGATTCGGATTACATTGTTGATAAACTTAATAAAATATTGGTATGTGTTTCGGTGATTTCCAGTTTTTAGTATTCGTGTTATTTTCAAAAAAACCTGGGTGACCGATTATAAAAGTTGAGTAGTGTATAAATAATAGGGATCACAACTCTGAGATGTTTTATCTTCTGAAGTTGAGGGGAAAATAAACTTACATAAACATAAACTTCCAAATATACTTACATAAGAGAGAATTAGAAAGAAAAAAATGAAATGCATTTTAAACACGTTACAATGTCATCAAATCAGTGAATTTATGGAGTTATAGAATTAAATGTTTTCTATAATTTGTTGGAATTAAACAAATTAAACATAAAGTCCTAGAGTTATTGATTTTTTACATGATTTTGCAAAGTTTACACTACAATAAATTGTATTTCCTTAGTGAATTTACCAGTTCTACATATTTTGCAAGAATATCCAAATCTCAAATATGGCTCATGTAGGTCAATAAGAGCCCATAGGATGCCATAACAAAAAGACAGACTGAAAGGGACACAAGGTATGGACCGTTATCTTGCATCGTCCATACATCTGCCTGGTATCAATCACAAAATTTAACATTGGGTATGCCTGTTTTCATTTCTTCATATTTCTTTATCAACCCTATTCAAAAGTCACATAATCTTACCAATAAATAAAGGTCACAGTCAATATCCAATTCTAGATTTAAAGGTACTAAACTTAACATATGGTATAAATTTCAGTTTTTCCTCAACATTTTTAAACTTACACTTCATGACATTAGTCACATGACCTTACCAATATATAAAGGTCAAGGTCACAGACAATGTCATACTAGGTTCAACACCATTGCCTGCAACCTCCACTCCCCAACCTGCTCCCCACCCACTTTACCCCGTACATCACCACATCAATATAATAAGGTCATAGTTTCAGTTCAATCATTTTCAATAACCTTTTCAAGTCTTCACCAAACTTGGCATATCTCACTTAATGACAATAATAATGTCATACATTCTTGAACAGGCCTCTCCACTGCCCTCACCACTGCCTGCAACCCTCACTCCCCAACCCTGCTCCCACCTCCTTCACCCTACCCACTCCCCAGATGGCAGACAGTAGTCATTTAATGCACTGCCATATTGTGTCACAACATTTTAAAATTCAATGCATTTAACCATTATCTTTATTATAGTAGATTTTGGTATATGTAGTATACTTGCAGGTGGGGTGTAAGTTTATATTTCATGACTATTGTACTATTGTGCATTTGTGTCATGGCTAATTATCACAGACAATGACTGATAACTGAAACTAGAAGGCCACAGTCAGCAAATCTAGCTGTAAATAGAAGAATCTAACACAAGCAAGGTTTACGCATGCGTAAAATAGCTGCCGCGCGAAAATAGCATTATTTCTGGGTAGGAACTGGGAACAAAGTTTAACATAATAACAAACCAAGTCACGGGTGTTAAAACAATATTCATGACCGTTTTTTTTATCAGACACTTTCTTCCCAATTTGTAGTTCCAAACAGTTTGAATCAAGGTTGACGAATCCTTGACATGCCTTACAAATTGATTACATATTCACCTTTGTAGCACGGCGTGCTAAAGTACACATCCGCACAGAAATACAATTACTCACATGTATGGGATGCGTTTGCGTTAGCGTGCATTACAACACAGATAAACTGTTCATTGCTACCATGTTAAATTACAAGATTGCGTTATCAAAGTGAAAAAACTCAAAAGAAACTATTCATTACTACCTTACCATGTGCAATTACTAAAACAATATAAGAGTCGCTGCCGTTCTGGCAGCGAATCACAAGGGTAGGTGACCTTTATTTTGGAGAAAGCAAGTCACTCAGATGCAGTTTGTTTAATATTCCACCATAAGAAACAGGATGTGACCTATATTTGAGAGAATGTAGGTCACAGCGAAATAAAATTGTCGCACCATGTCTAGTTGATGAGAGGTAGACACTGGTGCAGTTTTGTCATTACCCCACCATTAAAAATTGAATTTGGACTTGACCTATATTTCAGAGAAAGTAGGTCACAGTGAAATAAGAAATGGTTAACCATATCAGGTTCAATAAAAGTAACATACAGATGACGTTTGGTCATTTTCCCACAAATAGAAGCCAAGGTTCATAACCTCATTGTATCCTGAGAAAGTAGATGGGGTGACACAAATATTTGTTCACCATGTCAGGTTGATAAGAGAGACACTAAGGGATCACTTTGTCTGTCGTCTTGCGTCACACTTTAACCTGTAACTTTACCTTGGCCAAAACTTGAAAAGTATTTTACCTATGTTCATCAAGCTTCACATACATGTCATTCAGCATGTCCGATAACTTGACTTTCATGTTGGCAGAGTTACACCCCTTTTCATAAATGTTATAGTTAGATTGTACTTGCTGAAATAAGCACATGGCAGGTGACATACATGTTCCATGGAACACCCTTCTAGTGTTAACATCTTGCTCTTAAATGTCAAGATAAACCGAACTTGTTACTGGTGCGTAATCCCGATGGACAAACCTACGGACCACTTGCACCAACCATAAAAGTGACCGTGCAAGCAGCCTTAACAAAAATAGTTGTCATAACAAATAAAATCAGTGTTTTCAACTGTTTTGTGTTATTTCACAAAAATAGTTCTGAGATAATGACAGTAACTGTCAATTATTACGTCACAGACTGCATGATTTAATTACAGTGGCTTCAGTAAAACAATTTCCTACATGTGCAAGCAGATATATTATCAGATTAAATGCAGCTTTTAGTAAAGGGACTCATGGCAATGTTGATGTTTTGATCAAGCATTACAAATTACACCTTAAAGTTCGCCGGTCATGTTTTGTTTCATGAACATGCTTAGGTGCTTAGGTTTATTTAAATCTAATTCAATACCCAACAATAGATATTTACAATTAATACATTGAAATATCTGTGAAAAGCGAGAATACGGTTTTATTTGATGACGTAGAAAACTTTGAACAGGTAAATTAGTCCACAGGTAAATGTATTTATCAATTATCTGGCAATAGTTGTGCAGCTATACAATTCAGATTTACCTCATTTCCCCGTGAAGTCACGCAGTGGTAAAAGTAGTATCTACGTCATGCAAATTAATACTTATTTTTACATACAACTCAGTAGCGTTTTTAAATATATGTTTCTCTCCGGGACTATCAAGAAATGTTCATAATTATGATGTTTAAGAGTTAAATTGTTAATTGATAATAGTACAAAAAGGGTGGCCATTCACCTTTAACCTAGTTGAGTTTTGACTTTAAACCAGTCCTATATATTCCCACATTTAAATAAAAGATAATAAAGTTTGGGATTTTTTTTTAGGTTTTCTTCATTATTCTTTTTAGCCTTAAAACAGTCTATTAAATCATTTTAGAATTATGTTATTTTTAGAATTTTGTGATTCTTGGTATCAAGAAACTCATTACTCAGTGTGTGATACAAACAGTCTTAATCTGTTTCTCACAGCAATTAAAAAGCTCATTCAGTTCTGAGAACACACTGAGTTGTATCCTAATAGCATGACGTGATGTCATTATGGCATGACATGATAGAAACAACCAAATGAAAATATGAATGAAGCATTCTGATTGGTTCAGTGATAAAAATTGGACCAATAAAACCAGATAATTTAAAGCTCATTACATTCTCAGAACACACTGAGGGTTTACTGGACATGAGTAATTAGGTTCTTGAAACCCAAAAACACAAAATTCTAATAATAAAATAATTCTAAAATGATTTAATAGAATGTTTTAAATGTATTATTAGAGCAATGTAATCAACACTCAGTAATATGCAAACACACAATTACTTTGAATTTTTCAAATAATTATAAATAATGATTCGAAAACATGCAAATTATGCAGAAAAATTTAGGTTTGAAAATCAAGACTGCCATGTGTCCCTTAAATCCATGTGTTGCAGTATTCATAGATAGGTATACAAATTTATCCCAGTTAAAAACACACTGGCTAATGTAGATATCTTTAAAAACATGTTATTTGTTACCATCTTATAATGTATAATGTCAAAAATTATAGCTTATTAAAATATGAAATAAAGTACCAACAAAACAAATATCCTGCCAATTTGTTTGTGAAAAACACATTTGCTAACACATGTCTGTAAGATTTGCTAACACATGTCTGTACATTATTTGTTACTGATTCATAATTTAAAAAAATCACAGCCTATACTATTAAAATATGAAATAAAGTACAGAACTTCTTTCAAAAACAATTTTCCTGCCACATTTAAGAATATTTTTTGTTAAAACACATTCACTGATACATGTACGTCTGTTATTTTCTACCTTATAATATAAAAAGGTATAGCCTAGATTGAATTGGATTTTATAGTCGCACCAACAGCTAAGGTCATATGGCGACTTTCCAGCTTCCATTGGTGGAGGAAGACCTCAGGTGCCCCTCCGGGCAATTTTCGTGCACGGGCGGGCACCTGGGTAGAACCACCGACGTTCCGCAAGCCAGCTGGATAGCTTCCTCACATAAAGATTCCTAGGCCCCTGAGGGATCGAACCTACAGCGGTGAGGGGCAAGTTATTTCAAGTCAGAGACGTTAACCACTTGGCCACGGACGCCCCGTATAGCCTAGAAAAATGTGGAATAAAGTACAAACCTTTTGTTTAAAAACTATTTTCCTGATCATCCAGATTTTAATATATTTTCTTGTTCAAGCATATTTGTTAATCCCCTTGTTCTAATTAAGGTTATACCAGCCTTCAGTAACGTAAACCTTCTCATGTAGAAACAAATCTCAATGGTTCACTTTTGAAATGAAATTAAATCCATTCTTGGACGTAACCCAAAAACCATTAAAATTTAAAAATCTTAAGTGGTGCATTGTAAAGTAAATTCCATTTCTTTTACTTATGTGCGTAGAGTAATTAGCCACCAGTTTACTTTACCTAGATGTATACTGAGCAAAAATAAAAAGTACTATTTCAAATTTTTGAAGTAATCTGTTATGGATGGTACCAAAACTTCAGGGGGATGTACAGAGATTATTTAAATACTGGGATCGATTATAGGGAAATCCTTCATGAGATGATAGGCGTGTGGTTCTTTTCACGAACGAGCGTAAGCGAGTGAGTGGAAAACAACACAGGCCCACCATTGAGTGAAGGATTTCCATTGATCGATCAAAACAGTTAATAATCTATTTATTACATTTTTAATCAGATTATGTATAATTATAACCAGAATTATTCGCTTTATATAGCGTTATTGGCAGATGACATTGACGTCACCACACGTTATTGATGTCATAACTCAACGTCGCAGTTAGTTATTTTTGTGTTCAGAGTTAGTTATTAATATTAAGCGGTTATGAATATTCTTTCACTGGAAAATCCTAATCTTTCACCCATAGAAATGTAATGAAAATTTGATAATTATGGATAATTAAAAGCTGCTATCTACAAAAGCCATGTTATGTGTTTTTGTGTGCAAACAACCACATTTGAAGAAAAACGGGAATAATCTCCCTTGTTTACTAAACTTTTCAACTAATCCTTTGTTTGGACTATTGCTGGCGGTCTGTCTAATTATTCCATACAGATCAATCATGTTTTCATTTGTTATTGTCTAGTAAATAAGGATAAAAATAGTGGGTACCATACTTTTTATTTTTGATCAGTATACAAAAACATGAAGTTTTGTATACACTATTTACTTTTGTTGGATGTATACAACTGAGTAAAATGACAATTGAACATTTTGACCAAATATTTATTCAAACGTTTATAATATTTCTTAAGCATTTGTTGCATACAAAAATAAATATTTAAAGTAATTGTTATAGTTGTTGGAGAAAAGCTATAAAACCAGGTGACCTTATGTAGGAGCGACCTTACATTGTTATAGGGTGTATATGTATATATATATATATAATCTTTTAAAGTTAAAGGTTATAGAGCACATATTTTGCATTGACATAGCTATGGGGTTCTCCAAGTCGAGACATTATAGGGTGGCAGTGCAAATCCGTTATTTTGCGGGTTTTTTATGCTATTTTGACAGCGACTTTCGGATGTTGGAGGAGAGTTACCTCCCCCTCCTATATGGTTCGGTCAATACGATTGAGGCGCTTGCTTTATTGTTGAAGACTGGATGACAAGCATCTGCGTGATATAACTTAACTACATGTAACCACAGAGTACCAAATCGATCTAGATTCAGGTTACGTTATGGTGTTTTGGCGTTGTTGTTTTTTAAGTGGCGACTGATGATTTATTCAAGGCGCCGCTTGCTTTACATGGCGGTATGTGCCGATAGCTTAGCGGCCCGCCATCGTATAAGTGCTCTTGGAGAACCCTGAGCTACTATTAGGTCTTATTATATACCTATTTCTCTAGTGCAATGAGCGGTCTGCATTTGTACCATGTGACCGTACAATGTATTTCCCTATTGGACGCACGCGCCATGAAGTCAGAAAACCGGTAAAATGTTCCGAATGTATCAATATCACATAACTGCTTTACACACCTGTAAACTTTCATTTATAAAGCGCTTAAATAAAAATAATTGTTGTCATTTGGTAAAATTGAAAGAAACGATACATGTAAGTCAATTTAGATCACTTATATTTCTACATCGAGAGAAATAGGTATATAATAAAAAGGTCATTTAACATTGTTCTGTACAATACGGTGATATATTTGGACTCATACCCAGCTGACACAACTATATTGGACTCGCCTAGCAGCTCGTCCAATATGGTTTGGTCAGCTGGGTACTCGTCCAAATATATTACTGTAGTGTACAGAACAATGTTAAATAACCTCATAATTTAGGCCCGGGCCTAAACATCAATTTGTGAAAAATGAAAAGTTCAAAAATACAATAAAAACTGAAGCTGGAGTGTGTGGGGGTTAAGGGTCAGAAATGGGTTTTGAAACCGAATGCCTCAATCAGGAGGCATTAATGAATTATAGTGTTTTATTGTAATTAAGATCGATCATAAAATGATAACGAAGATGATGACGATGCCGAAATTTATTCGTGTATTAACTTTACAATACTTTTCATTGAGAGTTTGCGTGATCTCAACGATTGTTTACAAACCACGAAATTTGATCTTTAAAAATGGCCAATAATGAAGACTATTTCTTAAAATACCAAACAATTGTTCTGTCAGATATACGGCAAAATGCACCAAATGCACCATTGCATAGCTAAGTTAAAAAAAAAAATCCCCCAAACCCCAAGAGAGGGAAGAGGTCTGTAGCTTCAAAACGCGAGGCCTTTTAATATCCACTGTGCTACAGAGATCACTTAGAAAATAAAGAAAGATGTCTGAGGCTTTGATATGAGCTATGTTTTGTTGTGTGCAGCAGTCTAATAAAATGTATATACCGTCGGATATTTTAGACACGGTCATGCAGCAACCTTTGACAATGAGATGAGAGGAAGGAGGTCTGATAAGTCTAATTAAATGTATATAGGACATTTTAGGCACTGTCATAATTATAGTCTTCTAATTTACATATATAGTTTATATTACTACCATATCATCCCTTACATGTAAATAGTTTTATCTTTATATATTTACATTAATTTTTAATTAACCCTTCATTTCTTCATCATTCATCAGTTTTTGCGCACAATATGACCTATTTATGTGTCGACGTGCCGTAAAACAACATTCATTCATTCATTCATTCAAATATCAGGTATATCAAAGTATCAGCTTGTAGGTAAGAAAGTGTTGATTCTTACAGACTTTGGGAGGTATACAGTACTGGTTCTACCCAGGAATATGTGGGTGGTGTGCCGCGGCCTCCACCCCTAAAAATTGACAATCATATATATACCCAGTAAAATTTGCTGAAAAATTATGTTAAACCCCAAATAAACAGATTATCTGTATATCTTTATCATTAACTTTCAGAAGTCCATAAATATTGTTTTATTGTTGGTGAGCATGATATTGTGTTCTGATATCTAACTGAAAAGAGGTCCAATGTTGTGATAATTAATGAAAAGAAGACAATGTGTTCTGACATATATTCATATGCATCTGCTATAAATTAAATTTATATCTGATTTTTGAATCTGTAACTCGATGTACCATTAAGTATTGATTGGTATAAAAGAGGAAAAGGGGACACATGTTCTGATGTCTATATGAAAAGAGGACACATGTTCTGATATCTAACTGAAAAGAGAACACATGTTCTGATGTCTAATTTAAAAGAGGACACATGTTCTGATGTATATTTGAAAAGAGGACACATGTTCTGATGTCTATTTGAAAAGAGGACACGTGTTCTGATATCTAATTGAAAAGAGGACACATGTTCTGATGTCTAATTTAAAAGTGGACACTTGTTCTGATGTCTAATTTAAAAGAGGACACATGTTTTGATGTTTAACTAAAAAGAGGACACATGTTTTGATGTCTAATTGAAAAGTGGACAAATGTTCTGATGTCTAATTGAAAAGAGGACACATGTTCTGATGTCTAATTGAAAAGAGGACACATGTTCTGATGTATAATTGAAAAGAGGACACATGTTCTGATGTCTAATTGAAAACAGGACACATGTTCTGATGTCTAATTGAAAAGAGGACACCTGTTCTGATGTCTAATTGAAAAGAGAACACATGTTCTGATGTCTAATTGAACAGAGGACACATGTTGTGATAGAGATCTTTTGAAAAGAAGACACATGATCTGATGTCTAATTGAAAAGAGGACAAATGTTTTGAGGTCTAATTTAAAAGAGGACACATGTTCTGATGTCTAACTGAAAAGAGGACAAATGTTCTGATGTCTAATTTAAAAGAGGACACATGTTCTGATGTCTAACTGAAAAGAGGACAAATGTTCTGATGTCTAATTGAAAAGGGGACACATGTTCTGATGTCTAATTGAAAAGAGAACACATGTTCTGATGTCTAATTGAAAAGAGGACACATTTTCTGATGTCTAATTGAAAAGGGGACACATGTTCTGATGTCTAATTGAAAAGAGAACACATGTTCTGATGTCTAATTGAAAAGAGGACACATGTTCTGATGTATAATTGAAAAGAGGACACATGTTCTGATGTCTAATTGAAAACAGGACACATGTTCTGATGTCTAATTGAAAAGAGGACACCTGTTCTGATGTCTAATTGAAAAGAGAACACATGTTCTGATGTCTAATTGAACAGAGGACACATGTTGTGATAGAGATCTTTTGAAAAGAAGACACATGATCTGATGTCTAATTGAAAAGAGGACAAATGTTTTGAGGTCTAATTTAAAAGAGGACACATGTTCTGATGTCTAACTGAAAAGAGGACAAATGTTCTGATGTCTAATTTAAAAGAGGACACATGTTCTGATGTCTAACTGAAAAGAGGACAAATGTTCTGATGTCTAATTGAAAAGGGGACACATGTTCTGATGTCTAATTGAAAAGAGAACACATGTTCTGATGTCTAATTGAAAAGAGGACACATTTTCTGATGTCTAATTGAAAAGGGGACACATGTTCTGATGTCTAATTGAAAAGAGAACACATGTTCTGATGTCTAATTGAAAAGAGGACACATGTTCTGATGTCTAATTGAAAAGGGGACACATGTTCTGATGTCTAATTGAAAAGAGGACACGTGCACTGATGTCTAATTGAAAAGGGGACACATGTTTTGATGTCTAATTGAAAAGAGGACACATGTTCTGATGTCTAATTGAAAAGAGGACACGTGCACTGATGTCTAATTGAAAAGGGGACACATGTTCTGATGTCTAATTGAAAAGAGGACACGTGCACTGATGTCTAATTGAAAAGAGAACACATGTTCTGATGTCTAATTGAACAGAGGACACATGTTGTGATAGAGATCTTTTGAAAAGAGGACACGTGTTCTGATGTCTAATTGAAAAGAGGACACCTGTTCTGATGTCTAATTGAGGACACATGTTGTGTTAGAGATCTCTTTGAAAAGAGGATGCATGTTCTGATGTCTAATTTTGAATGACAGTATATTCTGCTTTAAACCACAGGTTGAAGGAACGTGTTGGGACTGAAAAAAATATGGGGGGGGAGGGGGGTACACACACCTCAAAACATCAAATAAATGAAAAACTGTACACCAAAAACAATCCTATCCAAAATTCTAACCCGTGTTGTTGGTTTTTTTGATTTTTTTTCAGATTTTTTTTCAGATTTTATTTTTCAGTCCCAACACTTTCCTTCAACCTGTGCTTTTAAACAGGTTATACATAAATATAGCAGTTAAATTGTTTCACATTTATTTTAATTTAAGTATCAAGTACACAGAAAAAGTACCATTTGTATAGCAAATATAACAAACAATTAACTTCAAAGAAACATAGTCCCTCCTAGTGACAATCAAACAAAGATGTTAAGAGAAGATTTAAATTATTGTGGGGAATGTTATGGTTTTGGCATGTAGATGCATGAACATTAAAGCTAAAGAAGGAACATACTTTTGTTTTTATGGTATATATTCTTACAGCTAGGTCATCTACAGGGTGATCCAGCCGACCTTATTGTGTCAAAAGAACATTTAATGAGGTCATATTTTACATTTTTAAATTTAATACCTTGCAAAAATTTAAAAGGCCAAATCGGAGTGTTAATGCTAGCTATTTTGCATATATCATGGTACATGCTATAGTGTTTATGTGGTCCAGTTGACTTAGTAAACAGTTGCATTACTTCCAGATTATATTTAAAAAAATTGGTTGGTTGTAACTTGAATGGTGTTTTGCGTCAGCATATCTTTTGGCTATATTTAAAGGTCGATCCTTTCGTGGCAGAGGCAGACCACCAACTTTTTCCTGATCGAGTAGAACCAGTACTGTATACCTCCCCCAATCTGTTAGAATCGACACTTTCTCAGTTACAAGTCGAGCGCCCAGTGGAATTCGAACCCACAGCAGTGAGACGCTAGAAGGTTTCATATTTAGAATGTGAAGAAACTGTAGTCTTGTATAGTGGCACCATTCAATTAAGATGTATAGTGACATATTTGAAATTAGACAAAAACTTCCCGGTTTTAAGGGGTCATAAAATACAGAAGTCGTTTGCTTAGTGTTCATTGTATTTTCCAGCACATTTTAAGCTATGTATGACATTCATTGCTTAGTGGTGGAGGCAGACCACCCACATATTCCTGGGTATAGAACCAGTACTGTATGCCTCCCACCATCCATACGATGTTAACATAGTTTGAGCCTTCTTCGACTCTGTTTTAATAGGTAAGTATCTTTAAACTGCCATTGCAATTAATAAGCATTAGCCAGCTTAAAATGACTGAAATGGTCAAAGGTCAGATTTGTCAATTCTCCAAAAATCTTTGCATGCATTTAGGTGGCGCCACATTTCGTATATTGTGAATGAACAATTGCATGTCGCTTTACATTTATTAAGTATTGGCATTATAACCCGCATACAAGATTTCAAAAATAATATTGGCATTTTTTAAAGTAAATGGTAAAGTTACTTCATCTATATTTCATAATTCTGTGATTTGTTTATAATATCAACATAAATTATACTCTGTTTGTGCTCCAGTAATTGATCCCTAAGGGTTGTTGGCGGCGATCTTTATGGCAGGGATCTAAAGATCGCCGCCTCAATTTCAGACAGTGTATTGGAAATGGTATGCGGTGTGTAAATTGCTATGGGTTTTGACTGTGTTTCATATAGCAGTTGATACCTGTTATTTTTACAGAAAGAAATGGGGACCCAGTCAAAAATGACTGGACTGGTGTAAAATTATATTTGCAATGCAAAGCGACTATTTCAATTTCTTTCGAGCAGGTGAATTTTGGTAGAGTAGTCCACTTTAGTCTAAACTCACCGATACACGCTGAGCTATAAATAGCCGATAAATACAGGTATGTGGCTCCCAGCTTTATGGATATAGTACGGAACCACTCTGTGTGCATGAAAAATATAATGATATATGTAAGAATAATTGTTTTAAGCATAATGCCTTATTTAAAGTTATTTTTATTATGTTTTTTCCCTCATGCTAATTATTAATAATCAATTCAACTGAATAAAAGTGATTGAATTTATTTCATAATTTAATTTTTCTTATAACACACACACACGAAAATAAAAATAAAAATGGTTTAGTTAAGTAATATATATATTTTTTTCAGTTCTTAAATTCTATTTTAATTTTCGAACCAAAAACGTGGTTTATGACATTGCATGGTTATTTCACTGTATACAAAAGATTACCACACACTTTATGATGTAAAAGACTGTCTTTTCAGAGAAAGATCTGACATGGCCACTTGATTGTTTGAATTTGAACTGTTGAACTGAACAATATGACATGGGATTTACAACTCACAAAGGGAGAGGGTTGTGTGGGGTGGGGGGTAGGTCCCATATGGCATATGGAAAAAATATTTGCCTCATATGGCATATGGAAAAAAATATATATGGAAAAAATAAGTATTAAAAATAAAGATATGGTGCAAATTAAAAAAAAAACTCACATGAGATTTAGAAAATAAAATGTTGGCTTTATGGTAAATGGAGAAAAAAAAATAGGCTCCTAATTTGGCATATGGAAAAAACAAACAGGCACTCAGTTATTGTTTAATATTAATTTTTTTACTTCTGGCATATCACAAAAAGTGTCTGGTTGACGGATTTCTGAGTTATGTCCATTATTCACAAATTATGATATATTTGTTATATTTGTTTCGTGTTTGCCCACAAAGCTATATATTTTTCTTTCAAATTGCCAAAATTAATTTCCATAAATATGCAATGATGTGCAGAGTGCAACTATATCTAACCATTAAGTGCAGTTGTATATCAATGTTTCTTTGTAAAATAGCGGTATTTTGAGATTTTGCAGTTTGCAAAATTTCAAAATACAATTTTACAACTAATGCATCATTTGGCACTATAAGGCCTTTAACAGAGTGAGGCTATTAATATTTATTTCTGAACTTAAGGTGATTTAGATTTGGAGACACTGTCAAGATTTCTAGTTGCATAAATGTCATTAAAGACAAATAGATTGCACGTTGTGTTGCGTGGTAGCATGGCAGGCAGATAGCGATCACTTTGTTCATCAACTGGTGTGTACATTTTCTACAAACTAAAGGATAATCCCTTTTCTCCGGAAGGGTACATAACATTTCCATTTTCTCCTATTTCTTAATACTGTGCTTCATACATAACACGTTTGTTCCATTAAAATTGTTGTTCTAAACACTAAAATGTCTTGTTACTTCATTATTCCCAATTCCAGTATATAGTCTATCATAGAAATTATTTTTATGCCGCTGTGTGATACTTTGTATCACAGATTTCTTGTTTCTTTTCATTCCATAGTTGTGTAGCAGCCTAAATCCAGATTGCTGTGTTTCCTTTGTCTGTATATCCCTATTAACACATGGGTGTTTGATTGATTGATTGATTGATTGATTGATTGATTGATTGATTGATTGATTGATTGATTGATTGATTGATTGATTGATAGATGGATTTCATTTACAGGGTACACAACATGTGTGGTTTGATCATTGATTAATTTGATTTACCAGGTACCCAACTACTTCAAGCTGTTGTAAAGTGGAGCGCTGTGGTCTAATGGTAGAGCATTGGACCCATGATCGAAAAGTCGTGGGTTTGATACCCGCCAGGGCCATATGTGTTGTGTCCTTGAGCAAGACATTTTATTTGCTTACTATAATGGTACTGGTTCTACCAAGGAAGACATCGAGAGTGATTAAAATAAGTTCTGAGAGCTTTCGTTACAATCAGTGTAAAATAAGTTTATTTGCTACGTTCGTCCGAAAATAAATAATTTCTTTCCTATACCAATTTTGTTTATTCCGATAAATGAAAACAACAACCATTCGGAGGTAACGATCGTGTATTGCAGTCGGTTAATTTCGTACATTCATCGTATTTAATTCCAATTTATACATTTATTTTCAAAACATATAGACCAGGAAACTTGTAACAATTTAATTTAACCATTAATGTTTGCTTAAACAAGAGTATCATGCTATATTACTATGTGTATGTTACGTATTATATACCTCCTTTTTGTATGTTACGTATTATATACCTCCTTTAATATCATACTTGAAAAGTATTTGGAGAAAAACATATAAACTATACATATATATATAATTAATATTATTGCATATGCATTTACAAGCTCCCGTGTATCGGTCTATCCTCCGAGCACATTAAAGAACCATAGGAATCTATTCGATAATAAGAGTAGGGCACAGTTCCCGGATTCCTATGTATCCTTCACCTCTCGGCAGGGGCAGCTCTAAATAACCTATACTGTGTTGTTGAGCCGTTAAACAACATTCAATTCAATTACTTTCAATGTAACAAGAAACGTCAGTATTCTCTCATTGACGTGTAGTAAAGTCATATTGAGTGTGTAATGTATACTCGTTTGTGATTGGTGAAATTTATATCTGTTCATGTCAAAGAAAGTATCTCACGTAAACAATGTTCATATCATTGCGAAAATTCCCACGATGTAACAAAAATATGTTTGTTTCAAATAAAATAATTTTGATGAAAATTAAAAGGTTAAAACCTATTGTTTTATTCTTAGTATTCGTTTATATATTAAAAATAATACATTCTAAAGTCGCGCAATATTGTTACGTGGAAGAACTCGTGCATATGTCACGCACTATATTGTTACGTGGAAGAACTCATGCATATATCCCAATACAAATCTAATAGCCTATAAGTCTTAAAAAAAAGATACAAAAAACAAACAAAAACTTAATTGTTAGTGTCAAACAGTACTTGTTTATCTGTTTTAGTTTAAACCAAATATCCTTCACTGAGATACCCCAGCTGCACACGAAAAAACAAACTTGGAGGAAATGTGTACCAACGTGTATGTGTATCAGGATATATAACAGCGGGATGTTCACTTCTGTTGGCTATACTGTATGCTTATCTAAAAACACTTCAATTGAAACATGAAACCAAACAAATTGAGAATATTCATCATCAAGGTGAACACAATGAAATAAAGACTATGAATGTAAATACTTGAAATGATTACAACTTTTTTAAAATACAATAAACTGCAGGTCAACTTTATTGTCCTTAAATTACCATCCCTATGATTTTTATCATACTCATTCAAAGTCTCTTCATGACACCGCATATGCAAATGTGGAAATGTGGCTCCATCGTGAATGGAGTGTCTACAATAGAAGTTGCAGCAACTCTGCAGTTTTGCAGGTTAGAACGTTCTAGGCCCATTCTCCATATTTTATCTAGATGTAAATGGAAGATGAGCCTGGCTTGTTCATCCCTGTTTGGCGCCATATAACCTTTCTTGTGTTGGTGCGCCGTCAAACACCAATTCCAAAAAATTAAAAATTACCAAATCAATAAGAAATAACCAGAACCACACTCAACCTAACCGACCGCGAGACGATTGTCAAATGACCAAGCCATTTGTAGTACCCGCTTATACCCATACTTCCCGCAACTCGAAAACACCGTGCCATTGTACGAAAAGAACAAGGTCGGCAAAGAGAAAAGCAATTAAACTAAACTAAGTTGTAACATAAGGATGAATGATCTGGAAGATTATGAATATATTTTGAGGAAGAAATTTTTAATTTAATTTTGTTTTAACAGCTCATCAATAAATTATTAGGTTTTCCAAGCTACCCTTCAGATAGGATCTGGGAACGTTGCCCTACTCCTACTATCAAATAGATCAATTTTGGTTCTTTAACGTGCTTGAAGAAAAGACCTCCGATACTAGGGAAGGCCTGGTTTATATTCCCATTCCAGGGTCGATTGGTTGGTAATGGATGGTGTTTTACATCATTTTCATCACATGTTAGGCTATAATTATATGACTTGTCGATTTTTTAGTGGAGAAATCTGATCGCCCACTTTTTTCCTTGTAGAACCAGTACTGTATACCTCCCGCATCATTCTGTAAAGTGTCTTGCCTAAGGACACAAAGAAGAAACCAAGTGGCATATGTAAGGTTTGAACCTGTGATCCCCCTCTTATGAGTCTGCTGAGCCATCCACTGGGTAACCGCGGCTCCTTTTACAGGAATGGGAACAACAGATTATCTAATCACACCAGAGATGCATGGCAAAGATGTTTTAGCCATTTTAGAGTACTTGATCATGACTCAAAGTCAATGTCAACATTAGTTAATTTGGTGTTCAGAGTCATTTAATATTTAGCGATTATGAATATTCTTTCACCGAGAAATCCCAGTCGTTCAACCACAGAAATGTTATAAAATAATATTTCTATGTAAATGAAACGTTGCAGTAGGAGGTTTTGAAAAATGGGGTGCGGCACCTAATCAATATCTTCAATTTTGGGGTGGGGGAGTTAGACAGGGGGATGACTGACAACCAAACCTTAAACATCTTCAGACCAGTGTCTACTATTTGTGAATTGTACAGTTAATCTAATCATTACTTATTATCTATGTTTGTAACTTGTGGGACAAACTTGACCAAAACAATAACATAGTTTTAACATTTCCAACTTTTAAAATATCCACCCACCCTAAGTATGTTGTCAAGTTATGGAAACTTGGAAAACAAACAAGATATCAAACTGACACTTGGGGAAACAACTCCATCAATAATGTGTTACCGACAGAAACTAAGTGGTAATACTCTAATTTGTTAAACTCCACATTCTTGATCTGTATAATGTAGACCTAATAAATGATAAAATTATTCTGATTGAATTGAATGTTGTTTAAGGGCTCATCAACACAGTATAGGTTATTAAGAGCGGTCCCAGAGAGAGGGGAAGATACACAGGAAGCTGGGAACCATGCCCTACTCTTATTATCGAATAGATTCCTATGGTTCTTTAACGTGCTCGGAGGATAGACCGATACACGGGACCGCCCGGTTTAAGTCCCCATCCGACGGACGAGGCTAAGGGAAAGTGTCTTGCTCAAGAACACACTGATGAAACACAGTGGCACCACAGAGTATTGAACCCGGGGCCTCCGGTTACAAATCGACTGCGCCACGCCAGCCCTTGAAAAAATATTCCAAAGAAAGTGCATTTCTCCAGTGATTTTTTTCTTCATTTCATACCTATAAAATTAAACAAAACAAGAAAATGGGTAGAACCGATGGATGTTGCCCGAAATGTATCCTCAACTTGTCATATCACCAAGGAGTGTCAATTTGAAACATATTGTTAAAGAGAAAGCAATAGGTATTAGTAGCTTTCAAGCTATGCTCCCTCTATAATCGTGTGAAGTTGCATTGCAGCCCCATTAGCAGTTTTTTAGTTATTCTCTGGACAATAATTATAAGTATAAAATTACAAAGGGCAACAACTCTAATTTAAATTATAAATGGCAATAATCCTAACTTGAATGAAGATAAAGTTATGTTTTTTATGCTCTGCACTTCCTCTCACTGCCCTCTATGATAGTGTGAATTTTCACTGCTGTTCCATTAGAAGTTTCTGAGTAATGCTCCGGACAAGAATTATAAGTATTACAAAGGACAATTACTCTAAGTTAAATGACGATAGAGTTATGGTTCTTGCACCCTGCACTTCCTCTCATTGTCCTCTACCATTGTGTGATGTTTCATTGCAGTCCTGCAAGTAGTTCTGAAATTATGCTCTGGACAAGAATGGCTGGACGAACGGACAGATGAATAAAGCGGCAACTATATGCTCTGCTGAAAATTTTGGGGCGCATAAAAATATTTTATTTATAAGGGTTATAGTTATAAGGATTCGAAAATCTATTGAATTTCGATTTTCTTTCGGAAATTTTGGATACAATCAGTCAAAAATGTATTAAATTTGCAGACTTTTTCAATTTTATAAAATTTTATTTGAAAGGTGTGAATGATGAAGTGAAAGATCAAGTATTAATACAGTGTTGCTGACATTGACGTTGAGCCATGACGTCAATAAAGTGTTGCTCACATTGGCATTGAGTCATGACGTCAATAAAGTGTTGCTCGTTGAGCCATGACGTCAATAAAGTGTTGCTCACATTGGCGTTGAGTCATGATGTCAATAAAGTGTTGCTTACATTGACGTTGAGCCATGGCGTCAATAAAGTGTTGCTGACATTGACGTTGAGCCATGACGTCAATAAAGTGTTGCTCACAATGACGTTGTCATGACGTCAATAAAGAGTTGCTGACATTGACGTTGAGTCATGGCATCAATAAAGTGTTGCTGACATTGACGTTGGGCCATGACGTCAATAAAATGTTGCTCACATTGACGTTGAGCCATGACGTCAATAAAGAGTTGCTCACATCGACGTTGAGCCATGACGTCAATAAAGTGTTGCTCACATCGACGTTGAGCCGTGACGTCAATAAAGTGTTGCTGACATTGACGTTGAGCCATGACATCAATAAAGTGTTGCTCACATCGACGTTGAGCCATGACGTCAATAAAGTATTGCTGACATTGACGTCAATAAAGTGTTGCTCACATCGACATTGAGCCATGACGTCAATAAAGTGTTGCTCACAATGACGTTGTCATGATGTCAATAAAGTGTTGCTGACATTGACGTTGAGTCATGGCGTCGATAAAGTGTTGCTGACATTGACGTTGAGCCATGACGTCAATAAAGTGTTGCTGACATTGACGTTGAGCCATAACGTCAATAAAGTGTTGCTGACATTGACGTTGAGTCATGGCGTCGATAAAGTGTTGCTGACATTGACGTTGAGCCATGACGTCAATAAAGTGTTGCTGACATTGACGTTGAGCCATGACGTCAATAAAGTGTTGCTGACATTGACGTTGAGCCATGACGTCAATAAAGTGTTGCTGACATCGACGTTGAGCCATGACATCAATAAAGTGTTGCTGACATTGACATTGAGCCATTACTGACATTGACATTGAGCCATGACATCAATAAAGTGTTGCTCACATTGACCTTGAGTTAAGATGTAATAAATAGATTATTATACTGCTGGGTTTGATTATAAAGAAATCCTTCACTCGATGGTAGGCATGTTTTTTTTTGTGTTTTTTTCTTTTCACATTTACCATCTCATGAAGGATTACCCAATAATCGATCCCAGCAGTTAAATAATCTCTATATTATTAATTAATAATTTAAAGTAGTTAATATGAGAATTTAAATTATGAAAACTTATATGTAGTCAATAACTATAATTTTTCATGCAGTTAAATATTTTTAAAATTGTAAAAGTTGTCAAAAAAATGGACAGATAAAATTAATATCTTACCAATAATTGTCAGTCTATTCCATTTTCTCTGCTTTAATTCACATTTTCAGATTAGCAAATAAAAAATATGCTGCAAAGGTTATTTTAGTTAAATGAAAAAATAAACTGCAAAATGTAATATTATAGCATTCCTTTCAGAGTGGTATTAACTTGTGACTCAAGCCGACTGAAAAAGTAAGTCATTCTAGTCCTGAAATGTAATCTATCTGTTTACAAAAACATCCCCAGGACTGTATTAAAGGGACACTCTACAATCTTGAAGTGTCATATTATCCCACGTGTGTGTCTCCGTGGCCGAGTAGTTAACGACTGTGCGTTGTAAACCTTCTTACCTCTCAATGCTGCGGGATCGAATCTGACTGGGAAATCGACTTGTAAATGAGGAAGTGTCGATTCTTACGGATGGCGCCTCTATTATTACCGGCAAGTGTAATTTTAGTTTGGACTGCAAGTTCAAACTTGGAAAGAGGTACTTGTTTTTTGTACTTTTTTTGAATTATGTCAAACAATCTTGTTTTATTTGGTAAATATTCAATAATGGCAAGTGTTTAATGTTTGTCAACGTAATTATTTTGTGTTTTATAAGCTAAAAGTTAAGAACAGTGTCCCTTTAACTGAACAATATTTTACGTCATTTTTAACACATTTTAGGCCATATCTGATGGTGGATAATTTTGTGGTAGAGGCAGACCACCCCATTTTTCCTGGGTAGAACCAGTACTGTATACATGCCGCCATATGTAAGAATAGACACTTTCTCCAGTGGCCGTCAAAATCGACCCATTATTACCAGAGTTGTAGCCCTTTTTTGTCAATTTTTACGTCAAAATATCTTGTGTGTCTATCTTCTTCTACACTTTTCAACAGATTGCTTCGAAACTTTACAGGATGCTTACGTATGATGTCAAGATGTGCATATTGTTTTGGCGTCAAAATCGTCTAAATATTACTGGACTTATTTGTGACCCTTTTTTCGTCATATTTTAGGTTAAAATATCTTATGTATCTATCTCCTCCCACAGATTTCCGCCATTTCTTTTCAAACTTTACAGGATGCTTAGGCCAGAAAAAATATTTACCTGTGTTTCTGGTTACTCAGCTGAAAAAATGAGGGTAGGTAGATAGGTATTTTTTTATTTTTTGCCCATGTATCTTTAACTTTGTCAAGTAGTTAATTTGAAGTGATTTTGCAAGGAGAGAAGGAAAACAACCTCATGATATCTTCTTAACTTGTTTGTTTTGAATAAAATAAATTGAAAACACATATTTTCTGCCATTACGAGTTTACATAAGATTGAATTTTATAATTTCCTGAGGCTAGGTGGTATTGGAAGAACAAATCTGCTGGAAGCATGTCATGATTAATGTTTCTGCTCTGTCCCATGGCTGCATTTTCCATGGAGGCGGCCATGTTTTAGCACATGTTTCGTACTCAATATTTTCGTACATTACCGTTTCGTAACCAGCTTTTTCGTACTTTTTTTTTTTTTTTTGATAAAAAACTAGGGTCGACGCCAAAAAATGGTCGGGTAACCAGAAACACAGGTATTTTTTTCTGGACTTACCTATGATATCAAAATGTGCATATCGATTCAACATCAAAATCGACCCAGTATTACCAGAGTTACAGCCCCTTTTTCGTCAAATTTTACGTTTTACAAGGATTGTTTTCAGTCGGGGCATCCGTGTCCCATGGACACTTTTCTAGTTCTTCATTATTTTACCATTAACTCTTCTAAATAATGAGTGCATTTACAACAATACACCGCTATAATTGGTTTTAGACCATTTTGAGAAATTATTAAAAATATGATTTACGCGGTGTAAAAAACTAGACCAGACTTTCAAAGTTTCAGAATCAAGACTGCTCTGTGTCCCTTTAAAGGGACAGACAGTATAAGCTTGAAGTTGTTATCAAGCATTGAAATCAGTGTCTCATTACATGGTCCAAGTATTAACTTTCATACCCTATCCAACCCCTTCTTTAAGAAGCGAAAACGGGGATGGCTGGGGTATGAAATAAAACCCTAATTTCCGCTTAAGATGTTTGCATCTCATAAAATTAAAACGTTTAATAGGTAATTTTAAACGGGTAATCACATTTTTTCATTAAAAAAATGTTTTTAAACGTGTTTTATTGTCGAAATGTTATCCGTTATAAAAAAATTCTAACGTTAGTAATGTGATTTATTTATGACTTTGATTTCTTTGAACGATGTTTTTAGTCATTTTTAGCGTATTTTAGGCCATAAATGATGGTAAACTTTTTGTGGTGGAGGCCCCATTTTTAAAGGTTTAAATATATTATTGCATGGCGCAATATAATCAGAATGAATAATATGCAAAAACAATTTGCTTTATACTTTTCCTATATTTAATACTCAATTGAGCAAACAAATGCAGGTTATGTAGAAAAACTAACGGGAGGCCATGAGTTTTTCATAATTCAAGATTGCTGTGTGTCCCTTTAAAAGACCTGGTTATCCTCAGCATATCTTGCCCCTATTTCTGTTGGATGTTTTGTTTTAAGGTGGAAATCTGGTATTTATCTCCCTGGTTGGTACTTGACAAAGGCCTTGAAAAATGAAGACAAAATGTGTGAATTATTTTGTATTGGGTTATCTTAATGGTTCCCCTGACCCATATAAACTAGTATGCAGTTTCAGGAACAGCAAGGACTCCATCAAAGAGGTAACCAAAAGCAATGATAAGGAAGTGTGCAGTTTTAAAGATTTTGGATGCATACTTCATGCATGGTTTATACCTTTACATATAATGATAAAAATATCTTGTAATATCTCGAAATGGTTGAAGTTTATTTACAATTTAAGTTTTATCAGAATTTAAATCTAACATTTATTACAATATTATGGTTTCTCTAATTTATATTGAATTCTGTTTCAATTTCTCTTTTCACAGTGAGTTATTTTATTTGATAGGTGCATGAATTTCTATATGAAAAAAAAACGAGTGTTTACAACAGTGTGCAAGTTTGCTTAAAGAAGAAAACCCTAAATATATGTGGGATCCCAGATCCCACTGAAGAATTGAGGTGGGATCCCACTTGTCCCAGTGGGATTTTTGATGGGATTCCCAGTGGGATTGCACTTTGCCCCATCAGGATTTTTAGGTGGGATTCCATTTGGTCCCAGTGATTTTTAGGTGGGATTCCATTTGGTCCCAGTGATTTTTAGGTGGGATTCCATTTGGTCCCAGTGGGATTCCACTCGAATTCCCAGTGGGATTCCACTTGATCCCAGCAGGAATTTAGAGCAGCCCTACTGAAAATATAACTCAGGGGATTCTCAGTGGGTTCTACAGCAAGATCATTTCACTTTTTAATACCTTCAGTCTACATCACTTAGAAGACTTGATCATACTTGGTGAAATGTTGCATATGATACTGAAATCAAATAATATCTGCAGTGCTGAAAACCATTTATTTTTCTATCAACAGCAAAAAAAAGCAAGGTCAATGAATCTGCAAAAACATAAGACAATAGGGCTTTGATTTTAAAATGACTACATATAGAAATTTCCTCTTTCAAATACAACTATTAAATGTAAAAAATGTTTTGATACAATAAGAAATGTAAGTATAGTCCCAAAACACTTATATTTAATCATTAAATGGTGCAAGGAAAATCTACAGTTGGTGCCAGTTTCCCGCCAAAAAAGTCAAAATAGAATTTGCATTTTACTTGCACTCGTTTGCATTTTACTTGCACTCTCTGACAGAATCACACTCAGGTGTCATAGTAAAATTATCCATTTTTCTTTCCAAACTCCTAAACCAATCAACTTATCTTCATAAAACTTACTACACATATCAAGATAGCATATACTTAAAACAATTATTTAAAAATATGCTAAACATGTAACATAACTGTTTGAAAACAACAATGAAAAAAGCAGTAAGTAAACAACTCGATTAACTGTATGTTTGGATATAGTGACATCAAATATTAGGTTAATGCTTTTCAATACCAGAGGGCATCCATTAATGATCTGAGACTAAATTCATTACTGAGTATAGCTAGTGGGTATTGATAATATTCAGATACTGATTGATTAATGCATTATTAGACACAGCAACTATTTTAACCCTTAACCCGCCACATATATATAATGGACTGTTCTTTTTTGAATTAAGACCGTTCCATTTATGTGACTAAGGGGTGTTTTGGGGAAATGACCAAACAGCAGTCGGACATTGTAAACCCTGATCAGCCCGCGAGTTGCTATTCTTTGGTATATATACCATGTAAGTAATGAACTGTTTGTCCGAAATCATTGACCGTTTCAATTTATTTTTAGAACATACCATATCAGAGATTGAGCCCTATTGGGTTTAACCAAAGGCGGCAGTACAATCCGTGTTGAGAACTAAAAAAACACATAGTTAACCCGTTACAAATAATGGACTATTCTTTCTTTGGATTAAGACCATTCCATTTATGTGACAAAGGGGTGTTTTGGGGGAAATGACTGAGCAGCAGCTGGACATTGTAAACCCTGATCAGCCTGTGAGTTACTTGAAGATTGTTTACTGGTGTCCTCAAACAATAAACAGGGTTTTGACATATTTACAGGTGCACATTTTGTATAAAGACCCTATCAATATGATTATTTAGAGGGCGTCATTTATACGAGACCATGAAAAAAAAGGGTTTTTACTTGCATTTTCAATATCGCGAGATTGGGAAATAAATTTCGCATTCTCGTCCTATTCTACATTGAAAATAACGCGAAGTTTGCAAGCCAAAATGAAACCTTGATTTTATCGCATTTTCATTTTCTCGTCAAAATGAAAACGCGACAAAATCGAGAGGTTTGAACGAAGTTTGGCTTGCAAACTTCGTGTTTTTTTTTTTTAATGTAGAACAGGACGAGAATGCAAAATTTATTTCGCAATCTCGCATAATTGAAAATGCAAGATCACGATGGCCCTAACAGGATTCCGTACAAATTATATGAAAATTTATCACTCTGGCCCTATCAGCCAGGGACTGTGAAGATCGTCGACACTCATTAAATTGCAAGCATTAAATGCATTAAAATGCATGTTTTAAAATAACAAATGTAATTATTTGTCTATTAATATTATGATTGTTGTTACTACGTACTACTATTATTATTATTATTATTATTATTATTATTATGTTTTGCAATGTAAGATGACACTGATGTTGTATTCGGTTTATCCAATAAAATTGAATAGAATTGAATTAAAAGAGACATAAAACATATTCAGTATCATTATGCTATTTATTACATATTTCTATTTGTAACACCTTTTGCAAGTATGTTATAGCCTTTTACAAACTTTGCCATTTGCATATACATTTGTTTATTAGTTTTTTGTTTTTTTTAATCTGAGCATATTTACACAGGTGACTTTACATAACTTCCTATTGACAAGGTTCCTGCCCTGCACATATTATATGAAGATAAAATCAAGCTGTTAAAATACAATTTTAATAAAAGCAATATGTACATATCATGTTGACAATCATGCATATTTTAAGTGCTTTTTTAATGAAAATGTTTATCTTCAATTCAAAATTTAAATTGAATGAACTGGAATGATTTGTTAAAATGTCATTTCTGAAGAAGCTTAAGAGTTATAGGTAAACAAGAGACACAATAGAGACTCAGGATGCTCTACTGGCTATATGGCTCATTATGGCAATACAGGATTCGTGACATATGTATTCTGTTGATTCCCCTACTTCTGTATATTGTCAGGATTTCAAGTTTCAGTGCTCAGCCACAGAATTACAGGCGCGTAGCGAGCCATACTCATTTACTCACGTGAGTAAACTTTTCAAACGAAGGCTCAAGAAATAAAAACTCGAAAAATGCAATAAAAAGGTGAGCCTAAGTGGGGTACACGCTGACCCTAAAATGCACCAGAAGTCACGTAAGAGTGTTTTTTTTTTAACAAATTCCCAGGGTAGGCCCCCCAGACCCCCACCAAAGGTGAGTGGGACAACCCCCTCCCGCACCTTCACCCGTTAGTAATTGAGATTTTGGTCACGCTACGCCCCTGAATTACGACCATTTATTTGGGGAGAATCCGTCGGTTATATACCGGTTTCTTAGTTTAATATTTGATATTGGCGGTTTTTGAGCTTGTGCTTTCAGTGGTGTAAAGGCTATGACAAAGATTGGTAAAGATTTATTGCAGCATAAAGGTTCTAGATCAGTATATCCCATAACGGGATCCCAGAAACCCTTGGAAATCACCGGGATCCCAATTTAATTCACCAGAAAAACAGGTTTAAAATATCGAGATTTTCCCGGGATATCTAAAGGACAGTAATTATGTGGTCCAAGTAAACTTTTTAAGCCGAAATTTAGGTTTTATTTTATACCCCAACCAACCTCGTTTTTGCTTCTTGGAGAAGGGGTTGGATGGGGTATGAAAGTTAATACTAGGACCACGTAATGGCATCCACGTTTCTGAAAATTTTGTGTTCAAGACCAACTTAAAACAAAACATTAGATTATAAATATTATGCTCTCTTTGTGCAAAAGTACATAAAATGCATAGTAAAAAAAAGAAGCTTTTTCCAAATCATTTTTGATTTTTTCATTTTTAAGACAATTTCAAAACCACTGTGATCCTTCACCCTTAAATAACTCTTAACAAATGATACGTCATGATATTTATGTTGCTAATAAAATATAAAGCCTTGGACGTTCTTATGCTTCCCGAGCATTATAAGTCGCTGCTTTATAGATCCATCTGTTTGTTAACACATATTTTGCATTCGATACAACCGCATAGAAGGAATAAATCGAAATATGTAATAATATTTAATATACAGAAAGGATAAAGAAACGCATAATCAAAAAATTGCCTATACTACACTATTATTTACACCTAATTCCACGTAATATTCCAGATATATCTCAACGTGTTTTGTACAAGAAGGGGCTACATCTAATTACAGAAAGGACAACTCTGTCATGTAGTAGGTAGTTTAATCAAAGTAAAAAGCTTTGTTATATGAAATTCATAAATGTTGAAGTTTCGCTTGAAAAAGTCAAGCCATTTCAGTATTGCGTTTAATGTTAAGAGAGTGCAACGTTGAAAGCCTAAGTTTGCTCACCTGCTTGAGCCAAAGGCGCATTCTGTCGATAATGAAACTTTAAAGGGGTAACCATAATGGTGTGTTCGGTGCTGTTTAAACGTTCTTAATATCGCCCTGTACCATTCGATTAGCAGTACCATATTAAACATACAATATATAGCGGAAATACCCATTATGCATTGCTTTTCCTTATCAGATCAGATTCTATTGTGTCTAGATAATTATGGGCAAGACGCTAAATTCCGTAACTTTGTGCGACTCTCATGGGGATGAAAACTTAGCAGTCTGACTTACCTGAGTCTATTTTCCAAGCACAGTATTTAAAATAACATAGTATAATCTATTTGATAGTAAGAGTAGGGGACGGTTTCCAGATTCTGGTGTATTCTTTTCCTCCCTCTGCAGTGACTCTAAATAACCAAAGATAATTTGTTTATAAATTAACGATCTGTTTAACAACAATTTAATCCAGTTACATTTCTCCATACTTACTGTCTTTATAGCTATACTCATGTCTATTTAATCCAATATTTAATGTTTTTAAACTGAAATATTCCCACCAGTTTCCAAAATGTCCATCTTAATGTCCATATAATATGTCCATCTTGTCCATATAATGCGTATTCCATTATTAAACTTAATGGATTATGTTAGCCAGCTAGCCCTGGACTGACAAACGTTTGATCGATCAGGATCAATCATCTCATAATTGTGAAAGCCCCCATGGGATCCAGACCTCAATTAAAAGGATTCATGGACTAACAATGGTAGATGAAACAATCCAACATTGGTGTTGTGGGTGACATTGTTTTTGATATAATAACAAATATATATATGTTACAGATATTGATGTTATGTTATTTCTGGGTCGTTGGTCAGCTTGAATTTAGGGCCAATTTTAAATCAAATATTCCTAGTTTGTTTAGCTACTGATATCATTTTGGTAATATAATAATGTCATCTTTAGTGTCTCTTGTAATTTCCCATCAAGACAGGTAACTTTGGAGTAAAATTGGAGTTCACATTTCTTTATAGAAAAATAAATATGCCAGTATTTACAATAGAACAAATATTATTTATGAACAGTCTGGTTGATATTACTTGTTATAGCATTATTAATGAGGGTCCCCAGGGTTTTTTGGGGAATAAGGGAACACGGACATTGTTTTTCGGGAACAAGGGAACATTGATAATATTTTTGGGGAACAAGGGAACACTGGGACAATATTTTTGGGGAACAAAGCAAAATATATTTGGGGAACAAGGGAGAAACATTGGGTCATGTTTTTGGGGAACAAGGGAACATGGACCCCCACCCACATTATGTTGGGCCAGTAATTAGTCCATTGGGGTCTGTTAGAATTATGTTCTCTGAGCATTTAAAGAAGTAATTATGCATCTAATCATTCTAAAAAATCAAAAATCATAAAATACTGCTCTTAACAAAATACTGTTGACCTTTTTATCTCGATTAATCATACTGTTGACCTTTTTATCGAAATTAATCCGTTTTTTAGATTGATTAGTGTCATTGAGTGGTGCACATGCTGGATTCAGTGATAAAAATTGGACCAATGAAACCAGTTAATTTAGAACTCATTTCATTTTCAGAACACATTGAGGTTTTACTTTGACATTGAGTAATGAGGTTTTGAAATCCAGAAACACAAAATTCTAATAAAAAAATAATTCTAAAATGATTTAATAGACAGTTACAGGTCAATTTTAGATGCCATCTATTACCATGGTGATATACATGCAAACAACAAACAAGTATATCGTTTAATATATAAGTTATATGATATCTAAGAAATATATCAAAAGGAAAAAAATTATCGATAGCGAGCGAATATTGCATCAACCAACAAAATAGTCTAGAAAATTGTGAGAGATGAACTATTGTTTTTTCCCGATAAAACAACCTCCCCCACCCTACCCTCTGCACTTCATGTATGTACTTTTTAAATAATATAATACTATAACTGGCAAAAGTCGTAGCAAACCACAATCTTAAAATTGAGTGACCTTGTTCATGTAAAATCTTTTTAATAGAAAATTTAAATTTACCACACCACAGAAAGGAGGAGGGTGGCTGTATATAATTATAATATGATACTACAATGGATTGTGATATTCTATACTATACTAAACTATTAAAATGTCATTCATAGAATAATTTTGTATAAGATAGATTTTTCACTGTTGAAATAGATATACAACTTCAGATAGATTATTCAGTACAGGGTTCATTGTGACTCAGTTTTAACTACCTCATAGGGTATTTGATTTCAATTAAAAATTCATTCTTATTGTACTTGAAGATGAAGAGTCGTGAAGATCTGTATCAATGGGAAACATTATTACAGAATGACATACCGGCATCCTTATATGACATACCGGCATCCTTGTATGACATACCGGTATTCTTACATGACATACCGGTATTCTTACATGACATACCGGTATTCTTACATGACATACTGGTATTCTAACATGACATACCGGTATTCTTACATGACATACCGGTATTCTTACATGACATACCAGTAGTATTACATGACATACCGGTAGTATTACATGACATACTGATATTATTAAATGACAGCATTATTATTACATGATTACATGACATACTGGTAGTATTACATGACATACTGGTATTATAACATGACATACTGGCATTATTACATGACATACTGGTTTAATTACATGACATTGGTAGTAGTACATGACATACTGGTATTATTACATGACCTACTGATATTAGTACAGGACATGACATACTGGTATTATTACATGACATATTTGTATTATTACATGACATACTGATATTATTACTTGACACACTGGTATTATTACATGACATACTGGTATTATTACATGACATATTGGTATTATTACATGACATACTGGTGTTATTACATGGCATATGGGTATTATTACATGACATACTGGTGTTATTAAATGACATATTTGTTATTACATGACATATTGGTATTATTACATGACATACTGGTATTATTACTGACACATTGGTATTATTACATGACATACTGGTATTATTACCTGACATACTTGTATTATTACATGACATATTTGTATTATTTCATGACATACTGGTATTTTTACATGACATACCGGTATTATTAAATGACAAACTGGTGTTATTAAATGACATACCGGTATTATTAAATGACATGCTAAATACAATGGCCTAGGTCACCGACAATAACATGTTTATTCTCAACAACAAAAAAAGTAAAATGTAATCATTTGATTTGACATCCCACTGGGATCCCAGAGAAATCCCGAATTTATTTTCTCTTGGAATACCTATATTATTACAGAATGACATAGTTCCAGAAAGGCTGACACATTTTTTAATTGCATATAATATTATACAGTCAAATCTGGGCGTACGACCACCTTTTTTAAGTGACCACATTGAATAGTTGTCCTGAAAATGACCGCATAATTTCATACCAAAAAAATATTTTTATATAAAACATTTTTCCATCAAATACAACTCCAGCAAAAAACAGTTTAAGTCTCCGTAAATATACAGAACGAGATCAAACATAAATTCAGCAATTACCTAATTAGCCTATTCTAATCAGCAGGGCTTCTAAAATTAAAAATGCAAATTGGTCCAGGATTTTAACTGCCGTAAGAATCGCACTTATTTTGAAAAAATCACTAAAATCGCCGTACCCCACCCACCATGCATTTTTTCCGTTCAGTCATTGATATAGAGAACTATTTAAAATGTATGTTTGTATTATATTTGTATTATTTATAACTTATTTTATCACAATTTGTACATTTTAATGACTGACATCATGTCTTCGCTTTACTGAATGAATAATTTTCATTCAATATTAAAATTGTTGATCATTTGAGGAATTGAACCGGAAGCGTCTAATAAACCGGGTAGGTATAAAACGCGGACTAACAGTCGCGCGGACTAGCGGATTATATACGATTTTACATAAATTTGAGTAATATCGTTTTTCATCAATTAGCTTAATACCAAATGTTACGACTAACGCAAACAATTTCGGTCCGACTTAAAAAAAAAAGGTGTCAGGTTTGATCACCTTCCTTAATTAATGTCATTAATATTATACTTAAAGTTATTGTAAAAAAAAAATCAAACAAACAATTAACACATCTCGGTATTTTAATGACGCAAACAAATTTCAGTCCCAGCTTTGGCCACTTAAAAAATCAAACCGACACAAGCAAACAGGCTAACAATATACGACTAACGGTATATCAAAGAAATTACAGACGGTAACACTCGCTTCAGTGAACCGACAGAACGCGTGATATACTTTCACTGCTCACACATCAAAGGCGTGCTACATGGCTAAAGACTCTTCCGGAAAACTCCCTACTATCGGTAATGGTTTAGTCCAAATTGACCAAATTGACCTACTTTCGCACAGCCAGTGACAAACAATCGTGTTATGGATCAAAGAATATTGCCGCAAGGCATATTTTAGGTGTGAAGGGCAATTGTAGATTTTTTAACGACCGATAGATACAATATCTGGGACCGATTTAAACAGAGATTTTGAAAAGAAAAATGGTCTGGAGACACAGATTTCGGTCTGGGAACCGATAAACCGGCGATTTTAAAAGCCCTGCTAATCAGTCCCCTGCATGCGATATTGCCTTCGAGGCATCAATGATTGGGGGGTGGATGATAATAAGGTTGAATTATTCATGACTATTCATAAGTTTATTTTAATATGAAGCTGGAAGTCAGATTCATTTTGGTTGTTATTAAATTGGTTATATATGCTACTACATTCAGAAAAAAGTGTATAATTCATCAATTATCAGTCTTCACAAAAACAACATTTTACACTCATATACAGACAGTATATACGAAGTACATGTACATATTAAACTAAACATTTCAAAAGAAGTCGAAAAATGTTCGAACCTGTAAATATAAGAGACCACCTGTATTAAGAGACCACTTTTGGTCTTTCCCCTGAGCTGTCTCTTTAACCAGGTTTGACTGGCAAAGGTTACATTTTCTAAGATTTGTGATGTTCATAGTTTTAGCCAAAGTCACAACATATTGGGGAATATTAATTGTATAAAAATATACTCACAAGCATTCAACAAGACAGATTTGTTAAAGAAAAAAGATATTAAGAATTTATTTAGCGAGAACAAAATTAGTAACAAAGTGTTAAACTTCCTTGGCACCTCATAAAAAGAAAATACATGAAAAGAAAAAGAGTTGAACAGTATCATATATTTGAAACACCCGAAATAATACTATAATAATCAAAAAGATTCTTGCAGTCGCACAGTCCTGCTGGACTTATCTCCCCTGAAATATATGCTCTTCTTGCTATTTTGTAACATTAACTTTTCTTAGCTATTTCAACAATCTGTCTCTACTTATCTCCCTTTGGTTTGAATTGAGTTTCATATAAATATAAATAACATGATTAACCCTTAACCTGCTACATCTATGTATATGGACTGTTCTTTCTTTGAATTAAGACCATTCCATTATGTGACAAAGGGGTGTTTTGGGAAAAGACTGATCAGCAGCCAGACATTGTAACTTGCAGGCTGATCTGGGTTTACAATGGGGCTGATCTGGGTTTAAAATGGAGGCAAAGGCTATTATAAGTCGTGCTTAAGCGGGTTAAGGGTTAAGTATATTTGAAAATAAAATTAAGGAAAATCACATAATTATGTGAGCCTAACATATATAAACATATTATATAATTATATATCTTCTGGTGGAAGATCAAAATGTCTGTGAATTGCATTGCTTGATGACAATTAAATCCCAAAAAAGGTAGCGTTTTATCCGCTTTCAGTTAAATGAAATTTAATGCCTGAAGAAACAAATTGATCCATACATAAATGATATTGCTTGTGAATGGAAATAATTAACCAGATGAATGATATTGTTGTAACTGAAAATGAAAAGAATAATGGGTGAAATTGAACGTGAAATTGCCACTATAATCAGCCATTTACATGGCCGCTAAATCAATAATGGAACTTTTGTTTTGTGATTGATCTGCTGGTGGAACAGTTCTAAAAGTAGCAATTGATTTTTGCACTCCATAGATATTAAAAACAAGTGAAGCACCAACAGTGGTACGAACGCCCAATTGTGAATTAAAAAAAAAAAATTAACTGAAAAATCTAAGTAAAAAGGGGGATAATTCAGGTAAAACACAAGACAGAGTTATGGTTCTTGTCATAACATTGTGTAATGATACTGAAGATGTGTGCCAAGTTTCAAGGATTACTGACATTTAGTTTTTTGAGAAATGAAGGAAAACAAAAACTTTAACCAAAATGTCAGAACGCGTAGACGGACAACAGACGTAAATCGCCAAATAAGCCTGGATTTGCTATGCAATCCGGTACAAAGAAATTAGTTGGCTTTCATTTGTTTCAGTATCAGTATCTGTGATGAATATAATCAGTTGCATCTTCTCCGCATTTGTGATACAGTTTTCTGTTTAAAGCACATCAGTGGCCGGGAGGATGCGTTTGAAATCTTATCACCTTTCACTGCTGCAGGTTCGAATCCCACTGGGATCTTTTTCTGCGTCTCTTACTCCTTTAAAAACTAAAAGGGCCAGTCTCACCAAACTTTGTTAGCATTATCACCAGTAAGTAGATGTACTCTCGACTTTTAGTTTCGACAATTTTGGCTTAGTTAAGTCCCCTTGAACATAGAATGCAGTAATAAATTCATGAATGTGATTACTTTAGGCAATATTTTCTAATTTTGATCAATCTTACTAATAATATCACAAGAATATGTCAAATACAAACGAAAAGCAGCACATCTTTGGAATGTTGAGTTATATCATTAAGTAAAACAAATGACTGTTATAAACAGGCAGTAACTACTACCGTATTTCCCCTAATAAGAACGTCTCCCCTAATAGTAGTGCCTCCTCCCCCCCCCCCCACCCACCCCCATCACTCTCTCCCCTACTTTCCCCATTTTCAAAAAAATTTTTTTTTATTTATAACAGCGCCCCCTTGGCATTTTGCAAAACGCCCGGGGACTACTATTAGGGGAAATACGGTAGCTAAATGGTATCAACTTGAACCAAATTGGTTAAAATGCTGGTAATGGATGAGTTTGCTAATGAACATAATCAACTCTTACATTCAAAAGTTATGGCCCTTGATTATGTCAAAATACTAATGTAATGCACATAATATGTGACAATCTTAGTAATCAGAATCAATTTATTTTGACACAATCAAGGGACTGCACCATTCAACCAACTGTCTTGTAATGTTTACCGTCATTTTCAGCACATTGTAGGCTATATATGATGATAGATTTTTTAGAGGTTGAAGCAGGCATCCACTTTTGTCTGTAAACCTCCACCATCTGTAAGAATCGACAATTTACCATTTACAAGTCAAGCTGCCAATCGGATTTGAACCGCAGTGGTAAAAATGTGTCTTTACCATACTAGCCGCTTAGACACTTACTAAGACAGTGTTGCATACCAAATTCTGTTTCATCTTTAATGTCAAGGTCACTGGTCAAGGTCATGCAATTGTTCATGTCCTCTACATAAGGTCTGCACTGCTTGTGTGTATGTATTATATCATTTCTGGACTGTGTGTTGTGTACTGAATTTGGGGTTGTACGTTTAAGGTCAAGGTCATGCAATTTTGTTGTTGTCATCCCTGGTGAAAATAAGGTACTGGAATTCCACTGGAACTTCAGATGGAATTCCAGTTAAATTCCAGTGGTACATTTCAAGAGAATTCTAGTGGAATTCCATGGAACGCAAGTGGAATTAAACTGGAATACCTCTGGTATTGATGTGGAATTCCACTGGTAAAGAGAGAAATTCCAGTGAAATGTGCCAGTGGAATTCCATAATACCAGTGGAATGCCATGCTAATACCAGTGGAATTCCACCTTCATTCCAGTGGAATTCCTCTCAAATACCTGTTGAATTCCACCCAGATAGCAGTTGGCAACAAAGTTGACAAAAATAAATTTATAACAAGCAACCCAATTGAGCCTGTGTCTCTGAAAAAGAGTATCTGAGAGAGACAAAGTATCTGCAGAGATTCTCTCAGAGTCCAAAGTATTTGTTTTTTTTGCAAGCTACAAACCACTGTTGGCTATACAATGATAATGATTTCTAAGGATTATAGTCCCTCTACCATATGAGCCTTTGGTGGAATTTTGTTCTTTTAATTCCACTGGAATTCCACACAGGAACTGGTCAATTTTAATTTTTGCCTTCTATTATTATAATTGTCTATTTAGACAATTATAATAATAGAAGGCAAAAATTAAATATAGACAATTATAATAATAGAAGGCAAAAATTAAAAGTGACCAGTTCCTGTGAGTACCGCTGGAATTTGTTCGTGGAATTCCCAGTGTAAGTGGAATTTTGTTCTTTGGTTCCAGTGAGTTCCAGTGGAATTCCAGGAATACTAGTGGAATTCCAGATCCATTTTCACTGGGGATGGAATTGTGAAGGTCAAACCCCAAAAATGGAGTATCGAATTAAGATTTACCAACTCATAATTCATTTTACGCATATTCAATTACAGTTATTTTAAGAAAACTTGAATAAACCTATACTTTTAAATTATTATATGCACTGAACACCTGGATAAAGTTTTGATAAACGGTTTTGTTATGTAATTTTTCTGATATTTGGAGGGGTTAAGTTGCTTTAAATTACAATACACAGAAACTTTCATCTTCACAGAGTTGAAGTAATTCAATGTCTGATATCCATAAGGTTTTAAGTAAGGTGGCGATAGCAAGATAAAAGAAAAAAGTAGGCAGAGAGAAAACTTGATGCAGATTCATACAATTATCGTTCAAAACACTGACTACCCACATACTGTATACAGAACATTTCATTTTCAGAATATCGTAAACAATTTATAAATACGTTTAAAATGCATCTTTTTAATTCAAGAAATCACATTTAAGGGACACATACTACAAAGCAGCAATCTTGATATCTTTAAAACTCATGGCGTCCCATTAGTTCTCTTTATAACTAATTCATGTTGCACATAATTATTAAACGTTATTTGAATGGTTGAAATTAAGCCAACTGTATTTATTTATTACTAATTGTTGACACTCCAAATTTATTAAATTATATGCAAGCTGATTTAAATTCAAAATGATACTGGATTAACACATTGAGGGGATCATTTTGATTCTTGATGACTATACTTCAAGGTTGTGGTCACGTGTCCCTTAAAAAAACAATTTACTTAATCAGATATTAGTAATTATAAACCATACCTCATTACAAAAGCTAAATATATCATTCTCAGTGTCGAGTATTTATCATTTATTTATTTCATTAATTGGACCGAAGTTGTCACATATTGTTTCTTAATTGAATGAGTAACTTCCTAACCATTAGCATTGGTATGTGAATTTGATGACAAAAAATATAGCATTTGTCCTAAAAGTAGCAAAACTATGCAAAATGGCAAGAGGGCACTCGTATATAAAATGTAAATTGAAGTTTGATTTGGGGTTGTGTGTGGGAGAGGGGGTGGGTGGAGGTCAGGTGTTGGCAGGATTTTTGGATACAAAATATCAAAAAGGGACATGAGCGCTACTATTGGGGAGCGCTTAGGGCTCCCTTGCTTAACGTTTAGAATATAAAGGATAATGATAGGACCCTCGGTCCAGTGTCAGGATAATGTGACTGGGTGGAGTATCATGTCATTGTGTCTGCAGCATGGTATTCCAGTGTGACAGCACTATAAAGTTGAGCATTGATGACAATGCTATAGGTTCACACCATCATGATATATTACAAACTGACGATTGTTAAAAACAATGTTATTAAATACAAACATACTCTTACCCCTGTGAAATTTTCTAGAACTGTGGTGAACAATTCTTGAACTGTTTTGGATAGATTGTTTAAGAACTGTTCTTGAACTGTACCTAATCTGTTCTGGTACAGTTCCAGAACGGTTCGTAAACATTAAATGAGACAAGTTTTCTAGAACTTATGTTCAAGAACAGTTCTAGAACATATGTTCAAGAACAGTTCTAGAACTTATGTTCAAGAACAGTTCTAGAACATATGTTCAAGAACAGTTCTAGAACTACCTGTACTGGAACTGTTCTTGAACTATCTGTACTGGAACTGTTCTTGAACAGTTCCAGTAAGATAGTTCTAGAACTGTTCTTGAACATAAGTTCTAGAAATTTTGTCTCATTTAACATTCATGCACTATTCTGGAACTGCTCAAGAACAGATGAAGTACAGTTCAAGAACTGTTCTTGAACAATCTATCCAGAACAGTTCCTGCACAGCTGCACAGTTCTAGAATTCCCTTGGCCAGTAAATTCCAGAAATTTTGTCTCATTTAACGTTCAAGAACTGTGTCTGAACTGTTCTAGAACAGATGAAGAACATTTCATGAACAGTTCTTGAACAAGTATCCCAGAACCGTTCATGAATGAAACTTTATTTTTAGAATGGAATATCCAGCACATACATGTATGCTTATAAACAAGTTCAGATTGTTGTTTGTAAATTTCTTGTAAACTATAAACACAAATTTTATTTTTCATATTTTAGTATGTCCTTTTTTCCAAAATTACCTTAGTAAATTGGTGCAAAATTGGATCTCTCCACAAAAGTGAAAAAACATTTTGTTTTCGGGACCATGGTCATGACTAGTGTCAAATGACCATGGTCTTAACATCTATCAAAATTAGCACCATGGTCAATTCATACTGAATATTACCTTACCCCACCCACTCTTTACACCAACAATTTGCTTATTAATCCTATTGTTGTGTAGGTTTTCTTGAATAAAAAAGACTTATTAATGTACTTCATATATGTTCCAATTCATTCTGAAATATCCAACTTTAATCTCTGTTATGCTCAAATTTATCAGGTTTCCAAATATAATTATAAGTGTCAAGCACATGGTGCTGGAAACAAAGGGACAATACTCTAACCAATTTCAAGAAATGTTCTTAAACTATTCTTAATTAGTTCTTTAGCAATTTCAAGAACAAATGAAGAACAGTTTAGGAATATCAAGGGTTCTTAAAGTGTTCTTAATTAGTTCTTACATTTGTTTTATTTATTTTATACATTTATAGTTCCTGAACTGTTCTTAAATTGTTCCTGATATTGTTTCAGAATGGTATTAGAACACTTTAAGAACATTTCCTCTTGATACAAGTTCCTGAACTGTTTTTAAATTGTTCCTGATATTGTTGAAGATTGGTATTAGAACACTTTAAGAACATGTCCTCTTAGATGATACAAGTTCCTGAACAATTCTTAAATTGTTCCTGATATTGTTTAAGAACGGTACTAGAACACTTTAAGAACATGTCCTCTTAATACAAGTTCTGGAACGGTTCTAAATTTGTTCCTGATATTGTTTAATAATGGTACTAGAACACTTTAAGAATATGTCCTCTTAATACAAGTTCTGGAACGGTTCTAAATTTGTTCCAGAACATTTCAAGAACAGTTTAAGAAGCAATTGAGAGCGTGAAATGGTCAAGAACTATTCTTAAAAATGTTCTAGAACATTTTAAAGAATAAATGTTCTAGAACAATGATCAAGGATGATCAAGAACAGATCAAGAAATGTTCTTAATGTTCTAGAGCAGTTCATGTACAGTTCTTAAAGACAAGAACAAAATTTCTCAGGGGTTAAGAAGCATACGACTGACCAGACATGACTGTAAATTACTGTGCTAAAGATGCCATTTTACTGTGGCCTGGTCTTCGCAGACATCACTATGTTTAATATTTTGTTTTTAAGACAAACCAACACAAAAGCATCACATTAAGTCAGCAGGAATGAACATTCCAGGTCCAACCTCCATTGACTTGACATTGTAAGTAAAAAATATGCAGAATGAGCCTAAGGTACCCTCTCATCTGCAGAACTGCGAAGTTGCTGCAAATTCTATTCTACTCAATCTGACACATTATTTAAGCAAGAATTAAATTGAATATTGTTTAATGGCTCATCAACAGTCAACACAGTAGTATAAGGTTAAAAAACTGCCACAGAGAAAGGGGAAAGATTCATAGGTATCTGGGAACCTGGCCTCCTCTTACTAACAAATAGATTCCTATGGTTCTTTAACTTGCTTGAAGGATAGACTCTGATACATGGGACTGCCCGCTTTATGACCCCATCTGATGGATGAGGCTAAGGGAAAATGTCTTCCCCAAGAATACAACAACAAAAACTCAGTGGGTGAAGCTATAACCTGGCTCCTCCAATGGTTCCAAGTCTTTGAAAATTCTCCGGTAGACCATGTTCAGAGACCACGAACTACCATACCACAAATACCAGACCATGGTACTACAATGATACCCCATGAAATACCATGGTCAACCATCTACCATGGTAAACCATGGTCTCTGACCCATGGTACTACCATGATACCCCATAAAATACCATAGTAAACCATCAACTACCATGACCATTCATCAACTACCTTGATTAACCATGAACTTACCATGATCATCTATACAAACTACCATACAGCTTTATGGAAATATTCTGCAAAGTTTGAAAAAAAAAAAAGACTCATCATTTAAATAGGCACAAGAGAAGAACTTTTGCATGACATTGTTTGGACTAACTTTGAGCAGGTGGTTATTGGAATGTGTTTTAATTATGTTTTAAATAATGAAACTTTTTTTTTCTATACGTTTTCCTACTTACCACATCTAATTTAGACCAGGTGTTATTCAGGAACTGTGTATACAATAAATTAAACTACTTGAACTTGTCAACGACTTTCGAATTTATAGAAAATCAAAATCTGCTTTGCAATGTTTAAAATCAGATTATACAACTGCATGTAATGGGTGGTAATCTGAGACGGACTTAAATACTTCAGCACTTTTTGATTTCACTCATATCAAATTGTAATATACAATAATTTATTTATTATACCTGAAAGTGAGAAAGCTTCATTTTTTAAAAGGAACTCAAATTTAGGTATAGCTTGTTGGTTTTTGCTCTACAAATAATAGTGGTCTTGTTAGCTCATTTGATAAGGCTAAAACACTTCAGAGATGAGCTATAGACCTGCCCCGTTTGGCAGAGGCAATATGTCTGATGTAAACTTCATACATTATCTTGAGTTTCGTCAGTGTGTTCTTGGGCAAGACACTTTCCCTTAGCCTCGTCCATGTATAGGTCTATCCTCCGAGCACGTTAAAGAACCATAGGAATCTATTCGCTAATAAGAGTAGCGCACGGTTCCCGGATTCCTATATAATATTTTCCTTTCCCTCTTTTTGGCGGCTGTAAATAACCTATACTGTGTTGATGAACCGTTAAACAACATTCAACTCAATTCATACCTCATCTCCCTCAGAGGTTGCTCAGTGTCCCAGTATAACCTATACATTTTATGTGATGTTTTAATGGGATGTAAACTTCATACATCATCTCCTTCAGGGGTTGCTCAGTGTCCCAGTGTAACCTATACATTTTATGTGATGTGTTAATGGGATGTAAACTCCGTTAAATTTCGATTACATTAAATTAAGCTTTAGTGAGGTATTTTATTCAGTGTCACCAAAATATTTGCCAGTCAGTTACCAATTTTACAAAAGCTACGTCCTCTCTGAAACAGTTTAAGGGGTTCCGATGGAACGTTTGCACATTGTTGGATAATAGGCTTTCAGAATAATTTTGCGTTTTTTGTGTCCCGCAACATTTCGGAATATTTGTCTGGAGCATATCTCGAAAACTATTAATTTGACCAAAATGAAACTTCACACAAGTACAGAAGACAATAAGAAGAAGTGCAGAATGCAAAACTCATAACTCAACCCTTTGTATACTTACCATTTTCATCCGGATGACACCGCGTGTACAAACATGAAAATGTGGCTCCATCGTAAATGGAGTGTCTACTATAGAATTTGCAGCAACTCTGCAGTTCTGCAGGTAAGAAGGTTCCAGGCCCATTCTCCATACTTTTATCTTGATGTAAATGGAGGATGAGCCTGGCACTTTCATTACTGTTAGGCGCCATATAACCTTTCATGTGTTGGTGCGCCTTAAAATTCAGTTCAATTATTTAACTTAGAATTATGTCCTTTGTAGTTTTATGAAAGTTCACCCAATGATAGAGGGCAATGAGAGGATGTTCGAAGTGCAAGAACCATAACTCTATCTTCATTCAAATTAGGGTTGTTAACCTTGATACTTTTATACTCATAATTCTTGTCTGGAGCATAACTTCAAAACTACTACTGCGACTGAACTGAAACGTATAACAATGATAGAGGGCAATGAGAGGAAGTCACAGAGCACAATAACCATATCTCTGTCTTTATTCAATTTAGAGTTATTGCACGTTGTAATTTTAAACTTGTAATTTTTGTCCGGAGCATAACTTCAAAACTTCTAATAGGGCTAGAATGAAAGTTCACTCAATGATAGGGAGCAATTAGAGCAAGTTTAGACTGCAATAACCATAACTCTATCTTTATTCAAGTAAGAGTTATTGACCTTGAAACTTGTATACTTTTAATTCTTGTCTGGAGCATATCTTGAAAACTACTAATGGGACTGGAATGAAACATCTGTCATCTGGAATGTGATACACTGCTATTCTTCTTTTAATTGGTACATAACAGTATGTTATTGCTTTTGGCCTTTGTCTAATAAAATCACTTATATTGTATATAACACATTTAACTTTATGCATGTCCGCTGATAAAACTTCCTTCAAACAAGGCATCAACTAAAGAGGAGCATCCATTTTGGTCCTACCGATATTTTTGTTGTTGATGTGTTTTATACAATATACGATATAAGCCAAAAGAAAACCTTTTGCCAAATTGTAATTTAATTTCACATGTGTATTTCTGGGCTAGAAGTTTATCAACTTTATGTTTTTCACAATCTTTCGATTTTTCAAATGTAAAAGTGGTTGCTTTTATTCAAGAGGCCATTTCAATTGAAATCACTTAAACCCCTTTTATAATTTAACTCTTTTAAAATGTCATGTGCAAACTACTTTGGTTGATTTCTTTCAAGTGCTTGTTTTACATCGCAACTTGGCAACAATATATTTACAGTAATGCCAATTCAGATTTGTGTTTTTTCATCATCACCTGTGCCCCGTTTTATGAAACAACTTACGACCATTTTGATCATAAATCAATTTCTTAAATGCTTCTCTATAAAAGACACTTCAAATAAACATGATTTTATTTCATTCTTTTATATATGTGATGTATGCACTACGTGCACACATTATTGTCTACATTGAATGCCAAGGTGAAAAAAAGAGAACAATTTTTAAAATTTGAGACTTATGTTTAATAAAACAGGGCCCAGTAGCACAAGAAAGGGGAATTTTAAGCCATATTACTAAAACTCTACCAAAATTAGAATCTTTCAAACAAGAAATGCTTTGCTAATTAAAACCACTTTAAACTGAAGAGCAATTTCGACCTTATGGACAGGATACGGACACTCAGCCCTCTTGTTGTGTTAAGTTGTTTTTTAAACCCGGTGAGGGCATATCTACACCAAGATAGAAAACATTGAGTCATTATTTTTATTTTGTGTGTGCAGTTTTTGTTCAAATTAAGGCATACATAGTTTTGTAAATCAAGCTTATATCAACCAGAGATTTGAGACAATTAAAAGTACAATAGGTATTTACACTGTAAGAAAAGCAGATGTAGTCCCAACGACACTACATGTGCTTTTCTTCTGGCCTGTATGGTTAAGGGGCAAAGAATAGGGCCACTGCAGATCCCATTGGAGGGGAAGGCAGAGGGGTAGAACCCTCCAAATTCATGTTCATTTTATCATTTTTTGTTCATGCACATTAAAGGTCTTCGTCATGACCCCTGCATTGTTTCAGGTGCCATCTCGCTCATATCACTAGAGCAGTGGCAGAAAACTATAACGTAGTGGCTCCAGCGTAAATGGAGTGTCTAGCTATAACAGAATTTGCAGCAACTCTGCAGTTCAGAGTGAGAAGGTTCTAGGCCCGTTTTTCCATATTTTATCTTGATGTTCATGGAGGATGAGCCTGGCATGTTCAGGCGCCATATAACCTTTCATGTGCGCCTTAAAACTCCAATGCAGTTTAATTAAAAACTTCTGAACTACACTGGACCACATGACCAATGTTTGTGGGAACTAATAAACCGACTCCTGGACAATAAAGGCATTACTAGAAACTGAGTTTGAGAAATATCAATTGAGCTCAATATTGTGTCATCTTTTATACTTGAGAGAATGTATAATATGGAAGATTATAATACAACCATATTTTTAGTATAGTTTGATTTAAATTGGATTTTATAGTCGCACCAACAGCTTATATAAGGTCATATGACGACTTTCCAGCTTCCATTGTGGAAGACTCCAGGTGTCCTTCCGGGCACTTTTCGTGCACTGCCGGGTGTCTGGGTAGAATTAACCACCGACAATCGGCAAGCCAGCTGAATAGCTTCTTCATATAAAGTTTTCTGGCCTCATGAGGGCTCGAACCCACAGTGGTGATAGGCAAGTGATTCATGTCGTAGACTCTTGACTCGGCCACGGACGTCTAGTTTGAAAATTCTGATTATAATCAAGTATATATTACTCGAAATATGCACATGACTTGGGAAGAAGTGCTGATTAATTGAGCAACGCGATTACCATTGATAGAGTGGAAAAGAATACCTTGACATGCATTATTCAGATTCTGACTGTGACTCATGTAGTTGACGATAAGCATGCTTTACAACTTGAATTCCTAGAGAACTCGTCTAAAAAAAACTTTAATGGTATAAACACATATTTTGGAATGTTCAAAGGTTACCGTTTCGACTGTGCATTTGACGTCTTCTTAGATCGGTCTACTCAGTGTAGAATGCAGCAACGTTTCCGCGATCTTTATGAGTCCGGGATGTTTACGGAGCAGAATGAAATCATAAGTGCAACTGAATGAAATCGCAAGTATTGGAATGGAATAAGTGCAACTCTTTAAAAGTATTTTCATAGATGAATGAATGAATGGTGTTTTACGGCACGTCGACACATAAATAGGTCATATTGTGCGCAAAAACTGATGAATGATGAAGAAATGAAGAATTTATTAAAAATTGATGTAAATATATAAAGATAAAACTATTTACAAGTAAGGGATGAAATGGTAATTTATTGAATCCATGAATATATAACGACAAAGTTTAGCATTATAAACAAAACCGATTATAATGCTAAACTTTGTCAAAAAGAAGCGAAAAAGAAGCAAATCAGCTTGTCATTTAAAATGATTTTTGATTTTTTATCAATTAGCGTTTGAATGATTATATCAGAAAATTAAATTCTGATGAAGGCTGTCAAGCCGAAACATTAAAATGTCTGTGTTGTTAATTTGTTTAACTATCAGGAAGTATTATATTAATAAGACCTTGGCCGAGTTTCACACTGAACTGCGACTATTGAGGCATCCATTGTGTAGTTATTGCATTTGATAAAAACTGCAACACATAGCTTGACAACTTTCAGATTTTCTTAATTATACAAACAATTGTTTGCATTCCTATCAGTTCACAGGCGCACAGTCATGTTTATATACTTTAATATGGGCAGCTTTTTATGCTTGCTTAAAACCTTGCTTGTTTTCCTATTTCAGGGGAATAAGAATAGAAATAGAACATTGTGTGTATTCACTATTTGTTGTTCAATACTTGTACTCGCACTTTGGGCTCTTACAAATTACAAACTCAAAAAAAGAGATAATATACCATAATTCTTCGTAGACGTTGATATATTTCTAATTCTTAAACTCATGTCATTCACATCTTAATCCTTCAAAATCATTTTGAATTTAAGACCAGTGATGCATAAACATACTCTGATCAGGTCAGATATAACAAGGATATAAGGTTCCTAACTAGAAGGATTATTTCATGAAATAATAGGGTGTAGTAATGGCTGATCTTAATTGATATAATCTAGACTGATCATGAACCTCCCTCCACCCGTGTAATGTAAACAGTTATGGGGCTGGGTACATGTAATATCTTAAAGGGTTCATCAAGCTTTTTTTTTAAAAGTTTCGATTCATGATATATATAGGATATTTGTTTGGAGTGAATATAGGATTTATTTTCATTGAGAAGACTGAAGTGAAAAAACTTATATTTTCACTCGCTACTCACGAGTGCTTTAGCACGAGTGAAAATATGCGAGTTTCCTCACTTCAAAATGAAAATAAAACCAACAAATATTGTATTTATTATATACTCACAACCTTGAAGCTTAATGCAGAAAAAAAACATAATGTGCCCAAACAATGATGTCAACAACATCAACGTCTACAGCGTCATTACGTCATTTTCGCTATTTCGCATGTGAAATATAAACAATGAAAATACAAGGTTTTATTATTATCTGCAAATCCACTATTTCACTGGAAAGTATATAATAAAAATGTTATATCTCAGTCAAAACATGATGTTGGCCTAAGGAGTCATTTTGGGCTCATTCATTTTTGGTTTGTTAGAATAGAAAAAACTATTAGTTGTCAGTCTGACAAGTCGGGCCCCTAGACCCTCACGAATAGCCTGATGTAGCCTGATGTAGCCACTTTTAATGGGACACTCGGCAATCATAAAGTATTTATCATACAGATATGCACTTTTCTGCTTAATAAAGGGGTGACCTAATAAATTTTGCTTTATTAGGCACTGACCAATAAAGCAAATCAATGCGGAATCCCTCGGCGTTTATTGTACGCACCCTTATCTGATGTCATGTACGTAACGTTATCTGACGTCATAAAACAAAACAAAAAACAACAACATGTTGGCATACTCGATAAGCGTAACATTCTGCGAAATAGATAATAATAGTAATTCATACAGAAAATGTGGATACGTGGTCGGAGTATTTAACTTTCATACCCCATCCAACCCCTTCTCCAAGAAGTGAAAACGGGGTTGGCTGGGGTAGTAAATAAAAACCTTAATTTCGGCTTAAAAAGTTTGCATATTGTGAAATTAACATTTAATAGGTAATTTTAAACAGGTTGGCACATTTTTTCAGTAAAAAGGTTTTTAAACATGTTTTATTGTCGAAATATACTTTATAAAATCCTGCTAATATAAGCTTTCACATTGCTTATTGGAATTAAGGCAGGACCACATAATGCGATAAATAGAATATTTATATGTCTGTGCTTTTTACTATCAAGTTTATTAGGCTCAGCACGAAAACAAAGAATGGCTTGGCAGTCAGGCCTCACTATTCTTCGTTTTCTAAGCCTCGCCTAATAAACTTGGCAATAAAAGACACTGACATAATATATTCTATTTATCAAGCATTAAAAATAAAAATGAATTTATTAATCCAGCATCATTTCTATTTTAAGCCTCCTTGTACAGGCTTTTTTTGAATTAAAGATAATACTATTTGGAGTTTTCAATTTTTCTTCTTTATTCTATCTTTTGGCATATATACTATTCAAAATCTGGTAAGGATCACTTTTTTGCTGTCTAAATTTCTTGCTGAAATAAATAGCATTATTTCTATTTTACATGAAATTATTTAGGGCAGTGTATGGTCATGTGATCTCAATTGTTGAAGTATCAATGAAATTAATATCGTTATTGTGTTTCTAATAAAATTACATGGAAGAATAAAAGTGATCCTTAGCAAATTTTGAGTAGTATATTTCTTGATTATTCGTTTTACCAAGGAGGAGGAATATGTTTTTACGAAATTTGGAAAAGATAGATCTATATATATATTATTTTTTTTTTGGAAAGGAGAAGAGAATGAAATGTTCAGTCAAAACCTGAGAGGAGGTAGAATAAAAATAAACATTGATCTAATTCCCACCTAATAATATAATTCCTAGTTTTCATTTTATTGTAGGAAAGTTCTTCAAACACATAATAAAAAAATAACAGCCTAGGTTTGATATAGTGTTATTACTAGTATAATGCGGATCGTGGCTTTAAATACAATTGATAGAATGTTCTTTAACGGCTCATCAACACAGTATAGGTTATTTAGAGCCGCCCCAGAGAGAGGAGAAGGATACATAGGAATCCGGGAACCGTGCCCTACTCTTATTATCGAATAGATGCCTATGGTTCTTTAACGTGCTCGGAGGATAGACCGATACACGGGACCGCCCGGTTAACGTCCTCATCCGACGGACGAGGCTGAGGGAAAGTGTCTTCCCCAAGAACACACCGACGAATCTCAGTGGCATGTGACCACGGAGGATTGAACCCAGGGCCTCCGGTTAGGCTTTAAATACAAGATGGTGGGTGTACAAATTCTCACCAATTCTCATAACATTAAGGCTTATGCACGGTTCATAAAATAAATTAAAACTAATTATTGTTACCTGCCCCCACCCTTGTTATGTGAATAACCATGAGGCTAGGTAAATTTAGCAATGTCTTCTTATAAAAAATGGTACAAATTTTCATTCTCATAAAATTCAGTGTTAAATTTTGGTTGAAATTCACCTTTCGTAATTCATAATTCTTTTACCTGCAGAATCACAATTTAATCTGCCTGCTGGCTTTGTGTTTATTTAATGATCATGTGATGTGATTTAACCAATGAAAAGGCACAGCAGTCAAAAGCCCTGTATAGAACATGCTGACTCTCATCTAATCTTCTCCACCCTCATTGATGGCTGGTCATTGCATCAAAAGCATTACTTCATGTCACCATGAGGTGGCATGTTTTAATAATAATCATAATAAAGACTTAAGTTAACAAGAACATCCTTTTGAAACTATTCAATCTTCCATGAGGCCCTTAGTTGACGTTTTATCAGTAGCAATAATGATTATGATTATAATAAACAGTGGCGTAATGTGGCATACTCAAATACTCATGTGAGTAACTTTGAAAAATCGAAAATAAATAAACACAATTAATATGTCTAACAAAAAAGATTTTAAAGTGAAGGTAGAGGGATATGGTGCTGCCCCTCCCGCTTCCGTGAGTATGTTGGAAAATGGACACGCTACGCCCCTCAGTATTTTTAGTATTATTCACTATTTAGACAAAAAAAGGAAGTTTACTCACCTTTATTTTTTAGAATATCTTCATCTGTTTTCTTCAACTTCAATCACGAAAAATCTGCAAATCTACTGCATTCTGTCACCATGGTTAACATTCATTGTCCATAGAAATGAATTCGGTTGGCAATCTGCATGCTCCATAGAAATTATTGTCACAAATGTTGAATATTTGAAAAGATGTGGGGTGTGAAAAAAATACTTTCTTATGATGACAGAAACTAAAAATAGTAATATCCATTTCTAGGGTTTAATGCGGAACTATACTCGGTAAAAAAAGTTTTGGACCAGGGTATATAAAGTCATATAAACATAAAACTAGTGGACAGAATTTAAGTATCTTTTTTTAGTAACCAAGGTCTACCCTACCCGGTTAATTTGGTACCAGAAACATTAAATTCCAAACAAGATTTGATTTTAAAAAAATATCGCGAACACACAAAGGGTCTTTAAAAAAAAATGCAAAGTCCATACAAAGTAACAGTTACGGACACATTCGAGTAACCAATAAAAAGATTATTATTTTTTCGCAAACTTTCATTGTAAACGATAATTATTGTTGATTGTTGATCTATTGTGAATTATCAACTGAGATAATAAGGGTTATGGTCAAATGTCATGGTTCAACGATCATTGTACAGGTTCGAACACTGCCATGGTCCAAAACTTTTTTTACAGAGTATATTACAACTAGCTATGTATAAATAAAGAACAAGATACAGTATTTTGGTTTTGAGCTCCAACATGTTTACATGTCCTTGAATTATAATATTGATAAATAACAATCATGATGTGACAGTTTTATGTTAACATAATATTAAATAAATATATGGCATATTAGCTCCTTTTACATTGCAGCTGGGTCATATAGATTATAATTATTATGTTCCCGGGCTGGGGATGGGGGAGGACATATTGTTTTTAGCTTGGATCTCTGTCTGGATCTCTGTCCGTCACAAGTCGTGACCTCTCCATATCTCTTGAACCACCTGACCAATTTTGAAATAGCTTGGCACAAATGATCACCATATCGAGACAACATGCAGAGCGCAACTTCCAGCCACGTCCGGTCAAGGTCACACTTAGAGGTCGAAGGTCATATGTACTATATTTCATGTCCTCTCCATTTCTCTTAAACCGCTTGAGGGATTTTGAAATAACTTGGCATAAATGTTCACCATATCGCGATGACATGCAGAGCACAACTTCCAGCCACGCCTGTTCAAGGTCACACTTAGATTTCGAAGGTCATTTGCACTATATTTCACTATATTTCATGTCCTCTCCAATATCTTTTGAACCATTTGAGGGATTTTGAAATAACTTGGCACAAATGTTCACCATATTGAGACACTGTGCAGAGCGCAACTTCCAGCCACATCCATTCAAGGTCACACTTAGGGGTCGAAGGTCATAATTATGCACTATATTTCGTATCCTCTCCATATCTCTTAAACCTCTTGAGGGATTTTGAAATAACTTGGCACAAATGTTTACCATATCGAGACGATGTGCAGAGCATAACTTCCAACCAAGTCCGGTCAAAGTCAAGGTTACACTTAGAGGTCGAATGTTATATGCACTATATTTTGTGTCCGCTCCATATATCTTGAACCGCTTGAGGAATTTTGAAATAACTTGGCACAAATTGTCATCATATTGAGTTGACATGCAGAGTGCAACTTCCAGCCACATAGGTTCAAGGTCCAGGTCACACTTAGAGGTCAAAGGTAATATGCACTATATTGCATGTCCGCTCCATATCTCTTGAACCGCTTGAGGGATTTTGAAATAACTTGGCACAAATGCTCAGCATATCGAGATGATGTGCAGAGCGCAACTTTCAGCCAGGTTGGCTCATACATTAGAGGGGGAGACATATGTTTTTGTTACAAAAACAACCCCGTCTAGTTGTTCATTGGGTTGGTGTCGATCATACGAGCTAAAATCTGGTTTTGACGGGCTAGTACACATGTAAATTTGTAGTTGTCCGACTGACTCTCGATGGAAATTTCTGGTAGCCCGGACATCAACTTATGGTAGCCCGCAGGCTCAGGGCATGTAATTTGTCGGACCATGATTTAGGATATGATACAGATTCCTCTGTGCAACCTCATTCATAGTCTCTCCCCTAGTTCCACTTCTAACAGAAGACTAATCTAAATGGGAGAAGTAGTAGGTTCCATCTCTGGTCTTTAACCCTTAACCCGCTAAATATATATAATGGACTGTCCTCTCTTTGAATTAAGACCATTCCATTTATGTGACAAAGGGGCGTTTTGAAAAATGACTGATCAGCAGCTAGACATTGTAAACCCTGATCAGCCTGCGCGTTACTCACAGGTTGATCTGGGTTTACCTTGGACGCAAAGGCTATTATAGTCAACCTTGCTTAGGTTAAGACACGTATGTTGGTCAAATATAAAGCTTGAATTCTCATTTCTGATTGATATAGCATACATATATATTTAAAGGAAGGTATAACCCTCACGCCACCACTCCCCTCTGGCACCCAGAATGCTCCATGACTTCTAAGACCCACATCTAGTATACTAAATCAGTTCTTAATTGCTCAGGCATCCGGCATATGAAAAGGGATCCAAATGCCACGACCAACATTTAGCATGCCAGTATTAGTGCAGGAATATACTGTTTAAAAAACTCATCAACCAAATGAGGGGGTTACATTCTTATCATTGGTCTTTAATGCACACATTGGTCAAATAGGCTTGAAATCTCATAAGACATATAATAAAAGCTTGTCAGTATCATACTGTGAACAAAGTGTGCTAGCAAGTTTCTGTAACTTACCTTTCATTGAATTGGGCTAAATGTCAGAATCATGCGTCTTCCTGATGTTTATAGTCCCTCTTGAATGTGAATCGTATTGCAGTCCAACGTGATCAGCTGTTGCCCTTGTGTATTAAATTACTTTCTCGCTGATGTTTTTTCCCCTTCTGTTACTACATTGTTAGATCCGTGGTCAGCTTTGCCGCAAACATGACTTAATTTGGAAAGTTGTTAACATTGTAGTTCCATATGTTAAATTTTATCTTTTTGAATTCACTACTTTAGTGCTTCATGGTCTTGTTTGGCTGATACCTGGTATAATTTAAGTGGTTAACTCACTTTTCAGTCAAAAAATACGATCAACAGCATCTCTCACTGCCTCCCCCTCATGGCGCTGTTGTAAGTATTGGAATTACTCCCTACACAGTTCTTATTTCAATCGTGAATGAAATCTAACGTCCACAGTTAGATAACGCTTTGATCCATTTGTTAGAGGATTTCCATTTAATTGCAACAACTCATTGATAATCTAATTATAGATATCGTATATCATATTTCTTCTCTGCGTAATATCCATTTCACGAAAGCTATGTTTCAATAATGCATGAAAAAGAAGTCACAGGCTGTTACTTCATGCACTCCTGTGTTTAAATCTCTCATTGTAATTTTGTTTTTCATAACTTTTCAATCATAGATATATATAACAAAAGAGCATTTAAAATGTCCTATTACATATTTGATATACACTTATCATTGTTTAGAAAACAATTCTATGTACTTAAAAGAAATAAGATTGATTGTTTATAACGGGAAAAAAAACGGGTGTTATATACACTGTACAGCACATGGAGAGATTATTGAATATACGTCAATTTGGAAGGTTTACACAGTCTAGGCTAGGACAATTAAATACGGAATAATGTACTGGGTTTAAATCATAGTGTATTGCCTTTGTATGCAAATGAGATCAGTATAATCACACGTAATCCGTATTCCTTGAGACATGAGATTTTATTATTAATAAGGCTATGCAACATAACTGTATGAATTTATTTTTAATCGAGATGGAACAATGTATATGATTAATCTGAGTCAAAAATGTGACAGATTCTAAAAATGTATTAACCAAAGGGCACTTTTTAAAGGGTTCACAACACTCTTGAAGTATTTATTTACTATTAAAATTACCGGTAGCACCTTAAAGGGACACATGGCAATCTTGAGTTTTTATCCAGAATTAAAGTCTCTGGCCATGTTTTCTTTCATGAACATGTTTATGTTTAGTTCAAAATCAATACACAACAGTAGATATTTACAATTCACACATTGCAATATCTGTGAAAAGCCAGAATAAGATTTTATTTGATGAGGTAAAAAACTTTGAACAGGTAAATTAATACACAGGTAAATGTATTTATCAATTATCTGGCAATAGTTGTGCAGCTATACAATTCAGATTAACCTCATTTCCCCGTGCAGTCACGCAGTTCTACTTCATGAAAATAATACTTATTTTTACAGACAACTTAGTAGCGGTTTTCAATGAATGTTTCTGTCCGAGACTATCAAGAAATGTTCATATGATGTTTAAGAGTTAAAAGGGTGGCCATTCATCTTTAACTATTAAAATTACCGGGTAGCACCTTAAAGGTACAGAGTCTCTATATCAGTCGATTTCTTCTTTGTGGGCGTGTCTTTATTTGTAACTTCATGTTCACCAGCTCATGTCGAAATCGGGTATTAAAACGAGCAAATATAAGGCATGACATCATTTATTGCATAGACATCGACCAGTGCACATCGTACCTGTACACAGGTATCGTACCTGTACATGGGTAACAATTTGATTTAGAGGAGAAAAATGCCTGTGTTCAACGATGCAGACTTTGTCATTTCCTCGGCATGTGTGGACTTAGCGTCTCCGTGGCCGAATGGTTAACGACGTTGCGTTGTAACCTTCGCCTCTCACCACTGCGGGTTGGAATCCCACTGGAAGCTTGACTTGTAAATGAGGAAGTGTCGATTCTTACAGATGGCGGGAGGTGTACAGTACTGGTTCTGCCCAGGAAAAGTCTGGGTGGTCTGCCTCCACCAGAAAAAATTGACCGTCATATATAACCTTGTATATGTTGAAAATGATGTAAAACACCACACAAACAAACAAAACAGAAGAAAATGTTTTTGCCTCTTTCGGGACTCGAACACACGACCTTCTGATTTCAAGTCAGGTGCTCTAACTACCATTTATTACGAAGCAAACTAACTTTAAAACATATTTGAACGCAATTCAAGAATCCATAAAATTTAATAATAATATTGTCCATCTTGTTGGACGTGTAAATTAACATTGCCTGGTGTAATGCCACATTTTATCAATATGAAACTCAACATTCCGTCTCAAAACAACCATATCTAGACTTGTTATTTAGCAATTTTGTGTGCGCGCTCGTTTAGGCAAAAAAAATGTGTTTCCGGTGGCCCAACTGACCCTTTTTTTAAGGGGAAGACCCTAAAAATGTTTTTGCAAAAAATAAAAGAAAATAAAAAAATTCAATTTGTTCTGAACAATGATTTATCACATGGTGGCCCAACTGACCCTTTTTTTAAGGGGAAGACCCTAAAAATGTTTTTGCAAAAAATAAAAAATAAAAAAAAATTCAATTTGTTCTGAACAATGATTTATCACATGTATAGCTTACATCATGGAAGTGAAACATAACACCAGTCTATATTTTCTGTAATCCACTGGGCACTGAAGGTATAACTATATGCAGATTATTACCAAATTACACAGCAAAAGTTGAAAACATATGATTTGCCTGGAATGTCATATATGATACATTCAGAGTTTAACGTTTTTCTTTCAGGTAAACAATGGGATGCTAATTAACTATTAAACTTATTAGTAAAATGCATGTTAATGGTCTTGAAGTGGTTTAAAGTCTCTTATTATTTGTAACAGGAATGCGTAATTTAACTGGGGCGGTCTTTAATGTAATATATCGAGGTGAACTGACAACACCAGGCCATCCTTAAAAATATATTTGTTTGCTGTTTCCCGACCCTGGATTTTATAAGTGGGTAGGTAGGTAGGTGAATTATTTTTTTTGCCAAGACAGTAAAAAAGTAAAAAAAAAAAGATATCTTAAAGAACTGCTTTAAAAAGTTTTGGGTAGGGCCCTTTTTCGTGGGTAGGTAGGGAAACAGCATACCAACATTTTTTTATGTTCGGCCTCACAGAGACATGTTCAGTTGTATCATTAACTTGTATGGAGTTTATGAGATAAATACATATAGAATCTCACAATATCTTGCTCAAAAAAAAAAAATGCATATCGGCCTACCGACCTACCCTATATTTTTAGAGCATGCAATAGGAAACAGACCTATTTTTTTGGCCTTATTACATAATGCCTATTTAGTGTTAACAATGCTAGAAAATATCAATAAGTAGCACTGGTAGAGTGGTTAATCGTACGGCCATCAAAACTTAGAAGCGCAACGGCTGTGGTTCATGTACCGTTCCTGGCAATTACTTTTTTTTTTTATCACATACATTCTAAAGCCATATATTTATGGATGTTACCTGAAGGCTAAATAAAAATGTGATATTTTACGCATCGATTTTTGCCTTATATACCAACTATTCATGGGGTGTTCGTGACTACTTCACACGTGGCTCATTCATATTCTGTTAAAATAGAGACTCTGTGGCTTTAAAGGGACACAATCCATGGCAATCTTGAGTTTTATCTTGATTAATTAATCCAGTAACGACTTTTAAAACCTGCTTGCATATACTTAAATAACATTTTGAGTTCTCATTTTTCTTTGTTATTCTACCACAGTTGTAAATATATTATTGATTCAATGTAATCAACAGTTATAGTAATGTTCAAAAACAATTTGTTATCTTTAATCAGATAATTAGAGATAATGATTTGCAAATGTGAACAATTATTTACCAGTAACATTTTAAGTAATTTTTCACATATTACATATTTCCCCTTATATAAGCGTTTATTTATTTATTTTCTTAGCTGTCCTGAGCAGGAAGTGCTCAAGGGTGGGCTATTGTGACTGCTTGTCATAGTCATCTGTCGTCAACATTTAGCTTGTTTACACGATAGAGGCCACATTTCTTGAGCAATCTTAACCAAACTTGCACAGATTGTATATATGTATTGGATATGTATAAGATCTTGGACGAGTTTGATAATGGGCCAGATCGGACCAGTAACACCAGAGTTAGTTATGGCCCCTGAATTAGCAAAAACTGCAGGTTTTCATCTTGTTTACATGATAGAGGCCACATTTCTTGAGAATCTTAACTTAACTTAACTTGCATAGATTATATACGACCATAAGATCTCAAATGAGTTGATAATGGGCCAGATTGGACGAGTAACACCAGAGTTATGGCCCCTGAATTAGCAAAAAATGCAGTTTTACGTGTTGTTAACACGATACAGGCCACATTTCATGAGCAATCTTAACCAAAGTTACACTGGTTATTTTTATTATAATTATTATTGTTTTAATTATTTTTTCCTTTTTTTTTTATTTCATTTTTATTTATTTTATTTTTTTATTTTTTTTATTTTTTTTTTTATATATATATATATTTTTTTATTTTTTTTTTCATATATATATATATTTTTTTTTTTTTTTTTTTATTTAAGAAATAGAACATCGTTTACTGTTAATTATCGTTTAATATATCACGGTTTGGAGTTCAATTGTAAACATTAATTTCACGAGCCCGAAGTGCGAGTGAAATTATTGTTTACAATTGAACGACAAACCGTGATATATTATAGATAATTCACCGTAAACGATGTTCTATTTCTATTCTAATGCCCCTAAAATGTGAAAATAACGCACACATCTGAAATCTTTCGCATTGCTTTGCTTACTCTCCTAACGTTGCAAACGTTACAATGCGGAATGCTCAATGCGCAATGCTTATTCTCCTAACGTTGCAAACGTTACAGTGATATATCGTTCAATATAACGAGATATTTTAAACTAGGCTATATAGTGCGGGTGTATTAGAAATATATATATATATATATATATTTTTTTTTTTTTTTTTTTTTTAAACGTCGTGTTGGATTTGATGAAACTTAGCAGGAAGCATTGGTATGATGTCTAGTTGTGCAAATTGCATTTTTTTCCAGTCCGTTGATTTTTAGTGGAGTTATGGCCCCTTGACATTTTTACTTTAAATTTCTTGTCGGCGCTACTCCTCCTAAACGTCTTATTGGATTTCAATGAAACTTGGCAGGAAGCGACGGTAAGATGTCTAGTTATGCATGTCACGCTTTTGTTCCAGTTTGCTGATTTTTGATGGCTCTTTGACATTTTTACTTTAAATTTCTTGTTGGCGCTAGACAGCTTGCTGGCTTTCTACGAAATTTGGCAGTATGTCTAACTTAAAAATGTATTTGACCTACTGCTCATGAAACTTCACACACATCTTCATCTTACCTGAAGGAATATTGTTACACATTCCGAGTTATGCACCTTTTCATAAACTTTAACCTGCAGAATATTGACCTATGGTCATGAAACCTAATACAGTTCTCCTTATCAATTATTCAGTGCCATTGCACAGGTTCTTTAACCCTTTTTTAATTTTAGATTTTGAAAACGTATATGCCCCTTTTCTTTAAACTTTACTTTGCAACCAAACCTTCATCATAGCCAGAAAAAGAATAATTTCACCTCTGTTTTTATTTTCACATGTTCATCTACACCCAAATAATTTATCCACTATAATAAAGTTCAATTATAAGTTAGGTCAAGATCCCTGAAATGCACAAGGTAGGCGATACAAGTGTTTGAAGAGGACTCTTTTAGTTTTAAAAAGTATTCTCTCTTGGGCTATTTTAGGTATTCATGTTCAATATAAAGTGTACTCCTTACAGCCCTTCTCCTACCACCCTAACTCTTCTTGAGAATGTACAAGAACCCGGAAGGCAAGGCAGCCTTTTGCATAATGGCCTTGTATCTATCCCAGGTCAGCATGGGACAGCAATTTTAATTCATAAAAATCTTGCAGCCTCAAGCTCTTTGATAATAATTTATTTTAAATTGAATAATTTTTTGTAATAGTTCAAAACAATTAAATTATATGTTTACAAATTGCCTCCCATGGTAATATTTAAAGGGAAACAAGCATTGAAATTCCCAGTACCTCTAAACTGGACCATATGTGTCAAGAAACAAAGAGGATGGACGAAGTGTTGATGTTGATGGATCAATGAGATTTATTTGAAGTTTACAAAGAAGGACAGGACTGGTCCTTGTGCATTTTGGATAGTTTTTGTGGCCATCTTACAGAGAAAAGTGGCTTTCCGCAAAGGCAATTTAGTCATGGCTGTTATCCCTGGAGGCTGTACCTCCAAGATTCAGGCCCTCGACATCAGCATCAACATGCCCTTTAAAGGTGAATTAAGAAATTGCTGGAGTACATTCATGAAAAAGTTGCCAGAGCCTCTGGAGAGAGAATTAAGGCTGCAACCCGGAGAAACAGTGGTCAGCTGGATTGCCTCAGCTGTGAACTGCCTGGAGGGCAATCCTCTATTTCTTTGTAAGTCTTTCAAAGTGTGTGTGATAAACAACGAATCGAAAGGTTCTCAGCAGAATCTTGTGCATAGTGACAGTACTGTACAAGTGTGTACATACCCAGATAACGATGAAGAAGAAGAAGAGGAGTTTGAGGGTTCGGGGCAGATGAGCTAGCTTCGGCCCTTGAAAAACTCGCAGATCGAGATTTAGAGTAAATAGTTGATAATCACTACCAATCACCATTGATACATAACTCAAATTATTTAACATTGCTGAGTGTAGGTCAATATTTAGAGTGAAAATTATGGAATAAACCATATTGAAACACGTTGTTGTTTTCCAATTTAAACATAATGATATCAAGCTAATTGATCTCAGAGATAGGGAGATTTGGGTTAGAAATAGGGAGATTCTATAATCAGACAAATGTTCACTTTGACGTTTGTACCCTTGCAAAGAATAGAAATGTTGATTAAGACAGTGCTGGTGTTTGGTCGTGTTGCATTGAACATACAGTGACTGCAGCTTTGTCTGGTTTGTTAGGTTCCACAGTTTCTCTGGGCTCGGATACCTTCCCTTTCATAATGAATTGATGAGATGTTAAACAGTTCCAGAATTATAATTCTAGAATAATACTTGAATGTTGTTTAACGGCTCATGAACACAGTATAGGTTATTTAGAGCCGCCCCAGAGAGAGGGGAAGGATACATAGGAATCAGCTGGGAACCTGCCCTACTCTTATTATCGAATAGATTCCTATGGTTCTTTTACGTGCTCGGAGGATAGACCGATACACGGGACCGCCCAGTTTACGTCCCCATCCGACGGACGAGGCTAAGGGAAAGTGTCTTGCCCAAGAACACACCGACGGAACTCAGTGGCACCACGGAGGATTGAACCCGGGGCCTCCAGTTACAAATCTGCCGCGCTGTTGACTGCGCCACGCCAGCCCTCACAAAGGGACACAACAATGTTTGTAATATTTCCTATCCTACATATTCATTAGTTAATTAATGGCGAACTTTATTGTGCTGTCCAGTCTATGCCTAGGTGTACCGGTATCACTCGTTTTCCACTCTATTCACTTCGGGCGATTGGGCGCGCAACAATTCGGCAGATGCCTCATGTCCTGGTTAAAACAGTACGGTGCATTTCGGTGTACTGGTCATATACCGCATAATTATGCTGATCGGCATATACAATAAAGTGCACCCAAAGTCATTACTAAAGGGACACAATGCTGTATTGTTTTAGTTATAATTTAGCATAGTTGCCTATCTTGGAGTATCCTGATAGAATTTCTCACCCAAAATTATGACTGAATTCAATGAGAACATAATTATGCTAATGCTCAGAGTATAGAAAATGGCAGAGTAGTTTTGTCTACAAAACCAAATTAAACAGTACAAAAGAAGACAATTATGTTCAAAGAAAATAATATTGTAAATTAAGAAACACTCCTCTATGAATGAATGTTTAATTAATATGTAGATGCAAGCCCAAAAAACATAAACTATTAATGAAGTGTTGCCAGAAGTCACAGGATTAAGAAGTTATAAGGTATGGTTTCTCTACGCTGAAGGGGTGTCCGTGGCCGAGTGGTTAAGAGTCTCTGACTTGAAATCACTTGCCCCTCACCACTGTGGGTTCGAGCCCTAGTGGGACCAGGAATCTTTTATGTGAGGAAGCAATCCAGCTAGCTTGCAGAACGTCGATGGTTCTACCCAGGTGCCCGCCCATGCACGAAATTACCAGGACGGTCACCTGGGGTCTTCCTCCACCAATGGAACCTGCTGGAATGTCTTAGCTATTGGTGCGACTATAAAATCTGATTCAGTTCAATTCTTCATGCGGAAAGGCACTGGAAGCAAGTTTGGTTTCCCATGCTGGAATTCACAAGTGGAAAGTTAGCTTTTTCAAGTTAAAATCCCGAGGGAAGGTTTGGTTACCCATGCTGAAAGTCTGTGACAGAGGGCAAGCTTGGTAATAAGGGTGCATGTTAGTTTCCCCATACAAGTCACAGTGCACAGGTTGCTTTCACCATGTAAATGAAGAGAAGTGCAGTGCAGTGCACAAGAACCGTAACTATTAGAGCAGCAGTGGGTATTATCGACAGTTTAAAGCTATGGACGATATAGTGTTGCTATTTATAGCTTTAAAACAACCGGTGCTCCATTATTTTAACACGCCGGTTGAAACTTTGAAGTACAGTAAGATTAAGGTGAAAGGTTAAATAACTTGGTATAGAATATCGTACATACCTTATGTAGGACATTGTCGGCAGTTATCGACAGTTGGAGGCAGTTATCGACATGTTAGGGAAGTTTTAAAAAAAATGCACAAATACAGCATTTAAATGCCTGGTTTGCCGATTTACAATATAACACATGTTTACAACATACATGTTTACGAGGTAAATTATGTAAAGATGCGGACAAACAGTATTTGTAACATTTTTTTTCTAATTGCTTTCATATAATGTTGTTTTTTGAAATTTTATTACCTTTAAGGTTAGATTTTATTCATAATTTCATTGTTTTTATTCAAAATTTCATTGTATTCTTTTCAGAATTTGTCTCTCAGTTTATAAGCAGAACTCGCAATGGAAAGGATAATTTTTCAGTTGCGACGTTGGAATTTCCAGGAGAAGGGCTTCGCCGGTGCAACTGATATGCCAATTCCGCGGACATTTTTGACAGCAGATCCATTCATCAAGATCATTTTGAGCATCATCAGTGTGACATCCCGGACATAATTTTGTTTTGTCGTAGCTCCCGTCCGACTCCATGAATTTGATGTTTCCTTTTCCTTCATCTGACGAACTACTGTCTGAACTTTCCTTTCTTTGTCTCTTCTTTGATTTTCCTTTCTTTTCTTTTACTTTCTCACTTTGTTTCCTTTTTCTTTCTTCCTGCTCCTGCTTTTCCTTCTCTGCTAACTCCTCTTTTTCTTTCCTTTTCCTTTCAAGGTCTTCTTTTCGCTTCTGTTTCCTTAACAGTTCAGCTTCTTTCTGCGCTTCCCGCTCTTCAAACATCTTCAGCGCAGCACTTCCTGAAAGAGCCTTTGGTAACTTCTGCCTTATTGTAATGACACGTTTTTTCTGCTTAGGCTCTGGTACCTTCAATGGTGCAAATGCCAGTGACACGTAAGAGGCTGACGCCTTACTTGAGCTCGCTATCGGTTGGGGAGATTTTACATCTGAACACGTTGATTTGACCTCAGCAGACATATCTCTGGCAGACTCTTCTTCTATTACATTGGTTACTGGCTCACTGGTTGACTTAGGTAACATCGAAGTACATGTAGCTGGTGTTGAAACCCCTGCATTGGATGGCTCTGCAGGCGTACCATTATCTGAGGCTACAGAATCCACGGCAGAGCTGATGCTTTCCGACTTGACCGGGTTGGCTACTTTGGACGGCTCCAGTTTTGAGTGATCAATGCCGCGAGGATCCAGAGGGAAGAGACCAGAGCGACGGAAGCCACGTAGAGCGATCTCCAAATTGGTAACGGAATCCCAGGCTGACTTGAACACTTTCGGAAAATTTCTCTTGGTCAAACTTTCTCCTATGTTTGCGATCTGCCATTGCTTGATGTGCTTTTACAATGCCGACTTCATAGGAGAAAAAAAACCGACATCGCACGGTTACAAAATGTGTGTGGCGTTTGGCAACAAACAGTAAAGCACTATTTGGTTTGCAGCACAAAACTCAGCAGCACTTTTAGACATATGGATCGAGTGTCCATCGACAAACAAAATAACTGGCTTGGCAATGGATTTTTCCTCCACGAATTCAGAAAAATGATGCAAAAATGCAACGAACAATTCGGTGTCCATCCACCCATTAGACGAATGACCATAAATGGCATGTGGAAAGTCACTTATCCCTACTTCGCGGAATCTTTAGACAATTAGTGGGGGCACGAAATCTCCAAAGGCATTAAAACATACCATGACGGTAATCTGTTGCTTGTTGCTGGTGCTGACTTAGTAGACGTGACGGGCTCCAGTTTTAGCCAGAACCTTGCCTGTTTTGAAACATAGCGGAAACTCTCTTTCATCTGCATTGAATAGTCTGCGTGGGTCGTTGATCATTGCTTGATGATCTGGAACTTCGTCCTGTAGGTATTTGAAAAGACCACCATACCAAGCATCAATCATTTCCTGGTTGACAACAGCCCTTTGATGTCCTAGATTCATGGGAAACCTTTCGGCTATATCAGGATGGCGCCTTTTGAATACATAGTACCAGTCTTTGCCTGGTTTGTTGTTGCAAAATGGGGTATTTCTACCATCCAAATCTGTAATTTTCTTCACCTCGACGAGGAGGTCCTCGCGGGATAATGGGTATCCTATTGACGCCATTAATTGGATATACTCTGTTAGGACAGTGGCTGGCCATTGACGGGTCCTTTCTTCAGGAACACGTCCACTGATTTTATCTAGTAATGTAGTCCGGGGCACCCCATAAGTAATTGATGCTTTCCGTTTTGACATAGCCCCACTGCGCACCATTTCCAGCGCTGCAATCATCTTTGACGGCGAATACTGTAGGCTTTTCTTGGCTTTAACCTGTGTTGACATGTTAAAACCTGAAATAGACAGTTAATTCAACTTAAATATGATAAAAACGTAGATCTATATTTTGTCATTGAATATGTCGATAACTGCAGAACATGCAAATAAAAGTCGGTATTTATCGACACCCCCGTTACTCATTCCTTATTCAGTTGCAGCAACTTCAACAAACAAAATGAATGAGATACAACATCAGTAAGTCACGATAGACCGCAATAGAAAACACAATGGCAAAGTTTAAGATAGTAAATTCATCCTATCGCGGTACCCTATCTTACGACATCTCATAACGTCACAACATTCTCGGTGCAAAAATATACCAACCTTTTTTCATGTGCAGAGGAGACGACGCACTCTTCTCGAAACATCCGAAAATGGCCGAAAGTATTTCCTAGAAAATCAACGATGTCATAAAATGACGTCATTGAAACTAACGTACTTTTTAATCATAAAAATTATGTCATCTTGAAAAACATGTCGATATTTACCGACTGTCGATAATACCCACTGCTGCTCTATCTTTATTCATATTAGAATGATTGCCCTTTATCATTTTATGCTTATGATTCTTGTCTGGAGCATTACATGAAAACTACTAATGAGACTAGAATGAAACATCACACAATGATAGCGAGAAAGTGCAATGCACAATAACCACAACTCTATCTTCATTCAAATTAGAGTTACTGACCTTTGTAATTTTGTATTTATAATTCTTGTCTGAAATATAACTCGAAAACTATCTCAACTTTTACATGGTATATTGTAAGTATGATCTTTTTGGGGTTGATCCAATGCCTACTGATTGTATGATAATAAAGTCAAAGGTCAAGGTCTCAGTGGGCTTAACTTTACCTTGAAAATAGTTATGGCACAATACCTTGGGTGTTACGTGACCTATATTCATGAAACTTGTGGGTATGATTCAGCTGACCAGATGACTATTGATTTTGGGGTCAGTAGGTTAAAAATTATGATCACCCAGGAAATTAACTTAATAATTTCTGCCACATTATCTTAAGTTGTATATGATGTTCCTACCTAGAACTCTAGAATCCTCAAACTTCATAAAAGATAATCTAGAACAGAACTGTAAACATTCATACAAAAAGTAGGTTACCATTTTTAAAGGAGCTTAGCTAGAGCATTTTGAAAGTGAATACAAGTGGCATGCCATTTCCAAAAGATTTAGGTACCTACTTTGACGATGATATTTTTGATGATTTAGCAAGAATTTTCGATTTTATGCTCCCTGAAATGTTTTGGGGAGCATAATTATATTTGCCACTATGTCTGCCTCTCCGTCCGTATATGCATGCCTGTCCGTCCGTCATTCTTGTCTGGAGCATAACTTCAAAACTACTAATGGGAGAATGCAATGAAACTTCAGACAATGATAGAGGGCAATGAGAGGAAGTGCAGACTACAAGAACTGTAACTCTGTCTTCATTCAAATTAGAGTTATTACCCTTTGAAATTTTATACTTATAGTTCTTGCCCGGAGCATAACTCAAAAAAGGCTAATGAGACTGCAGTGAAACTTCACACAGTGATAAAAGACAGTCAAGAAGAAGTGCAGAGCACAAGAACCATAACTCTTTCTTCATTCAAATTACAGTTATTGCCCTTTGTCATTTTATACTTACAATTCTTGTCCGGAGCATTATTCGAAAAACACTCATAGGACTTTAATGAAACTTCTCACAGTGATTAAGGGCAATGAGAGGAAGATTCGAGTACAAAACCAAAACTCGATCTTATTTCAAAATAGAATTATTGCTCTTTGGAATTTTATACTTATAATTTATGTCCGAAGCATAACTCAGAAACTACTAATGGGACTGTAATGAAACTTCACACAATGATAAAGGGCAATGAGAAAAAATGCAGAGATCTACAACCATTTTTTGTTCAAATTAGAGTTATTGCCCTTTGTATAATTTTATACTTGTAATTCTTGTCCGAAGCATAAGTCAAAAACTGCTAATGGAACTGCAAATTGAAACCTGCTGGGTGATACAAGGCCATTTGATAAGTTAAGATACATATCGATGAGCATCCACCGGTTCTACTGATTTTCTTGTTCTTTTTGGCCTAAAAGTAGTTCTATGGCTATTAGTCGGAATGAATGAATGGTGTTTTACGGCACGTCAACACATAAATTGTGCGCAAAAAACGACGAAAGATGAAGAAATTAAGTAGTAGTAATTAAAAATTAATGTAAATATATAAAGATAAAACCATTAAAAAATAAGGGATGATATGGTAGTAATGTAAACTATATATGTAAATCAACAATCGGCTTGGTTCTTCAAGAGTTTTAGACTGTCTTTCTGTTTCACATTAAAAATTTGTTCTTGCTTATTGATTAATTTTCTTTAAAGTTGAGCATTGATCTCACTGCATGCTACAAGAAAACACTGTTGTGATATGACAAAAATATTGTTAAAAATGACGTTAAACCCCGTACATACATAAATATTCCATTAACAAATGAACAGTTGTTCAACAAGTTGTCAAATAGTTCTGTTTAATACCTCAGCGATTTTATGGTTTAAAATTAATGGCACTTTTCTGTATCAGTACATATCAGATAAATTTGTTTTATTCAGAAAATTAATGCCCAAAGCTTTGTAAGGTCATGAAACTGTAGTAGACCATTTTACAGGTAATGGTAATTGATTCCTTTTATAGAAACCAATTAAATCTCAATTAGCGTGCGAAGCCGTTTTTGTGAAGAGTAATGCACCGAATGTTTAATTTAACTTTAAGAAGAAGGTATAAGCTGTTATATTTATTTTATCTTTTATCCACCCCTGTCAATGTGATTTATAGAGTATAATGTGCGTATTAATATCGTAGGTCCCGAATATTGAGTATTCTATTCATACAATACTTGTCAAGATGCCATCTTATAAACGCCCGTTTTAAAAGACATTGTTTCAAAATGTATATTGTACAAGGTGTTGAATAAGCGTGTATCGATGTCGCTAAACTTTGGCGATGTAGTAATCATTAAAGCCAATCGTCTTTGTTTCCGTAGTATTGTAGTACGACTCGGCTGGTTTGTATGTAAAAATATTACAAAATTGTCTATTTATTAGTCTTTTAACAGAGGACTTTCAGAATGCTCATTTTCCGTTTGTCCATCATCTGCGCCAACATTGGAGGAGTAAGGGCTAAAATAGTTGCACATGATAGGTTTATGGGCTATTCATTTTAAGCCTTTATTTACATGTTCAAAAACATCAGTAGAGGGGTGTGGGGTAACTAAAAAAACGCTGTTTAAACTACCCCTATATCAATGATCACAAATTTGTCTATTAATGTTTAGGACAGTTTAAAGGGCTAAAATTAGTCCCTAAAGGGCAGGGTCACATATACTTTAAAGGTTATTTTTAAAAGCTCCTTGTCCAGTCTATAGCTTCTTTATCTATCATTGGATCCAATAGCACAGTGTAGAAACGAACTGTATCACCTCCCGGATGTTGCGATGTGATTTTTAAATGGCGACCTAGAGCAAGTAAACATCCGCAATGAAAAGGTAAATTTTAAACAGTTTTTATCGATAAACAGTTATCAAATGATAATTGATAGCTAGCAGAGACATTCATTGTTTCATACCTCTAGAATATATCATGTGACAGGATAACATTTTAGTAAAAAAGCATTATAATCACTTGCAACTTCGGGAATTGACAGGGCCTCGTGCAGAAGAACTAGGCTATTCTCGAAAGAAATCTATTATTTAGAATTATTCATACACGGGATTTGTGCTTCAGGGTATAAATCATGCATACGCTATACACAGCATTGCCTATGTTTTGTCCTTTTCTCAGACATAAAGCAAAACTTGGTTCATGTGTATTGTTCATACTGTATGACTTCTTGCCAGATATTAATAATCATTTGTATGACTTCTTGCGATGGTAATGTATGCCTTCTTGCGATTTAATATAATTGATTTCTGGTGTTAATTTGGTTAAAATGTAATGTTCAGATATACTATAATACTTAAAATTAGACATTCGGTCTCTTAAAGACGATTTCTGTAGTTTCCATTGCGTGTCTTTTGGTTAAAAACTTTTTTTGGAAATTCACATTTTTTTGGTATAAAATTTTAAAGGATAGACTGAACCATATGTTTGGAATGTTGAAAACAAATAACAGGAGGTTTTAGTTATTTTGTTGGGGTTGAAACACCCTTTCTTTGGTGATTTCGACATTTTTGCCTAAACTTGTCATCAAAAGCCGTGTTTTCATTCCTTGAAGATGAATTGTGATCTCTTTTTTATTTTTAAAAACCTTTAGCAATGCAATATTTCCTAGTTTTTATTCCATGACTTGGTTTCTTGGATCGAAGTCTTACGAAAATAAATCAGATATTTCAATGATAGGACACAAACTATAGAAATCTTCTTTAACCGGGTGTAAGTCACTACAATTAATGCAGTATTTTCCGAATTCCTGAATGGCTGACTCATCTGCGATGGTGTTCTAAAATTATCACCGACTGCTGTGTTGACTATACATGTAGTTACTTATACACAACGTGCTGTTAGTTTGTACATCAGAATTTCATTTGAACTTTTTCAATTAGTGCCTCGGTTATTATTATAAAGCCCGTATTCAGGCTTCGAAATTTACTTATTATACCCCACAACCCCCCGAACAACGGAGTTGTAAGTGGGGTATACTAGAATCGACTTGTCCGTCTGTCTGTCTGTCTGTCCTTGACACATTCTTGTTCGCGCTATTTCTCAGCAACCACTGGCTGGAATTCAATGAAACTTCATGGGAAGCTTCACTACCAAGAGGAGATGCGTATATTATCAGCATGTTCCGGCTCGATGATTTTTCACAGAGTTATGGCCTTTAAATTTGATTTTCTTATATATAGTATACTATGGAACATTTATTGTCCGGGCTATTTCTCAGCAACCACTGGATGGAATTCAATGAAACATCATGGGAAGCTTCACTACCAAGAGGAGCTGCGCATGTTGTCAGCATGTTCCCGTTCGATTTTTTTCACAGAGTTATGGCCCTTTGATTTGGCTCTATAGTATACTATAACACGATTTGTATTTCTTTGGCACAATTTTGAAATCTTTCGAGTATGATACTATTTGTTTTGTATTTAAATCATATTTTGAAATTTTAACTTTTATATTGCAGTCCTCGTGGTTTTCTGTACAATAGTTAATAGATTCACTAAAGTCTTTCGTCGAATGGTCACAGTAAATACATCTATATTCTTCCATTTTACCTGAAAAAGACGAAAACATTGACTAAATAAGTCATACACTTTTCTCAAAATCACAATAAAAAATTCGCAATAAGTCATACATATTGAATATCGGTAATCGCAATTGACATACACAATCAATGCAATAAGTCATACAGTCATTACACAAGACATCCCTCAGATTTTGGAACCGTCGCACGGTAAAATAACAATATGAAAGCATTTCATACATCCGAAGTTTACCTCAATATGCTAGCTAACACGTTCTATATTATCAATGGTCTTAAACTTGCATACGCTTGATGAAAATGGCTTTACACATGTCGGGGTGCCGATTTCATCAGAAAAGTCGGACGATGTTCAGTGATTTAACGTCACATGTGCCGATTTGACATTAATAAGCGGATGAGAACGTTAACGAAATCCATTAGGATAATAGCTAAAACAATTTTACTTACTGTCTTCAAGATATAATCCAAGTAACAAATACTTTTTTAACCACGTGTATTCGCTTTACTGAGCTCGCCATTGAAATCACATCGCAACATCCGGGAGGTGATACAGTTCGTTTCTACACTGTGAATAGTATTATACACAAGTTTTCACCACTATGAGACATTGTGTTGCGATCAACACTGGGGGAGAGATATTGTTTTTAGCTTGTCCGTCCATCCGTCTGTCCGTCACAAGTTGTGTCCTCTCCATATCTCTGCTTGAGGGATTTTGAAATAACTTGGCAAGTGTTCACCATACCGAGATGACGTGCAGAGCTCAACTTCCGGCTACATCCGTTAAAAGACAAGGTCATGTAACTATATACTTAGAGGTCGAAAGTCGTATGCACTATATTTTGTGTCTGCTCCATCTCTTGAACCACTTGAGAGATTTTGATATGACTTGGCAAGTTTCACCATATCGAGACGACGTGCAGAGCGCAGCTTCCAGCCACGTCCGCTCCATGTCAAGGTCACACTTAGGGGTCGAATATCATTTGCACTATATTTCATGTCCTCTCGATATCTCTTGAACCACTTGAGAGATTTTGAAATAACTTGGCAAGTGTTCACCATATCGAGACGACATGCAGAGCGCAGCTTCCAGCCACCTCCGCTCAAGGTCAAGGTCACACTTAGAGGTCGAATATCATTTGCACTATATTTCATGTCCTCTCCATATCTCTTGAACCACTTGAGAGATTTTGAAATAACTTGGCAAGTGTTCACCATATCGAGACGACGTGCAGAGCTCAGCTTCCAGCCACGTCCGTTCAAAGTCAAGGTCACACTTAGAGGTCGAATATCATTTGCACTATATTTCGTGTCCTATCCATATCTCTTGAACTGCTTGAGGGATTTTGAAATAACATGGGACAAATGTTCACCATATCGAGACGACGTGCAGTGCGCAACTTTCAGCCACGTCCATTCAAAGTCAAGGTCACACTTAGAGGTCGAATGTTAATATGCACTGTATTTTGTGTCCTCTCCATATCTCTTGAACCGCTTGAGGGATTTTGAAATAACTTGGGACAAATGTTGACCATGCTGATATGACTCTACAACTTGATATTGTTTGACTGGCTTCATATCTAGTCATTGCGTGTTTTTTTCAGTTTTGTATCCATTTATTGTTATATATTTAGATAGACTTGTCATACAATATTAACTTTATCTACACTTTGGCCTATATAATGTCATCCTCTAAGGCCACTTGATCTTAACATTTATGGCTGTAATATACAAATCTATTTTTTGTTGGTTAAAACAGTATAGCTTATTCCAATAATAGTGAAATAATATACCGTATTACCCCCATTAGTAGCACATTCCCTAATAGAAGCGCCCCCACCTGTTTTAAACCTTACCTTCTACAAAAATCCAAAGAATCTTTAAAAAATAAGAAAGCTTTCATCTTTACCGCTTGATTACGAGAGTTTTTTACTATGACACTGGTATGGTCTATGATCTCAAAGCGCTGTCATCATCAATTCAAATTACTGCTTTTATTTATCTTCTTTCTTTCAATTTACTATTTAGTTAATCTTTTATTATTATTTAATTCATACTAAACCAACCTGTGTTGTAATCGTCAAGTTCAACGCAAATGTGTATCATACAGATACAGAGTGATGATAGCGATATACTCAGTATACAGTTGGGTTTAGGTTTAGTCAATACCGGTGTCATAGTAAAAGATCGCGGTACAGTAATTCTATAAGAAAACAATCGGGAAAGTGGGGGAAAGATATTGAAAATTTGAACCATAATAAGAGCGCCCCCTTTGCATAGCGCCTGGGCGCTACTTTTAGGGGAAATACGGTAGCTTGGTGCATCCTTGAACAATTTTAAACCACAGTAGCCTCCTTTTAAACTGACCCCTATTTTCAACAACAAACACCAAATTAAAGTAGACGCCAAAATGCTAAGGTGTGGTTCAAGATGCCTTGGAAAATTGACATAAACTTGTATTTTATAGTGCTGTCACACTGCAGTACCATGTCATAGACACATGACATGATACCCCACCCAGTGACATTATACTGACAATTGCTCGACCAGTTCTAGGACTACCCTTTATATGCTGCAAGTCAAGCAAGGGAGGTACTCCTAAGTACCATTGTTATGGTATGACAAGTCTTTCGAATGACCAGACCGCGGGATTGAACTCATAACCTCCTGCATGCCAGGCGGACGCTTCACCACCAGGCCACGCCACAGATTGCAGTGAGAGACATAAAACCCTATATTTTCTTAATTTTTTTATTTATATATACACTGCAGTGAGGCATAATATAATGAGTTGACTTGTTTAAAAAATGTTTTTCGCTATGTGGAGAACCAAACAATGTTAATATCCACTTTATATACATTTTAAATGCATGCATACATAATCTAAATAAAATACTTCAGCAAAAAGTTTGTATCCTCATTAGATATAACTTAACAGTTAAATAACCCTTAGATTACAAGTACATAAGATATGCTGTAAATTAGAATGTCATGTCTAGGTTCTAACATACAACTATTTAGGTATAAATCAAGCTATCTGATATGTGAAGTCCTCCAGATAGCCAATGTGAAAAGTGTTTTCAGATTGATATACGAAGTGTCTTCAAACCCCTGTACAAACATAGATTGGGTTCAATAAAATTATACGACTTACTGTTCAAGGATTTTAGATTTGATAAGTTTGATGTGATATACATTATACCAATGAGCCCAATATAGGTGGCTTTAAAGTAGAATACCGCTTAAGCCGGTGCTAGGGGGTGTGAGAATTGTTGCTTCTTTCATTACTTCTCATGAACAGACTCAATAAAACCGAGTCTGCTGCTTTATTCTCTTAATTGTGTTTGTTGCTCCCAAAGGATCACCTTTATCAGTATTTATTACAATAAGACAGTTCTTTTTGGAAATTTAAAAAATTGAATTCATAGTGGATCCTTACATTAGTGCCTGTTTAATACTGAATTTATTAAACGATATGAATAAAATATACAGTATATGATGCGAGGCTGTGCCTAGCCTTATATCAGTTTTATCCAAAGATTTTAATAATTGAATTAACTAATAAACAGGCATGAATGTGAGATTCTGTTATCACAAATCCAGAAATGTTTATTAATGTAGCTGCTTATGTGTGTTACGGTTGTCATATGATATGATGTTGTATGTTGCCTCGGTCTTTGCTCCGTCCCACACAATTAAAGGAATCGAAACTGCCTCATCAATGATCTGGTATTTTTAACGGTTAACGTTTTTTCTGATTGCAAGCCAAACTGACTGGAAAAGACTCAGCAATCATTTGGCCTACATTGCATATTAATTATAACCATGTTTGCCATTCCTGTTAATCTGGTTATTAGATTGGGGTATTGTGATTTGCCAGGAATGAGGGCTGACTGTCAAACTCTTGGTTTCCGGGCATTAACTTAGTTAGGAATGAGATATTGGAACAAAATTTGGTGAGAATAGGTAGCTTATATGGAAAGGACGCTTGCAATTGCATTTGAGATCACTGGGGTTAAGGTGAAGGTCACTGTAGCGAAAAAAATAAAAAAAATGGTTTTAGGTAGGAAGTGGTTAGTGTACCAGGGTACTGTTTTATTAAATATCTTAAGAAAAGTCTTACATTTTAAAATCGTTCACATTTGTCACCTAAGCATTCGATGCAGACATGTGTGCACGTAGTGCAGAAATATCACAGGTATAAGAAAATGAAATGAAATCACGTTTATTTGAAAATTGTAATTTATAGTGAAGCGTTTAAGAAATTGATTTACGATCAAAATGGTCGTAAATTGTTTCATAAAACGGAGCCCGCCGGGTAGGTTATATACTCTTATATGGGTATAACCAACCTTGACTCCCAATGAAATCAAAGTCAATTGCTTTTGCTGTCATTGGAGGTCAAGGTCGCTATTACTAAAAATATAATTGTTTCCGGGTGATAACTTGAGTTAAGTACGAGATATTGGAATGAAACTTGAGGTGTAGGAAGGTTATGTGGAAAGGAAGGTTGTTGCATTGCATTTCAGGGTCACTGGGGCCAAGGTCAATGTTACTTTAAATATAAAAAATGGGTTCTAAGTGAAAACTTAAGTTAGGAATGGGATTTGGAATGAAACTTAATAATATTTATGTTGGTAGCTTATATGAAAAAGGAAGCGTGGGATTGCATTTGAGGTCACTGGGGTAAAAGAAAAGGTCAGTGAAAATGATTTACACTCAATTAAATTAGTTGCATTGAAGACAATTTATTAAACGTTGATGGATTGGTAGTTTTTGTAAAATGGCAGTTTGGAAACATGGGTTAATAATGAACTAGGCAAGACAATAGTACAGACTTGGAGACCACAATTTGCATGCAAACAACTGTAATATCACCCTGATTAATTACAGAAATATTAATGTAACTAACAGTTGCCAGACATGGGTTTATGTGTTATGGCAAGGCTAGAAGACAGACTGAGGGTACACTGAATGCATACACATAATTGTAATATCATTCTGATCAAATTACAGAAATTTAAATGTTTTATCAGTCAAATTCTTAGACATGCAAATGCTGTTTAATGCTTTTGCATGCTTACAAATCACACAAAGTATCCTGGCTTTCACTATTACACTTAAAGATGAATGGCCACCCTTTTTGTAGTATTACCAATTAACAAATTTGTCTTAAACATTACACAAACATTTCTTGATAGTCCCGGAGAGAAACATATATGCAAAACCGCTACTAAATTGTATGTAAAAATAAGTATTATTTGCATGAAGTGGATACTACTTTTACCACTGCGTGACTGCACGGGGAAATGAGGTAAATCTGAATTGTATAGCTGCACAACTATTGCCATATAATTGATAAATACATTTACCAGTGGATTAATTTACCTGTTCAAAGTTTTCTACGTCATCAAATAAAATCTTATTCTAGCTTTTGACAGATATTGCAAAATAAAATCTTATTCTCGCTTTTGACAGATATTGCAAAATAAAATCTTATTCTCGCTTTTGACAGATATTGCAAAATAAAATCTTATTCTAGCTTTTGACAGATAATGCAAAATAAAATCTTATTCTAGCTTTTGACAGATATTGCAAAATAAAATCTTATTCTCGCTTTTGACAGATATTGCAATGCGTGAATTGTTAATATCTATTGTTGTGTATTGATTTCGATTTAAATAAACATAAACATGTTCATGAAATAAAATATGGCTGGGGAACTTTAAGCTACATGGACTATTGAAATATATGTACTCCTCAAAATAAGTTTAAAGGACAGCAAGAATATTTCTCCATATGCTTACCAGTGAACTGACTACATACCATTTTCAAACGGTTACACAGAATGTGTAAGCAAATTGTTTCATTAAACTGGACATTGTCAGGTTGTCAGGTCTTCTGCATTGGATGAGAGAACAAAATATTGATATAGATTGTTCTGTTAATTAAAAAGTCTTAGTCAGTCCAATCTAGAAATCATTAATTTGTTCCAAAACAACAATACTAAAAGTTTTAATATGTTTTGTCAATTTATTCATTACATTTAATCACTACCTATGGAACTATTGACGCGAAATTAAAATTCTCCCCGGTACTGACTAACCTTTGATACATCGAACAGCTTTGAAAAAAGCTGATTTTTTATCTCATCCGAAATGAAGTAAATTGTCACGACTTAGTTGCATAATTGGCACTGAATGCTTATCTGTAGAGTTATTCTAAAGAAAATCGTGACATATATGTTTGTTAAGGAATCAATAGGCATAAAAATAATACGAAATAAACTTGTTTAGGTGAAAAAAGCATTTTATGGAAATTTCAAAATCTGCATGAATTTTCAAATTAATTAATTTTGGTGTAAAATGTTCATAAAGAATACAGAAACACGAAACAGTTTCCATTTAAGCAATGTGTATTTAAACTTGTTTGGTGATGCAAACTTTAATCTTATTGAAATAAAGAAGGGATCTTTGAGTATAGTTAAAGGGAGTACATCAGGATTTTTCTAGAAATATCTTAAATTATAAAAATGTTCCAATTCATGATAAAACACTTATATCCATCAAAATATGATGTTTGAACCATATTGTTAAGGTTTAAACTTTGAATACATCATATAGCTAGGACGGAATCGGGCATAAAATGCTGAAATTAACCCTGGTGCGTAACCTAGGATAGCACGTATTACAGTACAGAATGAATTTCCTTGTAACTAAGGGGTCAGTTTTAGAATCATTCATTATGTTTAGGCGCTTTAAAATAGAAAATAGTATTATTTGTCAATTTTAAGTCGGACCCCTAGACCCCTTTGAAAAGCGTGATGTACTCCCTTTAACCCCAGTTACTATACAGCACATGTTATTTGTTGTGATATCTTAAACACTTTTAATACTTCTTTCTTCAATGCTTGATCTCTGTTTGACAAAGAAATTAAACTTTGTATTGAAGGTCTATAAAAGAAGGACTGAACATGTTCTTTCTATAATATAAAATTGTAATAATATACAAATATTAGTTTAACATAAATAAGCAACCTCAATGGCACAGAAGTAAATTATACTTAAACATGAACTTAAAACATAACATATAACTTAAAATGTAATAAAGAAAAAACAATTAATATTAGAGAATAACATTTAGAGAAATAGTCATAGAAAACTTATCACAGTAGTGTTTTCATTATCACATTTTCGAGATTTGCCACAGATATGTCTCTAATTTTATACCTTATCTTTTAAGTTCCATTTCAAACTATTACAACACAGAGAATAACATTTGAAAAAATCTCTTAGTGCTAGCCTAGCCAAAATAGCAAATTAAATAGATATAAAATCTTCAGTAATTAGTTTTTGCATTTTGTTGAAAAAATCTTATTCTGTGTAAGTATATTTTCACACTTTGGAAATTTGGGCTACTACTTTCCAAACATTAGCACCAATCTAGAAAGTAGAATCCATAAGGTTCAATCCGATTTCTTACTTTGCCTAACACGAGCCAATGAAACGGTGTTTGTTCAAATTATAGAGAAACCTTTAAAATACATTACTGTCCATATGTACACCATGGATTATCGGAACCCGTCATGCAACACTTTCACATTTACGAAACCTTGAGCAATTTCCCCAAGGTTCGAATACTGAATAAAAATATCTTTACACATGCTGTCCGTACGTACACCCGGGATTATCAGGACCCGTCAAACAACACTTCCACATGTACGACACCTTGAGCAATTTCCCACGATCTGAATATTGCTCTATCCGCTCCTTGCCTTTGGGATGATAATTACACGATTTCTTGTGATTATCATTCAGAGTGAATAACTTATTACATCTCAGACACTTTGTAACTTGTCCAACCGGTTTGAAGTTCCGTTTAGTTTTCTTCACTGCGTCGAGCGATTTCATAAGAGATCTGAAGGTCGGCGTTTCCTGAGCTTGAAGCATCTTTTCTTGACTCCTTGCCAGCGCTTCCCGTCGTCTTTCTTTTGCCCGTTGCTTTTTCTCCATCGATTCCTTCTCTTGCTTTTTAAGTGCTTCTAATTCCGAATCACGCATTATTGCCCCGCTGATTTCAAACTTGTTTGTAGTAGACCATGTTTGAAGTGGGGACGGTAAAAGTTTCATTTCTTTTTTCAAGCCCGGAGGAATGTCACCAACTAATCCAAATGGTCTTGGACTATTGAACATTGTGGATTGATTGAACTTTGTGGATTTTGTTCCTTTGCGGAATGTGTCCATCTGAGTTAAAGCCTCGTTCAGAGAATCCTCCAGTTTTTTGGCACTTCGGCGCAATTTTGATAATTTCTCTTCCGATATTTGTATATTTTGCTGATCCATGGGTGGTACAGGGGTGGGCGCGCTGTACAAAGATGAAGGCGATGAATGCCTGCCACTATTTTTCTTAATATTTACCGGGGTATCAGTCGGAATCCATTTTTCATCTATATACTTTTCTTTATCTTTACCTTCTTTCTTAAGATCATGCACCTCTTTGAACTTCCTTAAAGTCACTTCTTTTATCTCCTGCAATTTTGAATGCAGTTTCTCCACCTCTTCCTGTTTTCTATGAACCACCTGTTTCATCTTCTGCATTTCACTATGGCTGTGCTTATTAGCTACCTCCAGTGATTCAAGTCTATGTTTTGCTTCTTTATGCGCTCTTTCGGCGTGTTGCTTCAGAGCCTCTATATAAGCTTTCAGTAAACTGGGTAAACTTTCTAACGATGCTTTTTCATCAGCACGTAATATTTGTAGACACATTATTCGATCCTCCATTAATGAGTTCAATGTTTCCACCAAGCACTCTATATACATTGGGAGTGCTTCTTTTGGGTCCTTTTCGTCTATAAGCTTCTGTGTGTTTTCCGGAACATTGCATAACTCAGCAACTAGTTTCATCTGCTCCACGGCATCTTGAACCACACCTTGGCATTTCAACGTCTCTTTTCGATGATTCTCAATCTCTTGCAAAGCTGCCCGTGTTTTCTGTTGCCATCCTTCCCGTTCCTTCTGGATCTGTGATCCGAGCCATTTAGTGACCTCTGCCGTGGTGTCCTGCCATGTCTTGCCCTGAAGTTTTGACCCTTCGCTGGCAAGGAACTGGGAGACCGCTGCGTTAATGTCATCGTCGGTGCGAGCGCTGGTGAAATGAGATGTGGGTGTGGCCAGAGGATGCATGCCGCTTTGTTTTACTGCCATCTCATGGGAGACATTGCATATGACTGTCTTGTGTGTGGGCCTGAAGGAAAAACAACATACCAGTATTGTTCATTGTGCAGGTGTTATCATAATATTTAAATTCACACTTGGATACAACACACTAAAAGCTTAATAAAAAAAGAAACATTAAGGCATTAATGATTTTAGAATGGAAGTTTATTGTACATTTTCTATTTAGCAGTTCATGCCCTGTATTATTACTATTATAACTTTGGACGCTTTTATCTTTCATGGTATAACTTTATGTCATATTCATTTAAATGGCATGAATGGTGTTTTACAACCTTTTCACACCTTAAGTCATATCGTATTGGAATGGGGAACAGTCGTAAGCAGTAGGTGACAATAATGGAGATCATTACTGGAAATGCCAGTGATGTTCACGATCCGCATTCAACTAAAAAGTACATTACGTGGTCTGAGTATTAACTTTCATACCCCATCCAACTCCTTAAGCTTCTTTAAGAAGCGAAAACGGGGTTGACTGGGGTATGGTATAGTAATTATCATCCAAAATGTTTTTAAACATGTTTTATTGTCGAAATATCCGTTATAAAATCGTGCTTATATAAGCTTTGAATTAAGTCGGGACCAAGTAATGAGATATAAAAGTCGAACAGGAAATGTAGCATTAAAGGACCACAGTCAACCCAAAACACAGAAACCAACAGCAATTACCAAGATGAATAAAGGTATGACATCACAATCATAAAAGGGTTGACAATAGGGCTACCTCCTTGGAACGGTCAGTGGCAAAAAAATGACGCAGAGGGTTTAAGCAGGTCTAGGGTGCACCAAACCTCACTGAATTATCCTATTGTCATCCCAGTAAAACGGGACAATGTAAATAAAGATATCCCCGTCAGGTTATATTCTCTAACAAGCAAGGCTGAATTAATAGGCAATACAAGTATGACATAAAACCATGGTATTCAGTTTCAAATTCTTATTGTATGAATTCTACCTCCTGTAGGAAATGATCTTTGGATTTGTTTTTGTTTCATGATTGCATGTATACCGGTAGTGCATTGAGTCACAGTTACCATGATTAGCCTGGTCCGAGTAATCATTCATGGTACAATATTCCTCACCCCAACCATATTTCCTATAGAAATTAGGGTTACAGAAGAGAACAGAATTTTAATCAACTTTATATAGCAGCGTGTTTATGAATTTACAAAATACATGATTTAAGTAAACAATATTAAAAGACATCATAACAGAAAAGAAAAAAGTGATTACGTTATATATTCCGGCCTTAATTCCATTAGGAAATGGAAAAGCTTATATTAGCAGGATTTTATAACGGATATTTCGACAATAAAACACGTTTAAAAACATTTTTTTACTGAAAAAATGTGATAACCTGTTTAAAATTACCTATTAAATGTTTTAATTTACAATATGCAAAGTTTTTAAGCCGAATTTAAAGTTTTATTTCATACCACAGCCACCCCATTTTTGCTTCTTGTAGAAGGGGTTGGATGGGGTATGAAAGTTAATACTTGGACCACGTAATGTATGATATATATACATTATATATAGAACTGGTTACACAGGCAGGGGTAAGTCACGCACATTATTTGAAACACGCATTTGGTATGGACATAACAGATTCATAAATCATAGAAACAATCCATATTAACAGGTTTTTTTGTAAAATTAATTTTGATGCCCAAAACCTCTGTGAAAAAGTCCATCAAAAGCTTTTGACCAGTTTTCCGAAATATGTATACAATAATAGATCTCAGGAAGTTCACTTTAAATTATTATTATTATTAAGTGTCATTTTAAATTATTGAAATTGCAGTTTATGACTGTTGAAATGTTACTTTTATATATATATATAAATTAATACATCTACTAATTAAAGCATGTGCATTAATTTAAACATTTTAAGGGTTCGTTCCAGTTTTTAGAAAAATGGTCTTTTATATAAGCAACTTCATGTACTTATTTTTGTTTTAAATCTTGGTTTATGTAACATGTTTATATAAGTTGTAAATAAATATAAAATGTTATTGCAACTTACCTTTAAATCCTCTGAAAATCTCCATTTTCTCTCCATTTCATTAAATGAAGACGACATTGCGATAAATTGGTAACATTATTAAAGTCCCCTGTTTAACAACCGAAACATTACAATCTCACGATTTTAAAGTATCAGATCTCGCACTCAGGCCGAAAGATTGAAACTTTTTGTCTTCATTATGATCCATTATTGACCTGAAGATCCTTCAACATAGGTAGTAAAGTTTAATTCTAAATGACTTCCAAAAATTGGAAATCTTAACTTCATTAAATGCTATCCTCGACACTTTGTGTTAAAACATAACAGCTGTAATGATGTTTGATTCACAGTTAAAGCACTCTGTCCTTGTTTTAAAACCCCCAAATCGCAGTGTCAAACTATATTATGTTACAATGCAAGATAAACAGAAGCCACAATATTCAGTATTGACAATAAAATTAATGCTAAAAGAATAATTACGCGATATTCAATTGTATTGAAGGTAACTTTAATTCATTCATTTATTCTGCATTTCAATACAATCAGCTGATAACAGTTAGCTATCAATAAAATGGTTTGGTGCGGATCTAAATACACTAGCAATCTTCTGACGACTTAGTTTATTTGAAGAATTTCTCGCCTCGCAGTAAGACATTAAGTAATATTGACATTGAAGATAATTTATGTTCTGCAGAGATAAAATGAATGCTTTATTGGGGTTTTATATATATTGTATGCATGATATTATTAAATAAAAGTATTTGAACTCTTGGCAAAAAAAAATCATTTTTTGTACCGGGTATTTATCTATTTTCATTAGTTGATATATGACAAAAAAAAAGTTTTATTCACCTTGTATAAATGTTCTCTGTTCAGTTCAAACAATATTTTATTTAAGTAAATGGGATCAGACAAGTCCTACTGTGTACAACCTTTCACTATTAAAATCCTCTTTTTATGCGCTCCATTTGATTATATACTAAAAGGAAAAAGAAACGCGACATGGGAATTTCCGCTATATATTGTATTTACAATATGCTGCTGTTAATCGAATGGCACATGGCTACGTAAGATTTTTCCTTTCGGAAAAATTACTTAAAAAAATTGGTAACACAGCAAATAGTATTTCTGCAAAGTTTCATTTTTGACAGAGTATGCATTTGGTGCAAACTTATGATGCAAAATTTTGCAAACTCTTTACATTAAATACTGAACTGGCTCAATCTTTCAAAGAGGAACTTCTACATTTATGAACTTCTTGTAACAACGTGTACTGTGATTAAAATGTCTACAACATCACATTTGTGTTCTTTCTCTAACTGCAACCTTTTTTTTTACAAACATCTTGGGATTTCCTTGGAATATATATGGAATTAAGTGTGCAGTATAAACAATATATAGCAGAAATTCCCGTGTCGCGTTTCTTTTTCCTTTCAGTATATTTTGGGATGGCAACAAATAATTAAACATTTTACTTTCCCAAAACATCAGCTTTCATTTTTTTTTATGTTCCAGTATATATTTGAATATTTAAACTGCTCCAGTGTGATGGTTTACACGGTACTTATAGTTTGTTTGTATGCTGTTTTGCATCATTTTCAACACATGTAAGGTTATATATGATGGTCGATTTTTTTGTGGTGGAGGCAGACCACCCGCTTTTCCTGAGTAGAACCAGTACTGTACACCTTCCGCCAAACTTTCTCACAAGTCGAGCTCCCAGTGGGATTCGAACCCGCAGCGGTGAGCAGCGAAGGTTTACAACGCAACATTGTTAACCATTCGGACACGGAGAGTACTGAAATACACAAAGGGGCAGGAATGTGTATTATAATTTTCATTATATAAAATCTTGTTATTGCTGCAGAAGTTTTTGAAGTCAGGATACATTTTCAATTTTATTTATCTTAGGTGGCATACTTTTAATTAACTTAAATCTTTACATTTGTTTAGTATAAGTAACTGGCTCATACTTTGCTTTCCTTTTGTTAGTTTTATAATACCTTTTTAAACACGATTATATAGTCACGAGTTGTTTTTTGCTTGTTTGGTGACTTAAGTAATTTCATAACCTCTGGGATGGTATTTAAACAAAATTCAGCCTGGACCACTCAAAGATGTTCAAGAACAGTTCTTGAAGTTCAAGAACTGTTTTTAAACTTCAAGAACTGTTTTTGAACTAGAGTTTTAGAACAGTTCATGAACGGACATAAACATGAAATGGCCGCCTCTAGAACTACAATTTCTTGAACTAGTTCAAAAACTGTTCGTGAACTGTTCAAGAACTTCAAATTCCAGAACAGTTCTGGAACTGTTCAAGAACAGTTCTTGTTCAAGAACTTGTAGTTCTAGAAGCGGCCATTTAATGTTCATGTCCGTTCTTGAACTGTTCTAGAACTCTAGTTCCAAGAACAGTTATTGAAATTTTCGCAGGGTTAAGTGACTAATTATCAACCCTTTGGGTCTGGTGTATATTATTAATATTGTGTTGTTTTCTGTGTTAAATTGCACATTTCGCTACAATTAACCAATTACTTACTTACCTTGCACCCTGCCTACCTACCCTACCACAGACGACAGCCTGACCGACCGACAGAATGTCTTGACTATGTGAGAACAAACCATCTCTTTTCTGTTAGAGATGGCCTCCCCAAAGTGTAAAGAGAAACAGTGGTATTTGATACTATATCATTAAACATTTAATTTGTTCATTCATTTACAAGGGTCATGAAAAATAAACAAGGACTGATTCAATCTCATTAAAATCAGACCCTTTATCATGCTACAATACTCTACACAAGGATCTGGATCTGACTACACTCCATTCAGGTCACTACGATTAGCCAATCAGATTTCAGTAAAACGCTGAGGAGCAGTCTACGCTCGGTATTGAAAGAGACAATGTCCGTAGCTTTTAGCTTATATGACACCAACCATTATTGAATATTTACTGACAAAAAAAAAGAAGATTGTTTGACAGAATTTAATAGCGGTACAAACAATTTTACTGATTCGTGGGATTGAACCCACGCTAAAATGACACTCGCGGTTCAACAGGAGGGTAGCACTTTTATTAGGGGAGGCATTAATATTAGGGGAAATATGATATTTATAAACATGATTGTGTGCAGAATTAAAGTTTAAATTCCCTCCTCCAAATTAGTGTACAATCGAGTGTGGGCTGAAAGGCAATGAAAAATTCAATCATCATGTAATCTGGTACAATACTTGCCTTTTCTTATATTGAGTTATCTAGTTTACTTCATTTTCAATGCATACTTTGTTACGCCAAACACAAATGGTACAAACAGAGTATCCCAACGGTGATGTTTCCTTTAAGCTATTCAATGCCTTTTAATGTGTTGATTTTAAATTTGACACCCATAATTTTCTATAATATATAACCTTATTGTGATCTATTTTCTACCTATAATTTTCCAAAATAAATTTCCTTTCACAGCTTCAGTCTATTCCAAAGTTTGAGAGGCATGTTATTATGACACGAAATATTTTTGTTCCCACAAAAATTAGGAGGAAAGTTTGTGAGGAGTCATAAACAGTAATTGTGCAAAATAATTAAAAAATGTAATTTGAAAGTTGATATGAACTGAAAGCGGTAAATATTATTTATAAAGAAATAATAAGTGGCTATAGGTGTTGATAAATATCTGCATACATGTAGGCAGGCATTTCGTAGCTCAGTTAACATGTAGAGTCACATGAATCTCAGGGTTTCCAAACTCTTTTGGTACTGTGAAAGCTTTCATTATATCCCAGCTTTCACAAAGTTAAGTAGGGGCTATATGTGGGAATCACGCTGTCTGTTACGTTCCATTGCGTCGCGTAACACATTTTTATTACTGGAATTCCTCAAACAGTTTTGAATGGTTTGTTCCTGAACTTCATATACACATAACAACTGATGACCTTATGTCCCTCTACATCACCCATTGTTGATTGCCTAATGTATTATAGAATTATGGCCCTTTGTTTGAATTTTCCACTCTATAATAAACTTCATGTGGCTTTCACTTCAAAAGTGTTAATTGATTGTTATTACATTTGACATACAGTTCACACTTGATGATATGATGCGTCTCTGCATCAATGGTTTTCGATTTACAGAATTATAATACCTTTGTTTTACTTAAAAAAAATCACTTTAAAAAATTACCAAAATTAATTTATCACATATCGTCCCTTGATAGCAATGTCGAACACCCATTTAATATACAATTGTATGACACACGTGTAATACAACCTGGAACGATGTTGATTGGTTGAGTTAAACCTGTAATACTACGCAAGTTTATTAACTGAAACTATTTTATTTATTACAAATTCACCCAGATCTGAGTCATAAACTTATTATTTGTGACAGCTTATAAAAATCATGCACGTTATATAAAACATTGTTGTTGGTTTGTTAAAAAGTTGGCGTAAACTGCTATTTTGTAAAGAGGTAAAACACGAACTCTTTTATACGCAACGTCATGTCTGAGACGCGACGTTACGACGTCACATATTTTATGATGTTTTGGCGCTAAAGTGTGTCTGACGTCGTGGCGGTTCTATGTCCATCTGAATTAATTTTTACTAATTTGATTGCAATGTTATGTGATAAAAAGGATCTTAAACTCGTTCCCATTCCATATAAGATTTATGAAACTCATTATGAATTATTTTTAATTTTAACTCGCCAAAAGGCTCGTTAAAATTAAAATAATTCATAACTCGTTTCATAAATCTTATATGAAATGGGAACTCGTTTAAGATCCTCTATATATTAGACATTTATTATTTTGCCCATTCTCATCGGCTATATCAAAAAAGCGCCTTCTTGATAATTCTAGTTGATATTTCTTTCTTGTTCCAGGAAAACATCTTGCAAGTCAAATTGGAAGCCTATTAGAACAATAACACATCTTTTTCAAAGTTGAACTAGAGTAATGCGGGGAACTTGTATCGTCATTTCTTCTGTGTTTTCAGTGAAGACTATCCAAGACTTGAACCGCAAGCTCATGTATGAGAACAGCCACCAGAAGTGTGTGTTACAGTTAAAGAACGAAGACATTGTAAAACTCCGAGAAGAACTTCTGACGGCAAATATCAAGTATGTCTCACTCAATGTTTAATTACTTGTTTGATAACATACTCATGAATGATCTTAGATGCTGAGGGTCTTATATAGTAGTATGTTTATTTCATGTTGTATAGAACAGATTAGTTCTGACAGTTTAAACATGTCGTTACTGTGAGCGAGATTTGAAGAAAATAACGAATCAAAGATACGTTTGTAATTTAAATATCGTCTACTGTTATATTTCCTATACAGATAAAATGAAAGATTACTATTAGGTAAGACTTCCTCACACAGGGCAGAACTTAATATAGTCTAAGCAAATGATATCATTTAATGACTGTACAACAGAACTTGTATAATTTTTAATTATGCCCCCGAAGATCAATAACTCTGGCATTCCTGGATTGATTTTCAAATAACTTGGCACAAGTGCTCACCCACAACAAGACGACATGTCGCGCACAAAATCCAGGTCTGTGGCTCCAAGGTTAAGGTCACCATTAGAGGTCAAAACCACTTCGGGGGCAATTGTCACTTACAGTGACATTTCTTGTTCTGTTATACTCCAGGTGTAATTTGTAATTCTGTTATACTCCAGGTATAAGCTTGATCCACGCATCGTTGAGAAGCGGGAATGTGAGTTGCAAGGGGAGATAACTCAGCTTAAGGTTCACGTTCAGGAGGTAAGCTCATAATTAGTCTATAAATAATGATCTAAAACTTTAGCCATGTCTTTAAAGTCATAAAAGTATACTAATTGTATCGCATACAGTATTCATTTGATACATAAAGTGAATGATTTCAATCCAGAGAAAGTGAAATTGTGATTGGGACATTCAGGGCATTTACATTTCCATATTTCCACTAATAATATAATGTAGCATCTGGGCGCTATGAAAAATGCCAAAAAGTTGTGAGGGGAGGGGGTTTGGGCAGATTTTTGGATATAAAAGATCAAACATGTATTGAATTTTGAAGGATTTTCTATTCTTTTTTTTTATGTATTTTTATTCTTTTTTTGACAAGGACGTGGTGGGGAGCGGGGTGTTACTCTTAGTGGGGGCCTTCTTATTAGGGAAAATACGGTATACACAACTGGAAACCTACCAGGAAATAACTTTGAAAAATAGAATTATTGTCTTTTCAATGATTAAATTGTCTTGAATATAGTTATATTTTTGCCATATAATATATAATAAATCCACATAATATCGACATGTTTGAAGACTATGAAATATGTTCAGTATTTAACATTTGGTTATTATTATTTATTATTCAGCCTTGATAGATTAGTGGATAAAGCCTTGTATTTTAGAGCTGCAGAACTCTTCCCCTGAGCAGGTTTGAGCCCTTGTGGTTGCACGTCTGATGAAAATCTCATCTCCCTCTGATGTCGCTGTCCTAATAGTAATCATATTTATGTTGGCAGGATTTAAAACCCTATTTCATTTCTAACCCCCCCGCCCCACCCCACCCAAATTCATTTTATCATTTTTTGTTCATGCTCATTAAAGGTCTTCATCATGATCCCTGCATTGTTTCAGGTGCCATCTCGCTCACATCCCTAGAGTAGTGGCAGAAAAACGTGGCTCCAGCGTAAATGGAGTGTCTACAATAGAATTTGCAGAAACTCTGCAGTTCTGCAGGTGAGAAGGTTCTAGGCCCATTCTCCATATTTTATCTCGATGTACATGGAGGATGAGCCTGGCATGTTCATTCCTGTTAGTCGCCATATAACCTTTCATGTGTTGGTGCGCCTTAAAACCCAAATTCAATTCAATTATTTCATTTCTTTATTTTGCCTACTCTAGCTGGAGGATCAGCATGCCAAGCTGAATACAGACAAGGACAGCTGGAAGGAAAAATACTGGGTATGTTGATCATCTCAAATCTTTTTGGTAAAAGAGGTGTAAAACATAAAAAACAAAAATAAGGTTATTGTAAGTTTGTTCAAAATTTCTGAATTTTTAATTCAAATAGACTATTTTATTTATATAGGAATTTGCCATTTATGTATACTACCGACATAAACTCTGAATGTTATTATATTTTCAAAATTTTATGAATTCATACTTTGAAAGGGACACACGGCAATCTTGAAGTATTTGAAATGGGTGTCTCGATTTATATATCCAGTATCATTTTTACTTTTACCCTGGTTAGATTTAAATAAATCAAATTTTAAGTATTCACTATTTTGTCTTATTACGGTATACTATAAGTTTTAATATATTATTGGTGCAATAATATCAAAAATTAATAATTTTCAAAAGAATAAATGGCTAAATACAATTCTTATAATTAACATTAATGATTGAACAAATGCAATTGATGTAGTAAAACTAAAGGGACGCTAGTTTTTAAAAAATCAAGATTGCCATGTGTCCCTTTAAAGGGATATTTTTTTCAAAATTCGCAGTGTTCCGTTAGTTTTTCTTCATAACTTCCATTTGTTCAGTTATTAATAATTAATTATAAGAATAGATTATATTGATTATATTGCACCAATAATATATTTAAACCTTTCATAGAATAGCGAAAAAAAAATTATACAAATTATATTTAGTATTTTATCTGGTTATATCTTAATATATGGTAAATCAACTTAAGTGTTCCATTACATTTTAAAACTGCTATAACCATTCATTCATTTACAGAATTAAGATATAGTACAAGTTGATGGCTGAGGTTTATTTTTATTCATTTATTGCTACAAAAAGATATATTGTGGCTATCAAGAACTTAACAAAATGCACCAATATCTATCCCACAATAAATCCAGAGATAAGTTTGCCTTACCCTGGTGAGATCATCAATATTTCTGTATTGTGTATACAATGCAGGATTCATTGATACAACTGGATGAAGCAATTTCCATTTCACTCTTTTTGCCTACCTGCTGCAGGTTGGGCTCATCAGTGACCATTATTTTAAGGATCATTTGTGTATTTTGTATACCCAGGATTCCCTGACAAAGCTAGATGAAGTGCACCGTCTAATCAACGTCCACCTGCACAATGCCGCCCAGTACAGAAATGAGTGTAAGGCGGCAGAACAGGAGAGGGACGAGACACGGGAACGGCTAGATGCGACAAACAAGTCACTGAAAAACACACAAGCTGAGTTGAATGAGGTGAACGAGAAACATGAAGAATGTGCAGAGAGTTGGAATGAAGAGGTATGGTGTAGCGTAGACACATATATATACAATCATTCAATCGAGGAGTGAATTTAGAACTAATGTTACAATATATCTTATATTGTGACATCATTAACACCATCTTTTGAAATTCTGTAGTGGCCTTGGTAGGTCACGAGGGCATCTGTGGCCCGGGTGATAAAGATACTGAGTTTGAAACCTTACCTCTCAGTCCACTAGGAGCTTAACTTGTAAGTAAACAGTACTGGTTCTTACCTCTCAGTCCACTGGGAGCTTAACTTGTAAATATACAGTACTGATTCTTACCTCTCAGTCCACTGGGAGCTTAACTTGTAAGTATACAGCACTGGTTCTTACTTCTCAGTCCACTGGGAGCTTAACTTGTAAGTATACTGTACTGGTTCTTATCTCTCAGTCCACTGGGAGCTTAACTTGTAAGTATACAGTACTGGTTCTTACCTCTCAGTCCACTGGGAGCTTAACTTGTAAGTATACAGCACTGGGTCTTACCTCTCAGTCCACTGGGAGCTTAACTTGTAAGTATACAGCACTGGTTCTTACCTCTCAGTCCACTGGGAGCTTAACTTGTAAGTATACAGCACTGGTTCTTACCTCTCAGTCCACTGGGAGCTTAACTTGTAAGTATACAGCACTGGTTCTTACCTCTCAGTCCACTGGGAGCTTAACTTGTAAGTATACAGTACTGGTTCTTACCTCTCAGTCCACTGGGAGCTTAACTTGTAAGTATACAGCACTGGGTCTTACCTCTCAGTCCACTGGGAGCTTAACTTGTAAGTATACAGCACTGGTTCTTACCTCTCAGTCCACTGGGAGCTTAACTTGTAAGTATACAGCACTGGTTCTTACCTCTCAGTCCATTGGGAGCTTAACTTGTAAGTATACAGCACTGGTTCTTACCTCTCAGTCCACTGGGAGCTTAACTTGTAAGTATACAGCACTGGTTCTTACCTCTCAGTCCACTGGGAGCTTAACTTGTAAGTATACAGCACTGGTTCTTACCTCTCAGTCCACTGGGAGCTTAACTTGTAAGTATACAGCACTGGTTCTTACCTCTCAGTCCACTGGGAGCTTAACTTGTAAGTATACAGCATGGGTCTTACCTCTCAGTCCACTGGGAGCTTAACTTGTAAGTATACAGCACTGGTTCTTACCTCTCAGTCCATTGGGAGCTTAACTTGTAAGTATACAGCACTGGTTCTTACCTCTCAGTCCACTGGGAGCTTAACTTGTAAGTATACAGCACTGGTTCTTACCTCTCAGTCCACTGGGAGCTTAACTTGTAAGTATACAGTACAGGTTCTTACCTCTCAGTCCATTGGGAGCTTAACTTGTAAGTATACAGCACTGGTTCTTACCTCTCAGTCCATTGGGAGCTTAACTTGTAAGTATACAGCACTGGTTCTTACCTCTCAGTCCACTGGGAGCTTAACTTGTAAGTATACAGCACTGGTTCTTACCTCTCAGTCCACTGGGAGCTTAACTTGTAAGTATACAGCACTGGTTCTTACCTCTCAGTCCACTGGGAGCTTAACTTGTAAGTATACAGCACTGGTTCTTACCTCTCAGTCCACTGGGAGCTTAACTTGTAAATATACAGTACTGGTTCTTACCTCTCAGTCCACTGGGAGCTTAACTTGTAAGTATACAGCACTGGTTCTTACCTCTTAGTCCACTGGGAGCTTAACTTGTAAGTATACAGTACTGGTTCTTACATCTCAGTCTTCGGGTTCAAATTCCACTGGGAGCTTAACTTGTAAGTATACAGTACTGGTTCTTACCTCTCAGTCTTCGGGTTCAAATTCCACTGGGAGCTTAACTTGTAAGTATACAGTACTGGTTCTTACCTCTCAGTCTTCGGGTTCAAATTCCACTGGGAGCTTAACTTGTAAGTATACAGTACTGGTTCTTACCTCTCTGCCTTCGGGTTCAAATTCCACTGGGAGCTTAACTTGTAAATATACAGTACTTGTTCTTACCTCTCAGTCTTCAGGTTCAAATTCCGCTGGGAGCTTAACTTGTAAATATACAGTACTTGTTCTTACCTCTCAGTCTTCGGGTTCAAATTCCACTGGGAGCTTAACTTGTAAGTATACAGTAATGGTTCTTACCTCTCAGTCTGCTGGTTCAAATTCCACTGGGAGCTTAACTTGTAAGTATACAGTACTGGTTCTTACCACTCAGTCTTCGGGTTCAAATTCCACTGGGAGCTTCAAATTTGTAAGTATACAGTATGTACTGGTTCTTACCTCTCAGTCTTCGGGTTCAAATTCCACTGGGAGCTTAACTTGTAAGTATACAGTACTGGTTCTTACATCTCAGTCTTCGGGTTCAAATTCCACTGGGAGCTTCAAACTTGTAAGTATACAGTACTGGTTCTTACATCTCAGTCTTCGGGTTCAAATTCCACTGGGAGCTTAACTTGTAAATATACAGTACTGGTTCTTACCTCTCAGTCTTCGGGTTCAAATTCCACTGGGAGCTTAACTTGTAAGTATACAGTACTGGTTCTTACATCTCAGTCTTCGGGTTCAAATTCCACTGGGAGCTTAACTTGTAAGTATACAGTACTGGTTCAAACATCTCAGTCTTCGGGTTCAAATTCCACTGGGAGCTTAACTTGTAAGTATACAGTACTTGTTCTTACCTCTCAGTCTTCGGGTTCAAATTCCGCTGGGAGCTTAACTTGTAAGTATACAGTACTGGTTCTTACATCTCAGTCTTCGGGTTCAAATTCCACTGGGAGCTTAACTTGTAAGTATACAGTACTGGTTCTTACCTCTCAGTCTTCGGGTTCAAATTCCACTGGGAGCTTAACTTGTAAGTATACAGTAATGGTTCTTACCTCTCAGTCTGCTGGTTCAAATTCCACTGGGAGCTTAACTTGTAAGTATACAGTATGTACTAGTTCTTACCTCTCAGTCTTCGGGTTCAAATTCCACTGGGAGCTTAACTTGCAAGTATACAGTACTGGTTCTTACCACTCAGTCTTCGGGTTCAAATTCCACTGGGAGCTTCAAATTTGTAAGTATACAGTATGTACTGGTTCTTACCTCTCAGTCTTCGGGTTCAAATTCCACTGGGAGCTTAACTTGTAAGTATACAGTACTGGTTCTTACATATCAGTCTTCGGGTTCAAATTCCACTGGGAGCTTAACTTGTAAGTATACAGTACTGGTTCTTACATCTCAGTCTTCGAGTTCAAATTCCACTGGGAGCTTCAAACTTGTAAGTAAACAGTACTGGTTCTTACCTCTCAGTCCACTGGGAGCTTAACTTGTAAGTATACAGTACTGGTTCTTACCTCTCAGTCTTCGGGTTCAAATTCCACTGGGAGCTTCAAACTTGTAAGTATACAGTACTGGTTCTTACATCTCATTCTTCGGGTTCAAATTCCACTGGGAGCTTACCTTGTAATACAGTTTTCTTGATATTGTTAATAAGGTTATGAATAAATAAAACCTAGAGCTAACTATTTATCTTAAAAAAGATGGTTTGTAGTGTCCCTGAGAGGTTAATAAAAATATTTAAAAATATGTAAAAATAAAAATAGTAATATTTTCCACTTAAGTTGCTTTATGAATACGGGCCCAGGAGCATACTGATTTATATGTGCAGATTAAGGGGATGCAGTTGTATGTACTATTATACTAGTTAATTATACTTGCTTATGTAAAACTAAAATTCTATTGATTTAACAGAAAACACGATTCAGCTCAGAGCTGGAAGAGTTGGACACTAGAATTAAACAACTGATGGCTAGCCTGGAGGAGAAGGCAGCAGATGTGTTGGACAAAAGGACAGAGATTGACAAACTTACAACAGATTTGGAGACAGCTCAGGCGTGTTTATATACATTTTTGTATCATCTCAATAAAAAACTGATGCAGTACTAGGCTACCCCTCTTTCTTACTAAATATATGCTGTTGGATGTCAAATTTTCATTGAAAAACATGAACAAGATAAAAAAAAAACAATTATTGTCCAGGGACCTATTTAGTGAAAACTTAACGTATGATGAACTTGTGTCTGATAATGTTCACAATGTTAACAATTGCATTATGCTCGGTTTGTTATTCACATTTTACCATTACAGTCTTCAGAACGTCTCCGTGGCCAAATGGTTAATGACATTGCGTTGTAAACCTTCGCCTCTCACCCAGGAAAAGTGGGTGGTCTGCCTCACCACAAAAAAAAAAGGACCGTCATATATAACCTTACATGTGTTGAAAATGACGTAAAGAAACATACAAACAAACAAACAAATTCAACAAATTGATGACTACCATACATTTATACAGTCACTTATCTTCCTTGCCTTCCCCATGTGTTTATATACTTATATATATATACTCTCATAAAAATCTTCTTCTTCTTTTTTCTTCTCCGTTCTTCATCACCATCATTATATCGATCACAGAAATACATTAGTAATAAAATCAGCGTTTCTATAAATTTCAGGCCATTCTAAATAAACAGAAAGATACAAGTGAATCCCAGACCACCTTGACCATGTTAGAGATGACTGATGAAGAAATACAGGCTGCTCCAGACGTGGATGTAAAGGTAACGCCTTATGTCATTATGAGCTTAAGACAATTTAAATCGATGACACGTGAAGAATAGGCTTAATAACTGCTTTAGAAAAGATTACTATTATCTATGTCCTCTTTGGTTACATTAAATGAGACAAAAAATCAACTGAGATTTAAGTATTGAATTGAATTGGGGTTTTAAGATGCACCAACACTTGAAAGGTTATATGGCGCCTAACAGGAATGAACATGCCAGGCTCATCTTCCATGTACATCGAGATAAAATATGGAGAACGGCTTGAACCTTCTCACCCTAACTGCAGAGTTGCTGCAAATTCTATTGTAGACACTCCATTTATGCTGGAGCCACTGCTCCAGTGATATGAGCGAGATAGCACCTGAAACAATGCAGGGGTCATGATGAAGACCTTTAATGAGCATGAACAAAAAATGATAAAATGAACACGAATTTGAGGGGTTTCTACTCCTCTGCCTTCCTCTCAAACGGGATCTGCAATGGCCCTATTCTTTGCCCAAACGGGGCCCCCGGAACCACACGGGGCTAATTTACTCTTGAAAAAGATCATCATAAGTTATACGACCTTTTAAAACAAAGGACCTTTAAATACAGGATACATACCGAAAGTTATATATTAATGACCTCATAATACAGGTGACCTCTAGATACATGTAACCTCTTAATACAGTATGACCTCTTCATTACGTGATCCGAGTATTAGCTTTCAAACCCCATTCAACCCCTTCTCCAAGAAGTGAAAACAGGGTTGGCTGGGGTATGAAATAAAACCTTCATTTCGGCTTAAAGTGTTGGCATATTGTAAAATTAAAACATTTAATAGGTAAATTTAAACAGGTTCTTGCATTATTTCAGTTAAATGTTTTTATACGTGTTTTATTATCGAAATATGTTATAAATCCTGCTAATATACATTTTCACATCGCTTAATGGAATTAAGGCGGGACCACGTAATGAATACAGGTGACCTCTATATACGTGTGACCTCCGAATACATGTGACTGCTTAACACATGTGACCTTTAGATACTGATGACCCTGAATACAGATGACCTTTTAATACATGTGACCTCAAAATACTCATGGCTTCTTAATACATGTGACTTCTTAATACATATGACCTCATAATACTGGTGACCTCTTAAAACATATTACATGTGACCTATAAATACAGGCGACCATTTAAAGAATTTTGACTGTATTTGAAATCTTTCTTGACTGTATTTGAAATCTTTCTTTCCCATTTATTTGAACAGTTATCTATTGCCTTTTAGGAATCTCAGACCAAGGTTGACACAACTGTAGGCACCTCCCAGACTATAGATCCAGCTGTTTGCAGCACAGATGTCCAGACAGACACTGAAGAAACGCCTGATGTAGTGACGGTAGATACACAAACAGAACAACATCCTGAAATGGTGGTGTCAGAAGTGCAGACTGAAAGTTGTGAACTAGAGGTATTGTTTTGTTTCTTTCCATTTAAATGCAACCTGTTCAGCAGGTAGGCAATGAGTGAAATGAGTTGTAGGTGGTCCTTATTTTAGTGAATAATTCAAACAAATGATGTCATGTGATAAATGGATCTTTACATTTGAGTTCTTTTCATCTAAAAGAAGAGCTAACGGAGCAAGAACATCTTCGATTTGTAAACAAAATTGCAACCTATAAATATAAAATGATGTTATGTTTAAACATATCTGTGTCCTATCCATTCATTGTTTTTGACTGTGACATTCATCTTCAACCTCATCTTTAAACTGTCTGATTCCTATTCAGATTGATTTATTCTTCCAGATGTTACAGGAGCCTCCAGTGTCACTGCTAACTGCTCATGCTGCAACTCAGACTGAAAAGACAGCAGATGACAGTAAGACCCGACCATTAAAGATGTGTACAGGACAAGAAAGTGATACAATTTCATGGAATGGTGAAGATATGGTGAACAATGAGGTCATCGTTGACAAAGAAAATTTAAACAACAGCAATGTTGTCAGTGAAAAATTACATATAAAGGACAGAGGAAATGTTGATGTAGAAGAAAACATACCGGTTGATATTGGAACTGATACTGTTGTCTATGGTACTAACAAAATAAAAAAGCCAGGAATGAAAGAATCCTGTGTTGAAAGTATTGCCAATAGGTATAAGTTAACAGAAGTTGATAAAATAAAACAGTTGCTACTGATAACATTGTGACATTGAATTCTCCGTCTGAAGCAACAGAATACCCTGATATATCCAAGAGAGGCACACTTGATGGTGTTGACAACACTGTTACTGGAATGACGGCTGATCTATTTAGCGATTCAATAAGGAATCATGGAATTCTTGTTCCGAAGATTGATATACTAAGAACTCTGTATGGTATAAAACATGTTGAAATAGATCCTGAAGAATTCAGTATACAGTTAACTCAGGAAGAACCGAGAAGAATTGATATGGAAGGAGAAAATGGAACAGTTGATGAATGTAACAACCATGAAATAGGCTTGATTGTAGAAGAAGATGAAAATGAGAGCTCAAACTATTCATTTTCTTTCAGCAAAGGAACAAATCAAAATTCAACAAAATCTCAAAACATGATTGAGCAAGTGTTAGATGAATCTCAGAACCTGGTCAGTCAAATCAGCACAAGAAATAGAAACCCTGCAGGTTCTCTCGGGCCGAAATGGACAGTTAAAGATTTGTCAGAGTCTAAATTATCATTAAAAGCAAGGCCAACAAAGCATAAGCTTACAAAGCAGAATGTGCAGGAACAATTTCAAAGCTTTAACATTGTTAGAGAAAAGTTTGAAAGTTTTAGAGAAAAGTCTGTGGATGAATGTACACAATCTAAGCTGCCGAAATTGTGTAAATCGTCTGATGATGACAATGCAGAGCTTGGAAATAGAGAGATGGATAACAATAATGATGAAGCCAATGAGCAAGAAAAACTGATCAATCTGGTGCCAAGCAGTAATGTCCAAGATTTAAGTTTGACAGAAAGTGAGCCAGAAAATACATACCACTATAGCAGAATGTTTGAAGGTGAACCTATGATAAATAAACACAGCAGTAGAAAGACAGACTTTGAAAACATTGAACCAGAATCAACTAAAGCATTTGACTACCAAATGGACGTTGATGGGTTTAAAGATAAAGTTCAAAATAGGAAAGAAATCATGGCTTTTCCAGTGTCAGTTTCATTTCCAGCCACTCCTCAGTTTCAGCAAAAATCTGTGGTAAAATCTGCCACCTACCATCCATCCAGTGTTTCATCTTTGTCATGGACGTCATCAGAAACATCTATTGGGTCATCACTGGACATAAACTCTTCACCAGCTGTTTCTAGTCCAGCAATCGTCTCTGTAGCTGTATCTACAGCAAGTCTAGAAAGTTCAGGAAGTGCCGCCAGTGTTGAGGTAAGTGGAAGACGTGAGACCGATTCTGCCTCAAGAAAATTGCTGAACAGGCATTCCTTTTCCATTATTTCCAGTCATTCAAGCATCTCCACGGGAAACCTCGCTAGTTCAAATACTTCGTCTAATGTCGGAACTAGTGTAAGAGATGTTCAGCCTCATATATCAGATACTAGCGATTCTGTTGTTAATGTATCAGTGGAAACCACAAGCCCAAGGGAAGAAATATTGGACACAGCTTCATGTAGAAATGCTGCAGGCAAAAGGAGGGAACTCCAGATCCCTAAAATAGGTAATTTAATTGTTTGAGAAAATATATTGTCGAGGGATCAGACTTGGAAATACATATTTTGATATTTCCCATTTCATTTATTTTGATGAAATGCTGTCATATGTTTCATTAAAAATATATTGGTTGTTCTTTCCAAAGAAACGTCCATTACTATTCTTTCGGGGAAAAAACACAATGTAAATCGATAATTTAGTGAACTATTTCAAAACGGACTCTTCTTTTTGATTATTTAGTGAAATATTTCAAAATCAGCTCTCTTTTTTTAACAAAAAGTTGAATATACTCCTGAGTTGGAGTTGACTTCTGTGCTATTTTTCATCAAGTTTCTCCGACGACATAACTGTGATGTTAAAGAAAGAGCAAAAAGTTAATGCAATATGTTTCAGCTTCTTTTTCAGCAATATGGATACACATGAAAATTATCTCTCTATAGCATTGCATAAGGTGTTATAACATCAAATTTGCCAAAGGTTTTTGTCTGGTTCATTGAATATAGTTCCCTTTATCTTTGGTTCTTCACTTTACACTTTAAGAAGAATGTCGGGTTATTTCTTTCCAGCCAAGACGCCAGTACCAAGTACAGCTTCTACAGCCAAAGCTCAGAAGTCTTCGGCTTCATTCCCTGATTTCTTACAAAAGTATCGAGAAGTAGTCTCCAAGATAAAGCCACAACAGCCATCTACATCTCAGGTACTACAATTATACTGACTATAGACGCTGAATATAAGTTAAGTAGTGCCTCCCCTAATAGAAGTGCCCTCAACCCAACCTCCCCACACCACCAACACACACACAATGGTGGGGAACCTCTTTGTATAACAGGAAATGTTCATCTGTCCATGTAACATAATACAGCCATTAATGTTGTTTTTTTTGTACACTATCACTAAAATATAAACGAGCATATATGTACATACCAAAAACATTTTACATCCAAGCTTATGCCGTGGTGCGGTGTCCGTCGTCCGTCAAAAATTGTAGCGACTACTCTGAAACTACTGGATGGATTTACATAAATGTTGCCCATGATGTCTAGTTGATCCTAGCAAAAATTTCATCTTGATGTGAAATCCAAGATGGCCACCAAAGCTAAAAATAGGTTTTAAAAAAACAAGTTCGTAGCGACTACTTCTTGAAAACTATAAGTGATATTGATATGGGACTTTTTTCTAAAATGATCACTAGGACAGGATGTTGGTCCTTGTTGAAAATCGTTTTGATTCGACGTTAAACAATTTAACATGGCTGCCAGCGACCATCTATATTTACATAGAGTTATATAGTAAAGACTTGTAGCGACTACACCTCTGAAACTATTTGACGGATTTTCATGAAACTTCACAGAAATGTTGCTCTTGATGTCTAATTGATCATAGCAAAATTTCAGGTCAGCCGGAAATTTAAAATGGCCACCATGGCTAAAAATAGATTTTTGAAACACAAATTTGTAGCGACTACATCTTGAAAACTATAAGTGATATCGATATGGGATTTTTTCTAAAATGATCAGCATGACATGATTTTGATCCCTTTCGAAAATTATTTTGATTCAACATTAACAATGGCCGCCAGCCGCCATCTTTGTTTTCATAGAGTTATATAGTAAAAACTTGTAGCAACTACTTCTCTGAAACTACTCGACGGATTTTCATGAAACTTCACAGGAATGTTGATCCTGATGTCTAATTGATCCTAGAAATTCAAGATGGCCACCACGACGAAAAATAGATTTTTAAAATACCAGTTTGTAGCGACTACTTCTTGAAAACTATAAGTGATATTGATATGGGACATTTTCTAAAATGATCAGTATGACATGAGGTTGGTCATTGTCGAAAATCTTGATTCAATGTTAAAACATTTCTGCCAGTGGCCGTCTTTGTTTACATAGAGTTATATAGTAATAAGCTGTTTACAATTACAATTTGAGCTATATATTTGTTGACAGAAAATGGGCAAGACACACGAACCATTTCAAAGCCTTGGAAAGAAAGAGACTTTGCACCCAAACATGCCAGCTGGAGGAGCCCTGAGTGCTACAGGTAGTCTTTCTTTCAATCCTGTACACATTGAACTCTTGTTATTGCAGCAGCCTCGTTTCCGAGGAAGGGTTTACAGGCTTTTGTTTTACTGATTAACACAGAAATTTAGCTAACTCTTTATCATGAATGAAAAGAGTATGCCTCTCCCTGCACATGGCTCTGATGGCTTTACATCCCCTACAAAGGATGGCATACTTTCACAGTACCTTGCCTGAATAAGTTACTGAGTGAGTGTGTTTGAAAAATCTGAGACATGACTCGACTGGGAATGGTACCAGGGACTTCACTTCACTTGTTGTTCTATTTGAAGGCCATCTATTTACTAATAGAAGATCTTACAAGAGTGCTCATTTATTATTCAAATTTATTAAACAAGTTGGCAAATATATGATGCAACGGCCTTACGAGTATCATATATAATTTTTGCCGAATTAAATAATTTAATGATTAGCAAGAATGTGCGATTTTATTTACAAAGCTCGTCTCAAGGTGACATCATTGGCATAAAGTTATACCATTTATAGTGTATTATAATATTTATGTCATGGCTTAATTTATTACACTCCCAGAAGCCATCAACTATCCAAAATATAGTGTGAGGCATAGACACATTCTGCTAGCTTTTATACATCTTGCTTCTTTTGGGATGTTGGATAGCTGATAAAGGACGCAAAACAATCTGGGTATATTTTCTGCCAGTATCATTTTGAAGAAATTAATCTCTTCGTGCTGCTCTTGTAGAGTTCAGTTGAATTGAATTGGGGTTTTACGGCGCACCAACACAAGAAAGGTTATATGGCACCAAACGATTAACATGCCAGACTGATCCTCCATTTACATCTAGATCTAGATAAAAATATGGAGAATGGACCTTAAAAACCTTCTCACCTGCAGAACTACAGAGTTGCTGCAAATTCTATTGTAGACACTCCATTCCCAGAGGTTTATAAACACTGTTTTAGTATGGTGGGGGGGGGGGGGGGGGGGGGGGGGGGGGGTCTTAGCGGCTCTTAATGTGAATCTTATCATTTTATCCAACAAGTTTAATGAAGTCAATTTTAAACACGAGGCACGAATGTGAGATTCTGTTCATCACATAAATCAAAATATACCTCATAACATACAGTTATTAACGTTTCTGCCTATATATGTTTACATTAAATATATACATTTAATAACTCATTTGTTTCATTTTTCATCCACGTTTGTCCACAATATGAACTATTTATGTCACGGTGGGGAATCAAAGGCACCATAACGCTATTGTTATGCGTTAAAATTGTCACCGTGTCACCGTGCATTTTCCGTTACGGTGCCCAGCACAGAAATTGTCGTCAAAAGGTGATTGTGATTTTTTTTTTTTTTTTATCAAGACGTTTTATGTCCAATTCCCAAAATCGGGGAATGTCATTCCGGACAAATATGTCCAACCTTTATTTTGAAAGCAAAATAATTGAAAAAATGCCAAAATCTAATCGTGTTTGTAGAGCGTTTGGACTTTGCAAGAGTTCATTGTTGATTTGTCAAAATCAGAATTTTGTGACCATTCTTCAACGATCTGCAGGTCTACGCTAATATTTGACCTTCATACAACTCTGTAATGGACAGATGGATGCTCTGGTAGTCTTGATAAAAAAACCACACAATTTCACACTCACCTTTTGACGACAATTTCTGCGCTGGGCACCGTAACGGAAAATGCACGGTGACAATTTTAACGCATAACAATAGCGTTATGGTGCCTTTGATTCCCCACCGTGTATGTGTCAATGTGCTGTAAAACACCATTTCATTCCATTTATTCATTCATTCATTCAATCATTCATTCATTCACCAAGCAGTCAGAATAGCATCTTGTCGTTTAACATTAACCTGCTTATTAAAAGGTTTTAGAAATTGATGAGACAATTGAGTGCACACCGAGCAAAAGACTTAGCATTTGCATAAATATTACACTAGTATATTATGATATGTACGTCATGGCTTTATTACAATCCCACACCAAAAGATGTGTGAGCTGTCTAGTGCCAAGACAGAGACAAATTAAAACACATATTGACGCCATTATAGATATGACAAGCATTCAACGATTCCATTTCAGGTCATTTTACATTACTGGGCACCGAAAATTCATTTACAATTACAATTTGGTGGTATAATACCGGTGAGAAACAACTGGCCTGGGTGAGAAAACTTCTCTTACACAGTATATTTTATAGAATGTCTTGAAGAGATCAAGATATTATTCTTAACATCATGTTTCTATTTGTTTTAATACCTTCCTTTGTAGATGCAGCAAGAACCACAAAAGTCAGTCCAAGGGGGACAACTCCAAGAAGTATTCTTAAAGGTAATATACAAGTAGGGCATGGTACTATGCACACACTGTATAATTCATGATTTTTCATTGCAGAGATGTTGAGAGATTATATATTATTTTCAATAGGTGATAACATTTGTGACTCGGTTTTTATCCTTAAGTTCTGTAGTAAAATAAAAATCTCTGGCAGAGTAAAAAGACGATAATTTTCAAGATTTTGATTTTGAAAGATACATATATTGAATCAATTTTCAAGAATGTGCTTGAAATATGCAGAGTTCTAAAAGAATCACACTGTAGAGACCTTAATTTTTAACAGTAAACTTGGTTGAACATCAAGGATAAAGACCGAGTTTATCACCTACCAGAATGTATTGGTATGTCTTGGTCACTGATCGGTCAGTTTTTTTGACGATGCTCTATCAAAATTATGAATTATCAACAAAGCATTTGTTGTCACAGCAGTTAGATAAATTCTGACCAGCGTAGTTCTGAAAATTGTTAAAAAGGCTTGACATGTTTTAATACCCTGGTATATATGTATGTCAATTTCGCATTTTAAAACCATGGTATATATGTACGTCAATTCCGCATTGGTTTCCGCTCATTTTAGGGGTTAACGACATTGCATTGTAAACCTTCTCGCCCCTCACCTGCGGGTTTGAATCCCACTGGGAGCTCAACTTGTGAGAAAGTGTCAATTTTTTTCAGATGGCAGGAGGTATAACAGTACTGGTTCTACCCAGGAATAAGTGGGTGGTCTGCATCCAACACAAAAACATTGACCGTCATATATAGCCTAAAATATGCTGGAAAATGACGTTAAACAACAAACATACAAATCATTTTAAAGAAAACCATTCTAGATATTCTATTCATTTTTGTTGTGATGTCTGGTATCGGAAGAGTTCTGTTGGGTAAATTCTAGCTAATAAGTATTTATTGTTACATAAATATTAACACACTCTTTTACAACTTGAACTAACTTTAATATTAAATAAAACAACAAAACAATCATGCATAGAATTACAACCAAAAATATGAATCAGGCAAATACGTTTATCTGTACTTTTGTAATACCAGCTCAGATACTGATGTTGTTTGGATTATCATTTATATTTGTCACATGATATAAAAATACAAAATACACAAAAATATGTTATATAATGTTAACTAATAAATACTGATAAGGGGGTCCCATGGAAGCAACAAACACACACAAGAGAGAAATGTAGCAGACTCAGTTTTATGTAGTCTGGTCATGAAAGGTAACAGAAGGTGCAACACCTCTCACGCCCACTAACACCGGCTTGAAAGGGACAAAGATTCAAGTTATGGTTCTTGTACTGTGCACTTCCTTTCATTGCCCTCTAGCATTCAGAATTTTGATAAAGCATCATCAAAAAAATGACCAATCAGTGACCAGAAATAAGACATACATAATACATTCTGGTAGGTGATAAACTCGGTCTTTATCCTTGATGTTCAAGTTTACTATTAATATTAAGGTATCTACAGTGTGATTCTTTTCAAACCCTGCATATTTCATGCACATTCATGCAAACTGATTCGATATATGTACCTTTAAAAATCAAAATCTTGAAGATTATCGTCTTTTTAATCAGCCAAGATTTTTGTTTTACTATAGAACCTAAGGATAAAAACTGAGTAACACAAATATTATCACCTACTGAAAATAAGATAAAATCTCAACATCTCTATAAAGGACAATTATGAATTGTGTGAAGTGGCTTGATGATCCTAAAGGACCACTAAGTAAAAAATTTAAATTTAGAGTTGAATGTCCTACAAAGTTCCCTATGTTGCACACTGAGGTAAGAAAGGTACAAAAGAGATCAAAAGATACCCTTCCATAGATAATTAGCTGGTTTTGGATGCATGGGAAATTGCCATAATCATGCCCTTTTGATTTTTGTTTGATTGCATTTAGGTACACCAGAGAAAAGCAAAAGAGGAAGAAATGTTTCTTGGAACGAAGAGGTAGTTCACAAGGAGTTTTGATTGTGGAGGATGAATGGACGGACTTGTATGGTGTTTTATATCCGTTTCTGAGGACTCTTATGAGGTTATACCTCAGTTTCTGTGTTCTTAATTATTATTTTTTATATTGTTATTATATATGTACATGCAAGTAAGTGTTGTGTGCTTAATAGTCAAACCTGTGTTAAGAGATCATTAGAAGGAAGAGTAAAAAGTGTCTCTAAACACAGGTGATGTCTTAATACAGGTGTATTTTAATTGGAATTGAATTGGGGTTTTACGGTGCACCAACACAAGAAAGGTTATATGGCGCCAAACAGGGATGAACATGCCAGGCTCATCCTCCAGTTACATCTAGATAAAGTATGGAGAATGGGCCTAGAACCTTCTAACCTGCAAAACGGCAGAGTTGCTGCAAATTCTATTGTAGACACTCCCTTTACGATAGAGCCACGTTTCCACATTTGCATATGCGGTGTCATGAAGAAAACCTTGAATGAGTATATATGATAAAAAAATGACAAAATAAACATAAAATGGGGGTCCCTCCCTTCTGCCTCTAGCAGGATTTGCAGTGGTTGTATTCTACCCAGGCAACCACACGGGGATCAATTTTAAACAGTACAATTGTGAACTGAAACAGTGGCCTCCTGCCAGCAATAACAGTGTCTATATGACTACATGGCGCATGCTGTTAGGCACACCAAATCTTCCCTGAGGCCCTCTTACAAACATATTAACACAAACGTATATAATGTAACAATATGGAAAGTTTAAATTCATAACATGCAGATTTTATGGCACCACGACACAAATATAATTATATGGTGCCAAGATGGGTATGGACTTAATGGATCCATTTACATCAAGATAAAATATGGACTTAATGGATCCAAGTCTCCATAAACAGGGTTCACTGCAGCTCCAACCTTAAAACCCTGTAAGTCACTTCTTACAATCCTGCAAGGGTGAGGTAGTGGTCCCAATTATTGGTCCTCTCGACCGTCCCCGGAATTGAACTGAATTGGGTTTAACGGCGCACCAACGCATGAAAGGTTATATGAAAGGCTCCTAACAGGAATGAACATACCAGGCTCATCCTGCATTTACATCAAGATAAAATATGGAGAATGGGCTTCGAACTTTCTAACCTGCAGAACTGCAGAGTTGCTGCAAATTCTATATTAGACACTCCATTTATGATGGAGCCACATTTGCGTACACGGTGTCATGATGAAGACCTTGAATGATCATGATAAAAAATGGCAAAAATGAACATGAACAATGTGTGTGGAGATGGTTCTACCCCTCTGCCTCTAGCGAGATTTGCAGCTGTTGTATTCTACCCCTGGCAACCACATGGGGTCCGTTCCCAGAACCACATGGGGATGTTTTCTTTCAAATATATTAACACATACGGGTATTATATAACAAATAAAAAGTTGAAATTCACAACATTATACAATTATGGACTTTTCAGCTGTTTTACATGATGTGATATGCACCAAAAAAATCATTATTGACCGAGGCGATAGCCGAGGTCAATAATGATTTTTTGGTACATATCAACATCATGTATAACAGCTGAAAAGTCCATAACTGTTTTATTATATAACCCTCAATTTACAATTATATAAAACAGGTCAATATCAAAAAAACAATTATATAAAACAGGTCAATATCAAAAAAACAGGTCAATATCCAAAAAACAGGTCAATATCGCTAGATATTTTTTCTAAAAAATTACTTTTTAGCCAATGAAAACGCGTCTATTTATAGGTTATATAATAATTAGCAATATTCAATGCCCTCTAACAAACATATATAACAATATGAAACTTGTATTTACCAATAGTCAATGCCCTCTAACAAACATATAACAGTATGAAACTCGTATTTACCAATAAACAAACATTATATAACAATATGAAACTCATATTTACCAATATTAAATGCCCTCTAACAAACATATATAACAATATGAAACGGAACTCATATTTACCAATATTCAGTGCCCTCTAACAAACATATATAACAATATGAAACTCATATTTAGCACTATTTAATGCCCTCTAACAAACATATATAACAATATGAAACTCATATTTACCAATATGAAACTCATATTTACCAATATTCAATGCCCTCTAACAAACATATACCAATATGAAACTCATATTCACCAATATTCAATGCCCTCTAACAAACATATATAACAATATGAAACTTGTATTTACCAATATGCAATGCCCTCTAACAAACATATATCAGTATGAAACTCGTATTTACCAATAAACAAACATATATAACAATATGAAACTCGTATTTACCAATAGTGAATGCCCTCTAACAAACATATACAGGGATCACCCTAGGAGTGAATTTCAATGAGACAAAATGTCCCATTTGCTTGATTTTAATAAGACATTCACCATTTTCATGAAACATTTCGGATGCGAAGCCGAACGACCATTGGTTGCACGTAGCGCTGGAGGCCGCTAGGCGGGTCTGACGGGCAATGACCACCAGATTTTTTTTTAAATTTAGATGTGATTTCCTGCATTCTGGGTCATTCCCAGTAGTGAAAGTAGAAGTTGTTAAAGCATCCGAAATAAAGCGTGTTCGAATTTACGTCAACATTTTACGCTAACATAGTTTTACAATTGCTTGCACCACTCCAGTATATAGTTAATTGCGCCAAATCATTATAGATCGGGGGATAATGGTCAGATATGACTAGAAGTAGATGAATTATTATAAAAATGGCCATGTTTATTCATAATCAATTGATTTTCTTTGGCATCCTCGCTTTCGCGAAGCAAAAGTGAACCGGAAGTTTACCGGCATAATCTCGTTTTGATTTGTTTTCATGTGATTTTCAAATAAATTTCATATTTTCGCATTTTATATATTTTAATCGCGAAAAAATGGATCTGAACAAATTTACTTGAGATTTTAAATGAAATGTAAATAAATATATTTTCATTACAAACCAAAATGGCGAAAATGGATTTCCCCGAATTTGGTGCAACAATTTGTTCCATTTGTCTTTTTTTCATGCGGTTTTTGAGATTTTAATGTGAGAATATTGCGGAATCGCGGCCTAGAGTGATCCCTGCATATATAACAATGTGAAACGGAACTCATATTTACCAATATTCAGTGTCCTCTAACAAACATATATAACTATGAAACTCATATTTACCAATATTCAATGCCCTCTAACAAACAATATATAACCATATGAAACTCGTATTTACCAATATTCAATGCCCTCTAATAAACATATATAACAATATGAAACGAAACTCATATTTACCAATATTCAATGCCCTCTAACAAACATATATATAACTATGAAACTCATATTTACCAATATTCAATGCCCTCTAAAAAACATATAACAGTATGAAACTCATATTTACCAATATGCAATGCCCTCTAACAAACAATATATAACAATATGAAACTCGTATTTACCAATATTCAATGCCCTCTAACAAACATATATAACAATATGAAACGAAACTCATATTTACCAATATTCAATGCCCTCTAACAAACATATATAACTATGAAACTCATATTTACCAAACATTTAAATTGATATCTTTAGCATTATTCAGTGCTTTCTAACAAAATATTAACAGAAGGTATACAACAATATGAAGCATTTAAATTCATGACTTTAGTAATGTTCAGTGCCCATTAACAAAATATTAACAGAAACTTTATAAATTGAATTGAATTGGGTTTTAAGGTGCACCAACACATGAAAAGTTATATGGCGCTTCACAAGAATGAACGTGCCAGACTCATCCTCCATTTACATCAAGATTAAATATGGAGAATGAGCCTAGAACCTTCTTACTGCAGAGTTGCTGCAAATTCTAGGATCCACGTTTGCATACGCGGTGTCATGATAAAGACCTTGAATGAGCACGATAGAAAATGACAAAATGAATATGAATGGGGGCATCCTACCCCTCTGCATGTATGGTGTGTTTGTGAGATTGCAGTGGTTGTATTCTACCCAGGCAACCACACGGGGATAAAATATGTAAATGTTACAATATGCTAGTTTTGTTTATTATACATGTAGATAACCATGTTTACATCATCAATTATTGTTTATAAAATAAAATAATACATGTAGTATGTACATTTATTATTATTAGAATCATGTTGAGAATTTTATTTGTTTTACATGTTCATTCAGATCAATTGTAAGGCCAAAAATAGTTTTTACCATATTTATCATGCAGATATGCATTTTTCTGCCTAAGAAAGCAAATCAATGCAGAAACCCTCGGCTCTTATTGTACATAACGTTATCTGACATCATGTACGTAACGATATCTGATGTCATAAAACAAACAAAAAACAACAACATGGCGGCGTCCTCGATAAGCGTAACATTCTGCGAAATAGATAATAACAGTAATTCATACAGAAAATGAGAATAATCTACATAGCCTCGCCATTTTCGTTTTCTAAGCCTCGCCTAATAAACTTGATAGTAAAAGGCACTGACATAATATTCACTATATATTACCAGCAATTTGCTCTTGTTTAAATATACTGACGACAATGAAAACGTACCATTATCTCCATAGGTTTATGCTGCTGGATTATTCGCAAGCCATTTGGAATAAAGCTGCTGAACCAATATTTTTTATTTGTTAAGTATTAAATCTTGATACCTAACTTGTCTTACATGTTTAATGGTAAACTTTTATGGAGATATGCACGTGCATTTCATAACACCAATGTGGAATGCACTTAATCCAGATATGCACATAAAAAAATGTTCAATGTAATTAATATCTCGTTATACCGATTATATCATATCTTGTTCAAAATATGTTAAATGTAAACATTACGTGGTCCCGCCTTAATTCCATTAAGTGATGGGAAAGCTTATATTAGCAGGGTTTTATAGCAGATATTTCGACAATAGAACATGTTAAAAAAAAAATCAAAAAAATCACTGAATGTTTCAGCATAAGGTATTTTAAATTTGCGGGCCTTGAAAATCTTTCTTGGCATTGTGCGAATTTAATGGTTTCTCTCCAGTATGTTTCCGGAAATGCAATTTCACACTTGACCTGTTTGAAAACTTCCTTTCGCACACTGAACACTTAAAAGTCAATTTAACCCCAGAATGTGTCCGACTGTGGCGTTTCAGACTTGAAGAACTGGAAAATCCCCTATCACAAACTTGACAACGATATTGTAGTTCTCCAGTGTGAATATATCCGTGTTTTCTAAGGTGCTCACCTCGTCTAAAGCTTTTGTCACATATGGTACATTTAAAGGGTTTCTCTTCCATGTGAATCTGCAAATGACTTTTTAAATTCGAAGATCGTCTAAAACTTTTTTCACATTGCTGGCAGCTATATGGTCTCTCAACTGTCAAATAGTCTGTACAGGCTTTACTATCTTGGTTACCTTTTGTACACGACAAGATATTTCCCACAGAGTGAACGGTCATGTGTGCTCTCAAATTTCCTGCCCTGGTAAAGCTCTTGCCACAATCTCCGCAAATAAACTTGTGTTTGTCGTGTGAATGCATAACCATATGTTGCTGGGCATGTGTTTTACGTTTGAATGACAAATCACATTGTGTACACTTGAAAGGCTTCACGCTTTCATGAGTAAGCCTATGTAACTTGAGATAATCGGACCTGCTGAAACTTTTTTCACACAATTGACATTGGTAAGGTTTTTCTCCAGTATGTATGCGCAGGTGTTTCTTCAGACTTCCGGCTGCTAATATCTTGTTACAGTATTCGCAAGATAAAAAATCCTTACTAGTGGCAAAGCACACATGTTTTTTCAAATTGTCTGCTTTTCTAAATATCTTGTTACAGTGTTCGCAAGATAAACGTTTCTTGCCGGGATCAGAGCAGACATGCTTTTTTAAATTGCCAATTTTGATAAATACCTTGTTACAGTGTTCACATGACAAAGGTTTCTTGTCGGGACCAGTGCAGACATGCTTTTTCAAATTGACAATTCTAATAAATATCTTGCTACAGTGATCACATGATACAGGTTTCTTATCTGTATGAACTTCCATGTGTGCCGTAAGTTTTCTTGTTGGAGTCGACATTTTATCACACCTTTCATCCGATGAGCTATCCCGATGGATAATGTCTGAAAACACAATTAGGTAAGCAAAGCCTTCATTGTTTAACTGGTGAAGAGCAACATGTAAATAAAGGTTGAAATGTATGGTGGCTGGTAAATTCTGTCTTTATTTTCAAGCGTCAAGATGGCAGATTCAGTGCGACAGATGATTGGTCGACAGAAAACAAGGACAATAATTAAAAAATAAAACCACAAAAAACAACTTTATATTGTCATAATTAAACATTGTCATATTTTTTTATGCCCCCACAGGGCGTGCGTCCGAAATCATGTCTCAGTCATTCCTAGGAAACTACTGAAGGGAATTTCGTCAAACTTCATACAAATGTTTATCACAATGAGAAGATGTGTCACCCGCAAGGTCACACCTGAAGGTCAAATGTAAAAAAAAATAGTGAAAATTCATGTCTCAGCCATTACTTGGAATGTAATGAAGTGAGTTGCGTCAAACTACACAAATGTTCATCACAATGAGAAGGTGTGTCGTGTGCAAGAATCATGTCGGTGCCACAAAGGTCAAGATCACAGTTGGAGGTCAAAGTGGTGGTGGTGGTGGTGGTGGTGGTGGTGGGGGGGGGGGGGGGGGGGGGGGGGGGGGGGGGGGGGTGCACACGTGAATAGAAGATAGAAGGATTGTGTGTCAGATATGGCAGTATCAAACTATTTTTTTATAAAGTGCCTCCAATTACCAAGATATAGGGGGAGGGATGTATTTGGCTTAAGTCAAACTTTCGTTAATTTAAAAACTCAAACCAAGTTTGACATGTGACCCAGAGGAGGGGTCAAATTTGACCCCAGTGAAACCATTTCAACAAACTTGGTAGAGGACCATAGGCTGAGTGTAAAGACAAAATATGAAAGTCTTGGCTCTTGTAGTTTCATCGAAGAAGATTTCTTAAGTTTGTCCCTATATAAGTCTATGTAAAATATGTGACCCCAGGGACAGGGCCAAATTTTACTCCAGGGTCACCATTTGAACAACTTGGTAGAGGACCATAAGCTGATGGTAAATACAAAATATTAAACCTCTGACTTTTTCAGTTTCAGAGAAGAAGATTTTGAAGGTTTTCCCTATATGTCTTTGTAAAACACGTGAGCCCTGGGGTCACCATTCAAACAAACATGATAGAGGACCTGATGGTAAATACAAAATATTAAACCTCTGATTTTTAGTTTCTGAGAAAATATTTTTTAAGTTTTTCCCTATATAAGTCTACATGTATGTAGAACATGTAACCCCTGGGGTGGGCCATTCAAACAAACTTGGTAGAGGACCAAATACAAAAATACAAAATACTAAACCTTTGATTTGTCCCAGGTTCACCATTTGAACAAACTTTGTAGAGGAACATAAGCTGATAATAAATACAAAATATTAAACCTTTAGCCCTTGTAGTCGGAGAAGAGGATTTTTAAGTTTTTCCCTATATCAGTATATGTAAAACTGTGACCCCTGGGGCGGGGCCAAATTTGATCCTAGGGTCACCATTTGAACAAACTTGGTAGAGGATCCATAAGCTGATAATAACTAAAAAATATTAAACCTTTATCTCTTGTAGTTTCAGAGAAGAAGATTTATGAAGTTTTTCCGTATAACTCTATACAACTGATCCAACAAGGTCCCCTAAAGAAATATGAACCAAAGTTCCTTATGAGAAATAAAACAAACAAAATAAAATAAAAACAAATTACAATAAATAATTAAAAACAAGAGGGCCTGTATTGGTCTACTGGCAATGGAGTCTTTGATGGGGAACACAACAACTTGTGCAACTAGGCTTGGTACTGAAATCCAGCCAGGGGTTCACGAAAAAAAATTCTGGATAAGGTTTGTGTATATTAGGCCATAACTCTAACAACCAGAACACGGTGATGATAGGTGCAACTAGGCTTGGTACTCATCATCCCTGCCAAAATTCGTTCAAATTCAGACAGGAGTTCAGAAGACTAGTCGGGGTAAAGTTTGTGTATCAAAACCTTTAAAGGGCTATAACTCCGCAAAAATCATTCAACCGGAAAACGGCGATGACATGCACAACTAGGCCTGGTACTGATCATCCCTGCCAAATTTCACTGAAATCCGGCAAGGGGTTCAGGAGAACTAGTCCGGACAAAATGTGTGTATAAAAGCTTTTAAAGGGCCACAATCTTTCAACCGAAATACGACCATGACATGTATAACTAGGCTTGGTACTGATCATCCCTGCAAAGTTTCGTTGAATTCAAGAGAAATAGTCCAGATAAAGTGTGTGTAGTAAAACCTTTAAAGGGCCATAACTCAGCCAAAAAACATTCAAGCAACATATTATGCACCACTAGGCCTGGTACTGATCATCCCTGCAAAGTTTCGCAGAAATCCGGCCAGGGATTCAGGAAAAAAAAGCTTGTGAATTAAAGCCTTTAAAGGGCCATAACTCTGCCAAAAATCATTTAATTGGAACACGGTGACAATGTACATAACTAGATTTGGTAGTGATCATTGATATTAACAATCTTGTATGTTTGGTAAAGATCAAATAATAAATGAAGGTGCTAGCTAGAGTGTTCACGAGGCAGAATATGGCATTTTTCAGCAAATCAAGGGCCATTACTCCGGTGAAATTATTCCGATCTGGCTGGTTTTCAAACTTACCCGAGTTTTCTTTGATATTAACAATCATGTAAGTTTGGTAAAGATCAAATAATAAATGAAGATGCTAGAGTGTTCACGAGGCAGAATATGGCATTTTTCAGCAAATCAAAGGCCATAACTCTGCTGTTACTCCTTCGATTTGGCTAGTTTTCGACCTTATCTGAGTTTTCATTGATATTAACAATCATTGTAAGTTTGGTAAAGATCAAATAATAAATGAAGATGCTAGAGTGTTGACAAGGCAGGAAATGACATATTTTAGCAAAAACAAGGACCATAACTCCGGCATAAATGGTCAAGGCTGTTTTCCGAACTAGTCAAAGATTTCATTGCTATTAAAAATCTGTGCAAGCTTGGTAAAGATCAAATAATAAATGAAGGTGCTAGAGTGTTCACAAGGCAGAAAATATCAAAAAGGGCCGTAACTCTTGTTGGCTGGTTTTCGAACTTTTGCGAGCTTTCATTGATAATAACAATCTGTGCAAGTTTAGTAAAGATCAAAACATAAATGAAGGTGCTAGAATGTTTACAAGGCAGAAAATGTCATTTTCCAGAAAAAAAAACAAGGGCCATAACTCTGGTGTTACTGACCCAATTCAGTTGGTTTTCGACCTGGTCCAAGCTTTCATTGATATTAACAATCTGTGCAAGTTTGATAAAGATCAAATAATAAATGAAGGTGCTCGAGTGTTCACAAGGCAGAAAATGGCATTTCTCAGAGAAAACGACAAGTGCTATAACTCCGGTGTTACTGATCCGATTAGGCTGGTTTTCAAACTTGTCCGAGCATTAATTGACATTAACAAACTGTGCAAGTTTAGTAAAGATCAAATAATAAATGAAGTTGCTAGAGTGTTCACAAGGCAGAAAATGGCATTTCCCAGAAAAAACAAGGGCCATAACTGGTGTTGCTGACCCAATTCAGTTGGTTTTCGAACTAAGTATGAACTTGACCCAAGGTCAAACTGACAGGTGGGAGGGTGTTCGTTTGAAAGACCTTGCACTAGACAACGTAAACACAAAATACAAAAGCCATATCTCAAAGGGTTGAAGAGTTAACCTTGGATAACTAACTAACAGGTGGGAGGGTGCTCATTGGAAATGCCTCCCCCTAGATTTATAAGCTACATATCAAATGCGAAACTGGTTGAAGAGTGGTAAATAGTTATACAAAATTTAACCTGCTGTCTACAGATGACGCCGACGCCAGGGTCATGGCTATACATGCAGCTCCCCGTACTTTCGTCACGTCGAGCTAATAAAGGTAGCCACGCCCCTTCTTGGAAAGGTTATAACTTATGAAAAATTACAGCATATAAATTGTTTTATTTAAATCATATAAGAAAGAAAGACACACATACAGTAGCCCATATCATGTCTAATACATACAGTAGCCCATAGCATGTCTTAATACGTCATGTTTATTCTAGAAATCTGTTAGGCATGCAGCGGGCACGGACAATCTTGCTTACGCCACTGTTTGCGGTGGGGGAGGCAGCGGCATTAGTGTCTACTTATAATTAATGCAACCAGTGCCGTGGATATTGACAAGCCATGACACCGAGTTGAGAATACACCGAGACGCATGTCTCTATTCGTATTTTTCAAATATCAAATTATACACATATTTATTTTGCACGAACCTTGCAAATCCTGTTCTCTTATGTAAATGGAGACAAAATGTTACTAAGGGAGGTAATAAAACAAATCGTACATTGGCACGCACTATTAAACGGTTAAATCCCTTCTTGACAATAAAGGTTGTTCAGACAACTGGATTTCTCAAACTGTGCCATATCTAGATATATTTAAAAATAAAGTAAAAACAATGTTAAACGACCCAGTTTTGTAGTCATGGAATAGCAGTTTAAACGATTCTGTAAAATGTCTTAATTACAGATTGTATAAGACAGAATTTAATTAGAAAAGCTATTTACTGATTATTCCTTGGTACTTATCACAACAGTTATGTAGATTTAGATGTTTGAATAGTAAACTCCTGTTAAAAAAAGGGCGATTTTATAATATTGATAGACATAATAGGCTTTGTATACTGTGTGATAAAAATGAGATAGGTGACGAATTTCATTATCTCTTAAATTGTTCAAAACTCAGATAGAAAAAAACAAAGATCCCATTTATTATAGTAACCCAAATCTTCTAAAATGTCAGAAGCTTATGCGTAGTACTGATAGAACTACTTTGATAAAATTATCAAGTTTTGTTAAATCAATTATGCTGCGATTTAAATTAACCATCTTCCTTAATATAATCCTCTCATTATTACTAATTAGTATAGCTATTATGTAGTGTATTGTGTTTTTCAAACCAATTTGTAGTTTTATATGTGATTTATTTGTATTTAAGTTTTTTACCATGCTCTGTTGTACATGTTGTATGTTCATTTCTAGTTTGTTTGTTAACTCTTATGCCTATATGGGCCTTGAGATTTAAATAAAAGTGTAAACTTGCACCTTTAGAACTAGACGTTCGACTGACCTTCTACATAGATTGATATCTTAAGATTTTATATTGCAAATTCTGTGTACAAATACACAATGCATGTGTTAATTTTATTGCAGATTTCCTATATGATTCAATGTGATTTACACAGACAATACATAATACACTTGAGATTGAGCACAATGATTCAATGTGATTTACGCAGACAATACATAATACACTTGAGATTGAGCACAATGATTCAATGTGATTTACACAGACAATACATAATACACTTGAGATTGAGCACAATGATTCAATGTGATTTACACAGACAATACATAATACACTTGAGATTGAGCACAACGATTCAATGTGATTTACACAGACAATACATAATACACTTGAGATTGAGCACAATGATTCAATGTGATTTACACAGACAATACATAATACACTTGAGATTGAGCACAATGATTCAATGTGATTTACACAGACAATACATAATACACTTGAGATTGAGCACAATGATTCAATGTGATTTACACAGACAATACATAATACACTTGAGATTGAGCACAATGATTCAATGTGATTTACGCAGACAATACATAATACACTTGAGATTGAGCACAATGATTCAATGTGATTTACACAGACAATACATAATACACTTGAGATTGAGCACAATGATTCAATGTGATTTACACAGACAATACATAATACACTTGAGATTGAGCACAATGATTCAATGTGATTTACACAGACAATACATAATACACTTGAGATTGAGCACAATGATTCAATGTGATTTACACAGACAATACATAATACACTTGAGATTGAGCACAATGATTCAATGTGATTTACACAGACAATACATAATACACTTGAGATTGAGCACAATGATTCAATGTGATTTACACAGACAATACATAATACACTTGAGATTGAGCACAATGATTCAATGTGATTTACACAGACAATACATAATACACTTGAGATTGAGCACAATGATTCAATGTGATTTACGCAGACAATACATAATACACTTGAGATTAAGCACAATGATTCAATGTGATTTACACAGACAATACATAATACACTTGAGATTGAGCACAATGATTCAATGTGATTTACGCAGACAATACATAATACACTTGAGATTTAGCACAATGATTCAATGTGATTTACGCAGACAATACATAATACACTTGAGATTGAGCACAATGATTCAATGTGATTTACACAGACAATACATAATACACTTGAGATTGAGCACAATGATTCAATGTGATTTACACAGACAATACATAATACACTTGAGATTGAGCACAATGATTCAATGTGATTTACACAGACAATACATAATACACTTGAGATTGAGCACAATGATTCAATGTGATTTACGCAGACAATACATAATACACTTGAGATTGAGCACAATGATTCAATGTGATTTACACAGACAATACATAATACACTTGAGATTGAGCACAATGATTCAATGTGATTTACACAGACAATACATAATACACTTGAGATTAAGCACAATGATTCAATGTGATTTACGCAGACAATACATAATACACTTGAGATTGAGCACAATGATTCAATGTGATTTACACAGACAATACATAATACACTTGAGATTGAGCACAATGATTCAATGTGATTTACACAGACAATACATAATACACTTGAGATTGAGCACGATGATTCAATGTGATTTACACAGACAATACATAATACACTTGAGATTGAGCACGATGATTCAATGTGATTTACGCAGACAATACATAATACACTTGAGATTGAGCACAATGATTCAATGTGATTTACACAGACAATACATAATACACTTGAGATTGAGCACAATGATTCAATGTGATTTACGCAGACAATACATAATACACTTGAGATTGAGCACAATGATTCCATGTGATTTACGCAGACAATACATAATACACTTGAGATTGAGCACAATGATTCAATGTGATTTACGCAGACAATACATAATACACTTGAGATTGAGCACAATGATTCAATGTGATTTACACAGACAATACATAATACACTTGAGATTGAGCACAATGATTCAATGTGATTTACACAGACAATACATAATACACTTGAGATTGAGCACAATGATTCAATGTGATTTACACAGACAATACATAATACACTTGAGATTGAGCACAATGATTCAATGTGATTTACACAGACAATACATAATACACTTGAGATTGAGCACAATGATTCCATGTGATTTACACAGACAATACATAATACACTTGAGATTGAGCACAATGATTCAATGTGATTTACGCAGACAATACATAATACACTTGAGATTGAGCACAATGATTCAATGTGATTTACACAGACAATACATAATACACTTGAGATTGAGCACAATGATTCAATGTGATTTACACAGACAATACATAATACACTTGAGATTGAGCACAATGATTCAATGTGATTTACGCAGACAATACATAATACACTTGAGATTGAGCACAATGATTCAATGTGATTTACGCAGACAATACATAATACACTTGAGATTGAGCACAATGATTCAATGTGATTTACACAGACAATACATAATACACTTGAGATTGAGCACAATGATTCAATGTGATTTACACAGACAATACATAATACACTTGAGATTGAGCACAATGATTCAATGTGATTTACACAGACAATACATAATACACTTGAGATTAAGCACAATGATTCAATGTGATTTACACAGACAATACATAATACACTTGATATTGAGCACAATGATTCAATGTGATTTACACAGACAATACATAATACACTTGAGATTGAGCACAATGATTCAATGTGATTTACGCAGACAATACATAATACACTTGAGATTGAGCACAATGATTCAATGTGATTTACGCAGACAATACATAATACACTTGAGATTGAGCACAATGATTCAATGTGATTTACACAGACAATACATAATACACTTGAGATTGAGCACAATGATTCAATGTGATTTACACAGACAATACATAATACACTTGAGATTGAGCACAATGATTCAATGTGATTTACACAGACAATACATAATACACTTGAGATTGAGCACAATGATTCAATGTGATTTACACAGACAATACATAATACACTTGAGATTGAGCACAATGATTCAATGTGATTTACACAGACAATACATAATACACTTGAGATTAAGCACAATGATTCAATGTGATTTACACAGACAATACATAATACACTTGAGATTAAGCACAATGATTCAATGTGATTTACACAGACAATACATAATACACTTGAGATTAAGCACAATGATTCAATGTGATTTACACAGACAATACATAATACACTTGAGATTGAGCACAATGATTCAATGTGATTTACACAGACAATACATAATACACTTGAGATTGAGCACAATGATTCAATGTGATTTACGCAGACAATACATAATACACTTGAGATTGAGCACAATGATTCAATGTGATTTACGCAGACAATACATAATACACTTGAGATTAAGCACAATGATTCAATGTGATTTACACAGACAATACATAATACACTTGAGATTGAGCACAATGATTCAATGTGATTTACACAGACAATACATAATACACTTGAGATTAAGCACAATGATTCAATGTGATTTACACAGACAATACATAATACACTTGAGATTGAGCACAATGATTCAATGTGATTTACACAGACAATACATAATACACTTGAGATTGAGCACAATGATTCAATGTGATTTACACAGACAATACATAATACACTTGAGATTGAGCACAATGATTCAATGTGATTTACACAGACAATACATAATACACTTGAGATTGAGCACAATGATTCAATGTGATTTACGCAGACAATACATAATACACTTGAGATTAAGCACAATGATTCAATGTGATTTACACAGACAATACATAATACACTTGAGATTAAGCACAATGATTCAATGTGATTTACACAGACAATACATAATACACTTGATATTGAGCACAATGATTCAATGTGATTTACACAGACAATACATAATACACTTGAGATTGAGCACAATGATTCAATGTGATTTACGCAGACAATACATAATACACTTGAGATTGAGCACAATGATTCAATGTGATTTACGCAGACAATACATAATACACTTGAGATTGAGCACAATGATTCAATGTGATTTACACAGACAATACATAATACACTTGAGATTGAGCACAATGATTCAATGTGATTTACACAGACAATACATAATACACTTGAGATTGAGCACAATGATTCAATGTGATTTACACAGACAATACATAATACACTTGAGATTGAGCACAATGATTCAATGTGATTTACACAGACAATACATAATACACTTGAGATTGAGCACAATGATTCAATGTGATTTACACAGACAATACATAATACACTTGAGATTAAGCACAATGATTCAATGTGATTTACACAGACAATACATAATACACTTGAGATTAAGCACAATGATTCAATGTGATTTACACAGACAATACATAATACACTTGAGATTAAGCACAATGATTCAATGTGATTTACACAGACAATACATAATACACTTGAGATTGAGCACAATGATTCAATGTGATTTACACAGACAATACATAATACACTTGAGATTGAGCACAATGATTCAATGTGATTTACGCAGACAATACATAATACACTTGAGATTGAGCACAATGATTCAATGTGATTTACGCAGACAATACATAATACACTTGAGATTAAGCACAATGATTCAATGTGATTTACACAGACAATACATAATACACTTGAGATTGAGCACAATGATTCAATGTGATTTACACAGACAATACATAATACACTTGAGATTAAGCACAATGATTCAATGTGATTTACACAGACAATACATAATACACTTGAGATTGAGCACAATGATTCAATGTGATTTACACAGACAATACATAATACACTTGAGATTGAGCACAATGATTCAATGTGATTTACACAGACAATACATAATACACTTGAGATTGAGCACAATGATTCAATGTGATTTACACAGACAATACATAATACACTTGAGATTGAGCACAATGATTCAATGTGATTTACGCAGACAATACATAATACACTTGAGATTAAGCACAATGATTCAATGTGATTTACACAGACAATACATAATACACTTGAGATTGAGCACAATGATTCAATGTGATTTACACAGACAATACATAATACACTTGAGATTGAGCACAATGATTCAATGTGATTTACACAGACAATACATAATACACTTGAGATTGAGCACAACGATTCAATGTGATTTACACAGACAATACATAATACACTTGAGATTAAGCACAATGATTCAATGTGCCACTCTGACCACCCGCATTAATATTTCAATATATTATGTAGTATTTTTAATATTTATAATGACAACTAACTCGGACATAGTGTAAGTGTGAGGTTTGGTGCACACTAGAACCTGGTTTAACCCCCCCCCATCCCCCCCCCCCCCCCCCCATCCCAGCAGCCTTTTTTGCCACTGAACGTTCCAAGGCGGTAGCCCCATTGTCAATCATTTTGTGTTTGTGATGTATTTTTTGGCCTTTTATTCATCTTTAAATGTGTTCTTTGTTTCTGTGTGTTAGTGGTTTACTGTCGTCCTTGAATGCTGCTTTTCCTGTTCGATTTTTATATCTATATTTAGTCTTGATCATCTTCGACGCTCGGTTGTAAATACAATCGCCTTGACAAGTCGTGCAGGAACAAATTTGAAACTGAAACCATCTGGAACCACGTGACCGTAATTTTTATTTGTTTTATTAATGTATTTCTTACCATCCGCATTTAGATCGTCGATATTTAATGATATAGTAGCTCTTTGTTTATATATACATGTATTGCCTTTCTGTATATCTTGGATAACAGGTGTTCCTGTCTCAGCCAATCAGAAACCTTACCAGTGTACCGGCAAAACAGGCAAAAATCAAACTTTGTCCAGGAAGTCCTGTCTAGACGTTTGTCTTGAAAACAAGCAGCGTCGCAGATGATTTAGACTAAATCAACGGGGAATCATAAATTGCATAATGCGGACTTCCGGTTCCGGCCTCATCAGAGAAAGACGTGAAAAAAATCAGCTCTTGGACACCAAGTCAAAATCTTCAAAAATCGGCTCTATCCCAGCTCATTGCATCTTATCAACATCAAGAAACCGTTGGACAAACTACAGAAATCATTCAGGATGGCTCTTTCTTTCTTTTCTTTACTTTTAGTTAATTAGGGATATTTTGAAATTTTCATTTTGGACTTGGCTGGGTACCTCGTCCCTCGGAATAAGAAAAACTTAAAAACAATTCCAAGCTCGAAAGTTATACTTTTCTCATCAATTTAAAATAAATATGGAGTTTACATAATAAGTAATACGTTTTTATTCGTTATATTTTTCCGTTTAGATATTTTAGGAAATTTAATACCGCTTATAACCGATGAAAACATCCGCCATTTTAACAATGTAAATCTCCTTTGTAACGAGTCGGGTATTGTGAGCGTGGGGACTGCCCTACATCACCACTTGACTGATATCTGTATGAAAGTGTGTGCCCAGAGTAGGTTTTCAGGATTCTACAGGTAAGTGTCTGATTTTAATCCTGGTCAAGGGTTATTCCCATCAACCAATAAGCTCTTTAAATTATCAGACAGTAAAGGGAACTGTCTGATCACTGAAACTCTGAACATTACCCTGAACAAACCAGAAGTAATCTGGTGGTATTAATCAGGTAGAAGGTCGCTAGATGGGCTCCGATTCCTCGAATCCAATATTGAGCAACTATAAAAAAATAAATAATAGAGAAGCGACTGTGCTCTTTTGGCATTTCACGTGTGATGTAACACAAATAAATGGACAATTTATAGCTCCTCGGTGTCGCAATTCGGAGGAACTCATAGCGGAGGTAACACTCATCCTTGATAAGTTGGTCTCCCTCAATAAGGCATACGACAACATACATTTAGGGATATTTGAAATTCCACCCGTCTTCACCAGGAATAGGGGGCTTGATGGCTGGGAGAGCATAAACGATAAAGACCTACATTCCCAAATTAAGGACCTAAACACCGTTATCGACTCCTACAAACAACAACTTCGGTTTAACTCCCCTCAATTGGCATGTGATTTTATGCATAGTCGCAAAATGGGGTCCGTAACGCGTTACACAAATAGTTATGTTCTCCTGTTTGACGGAGTCCATCCTGTCCCTGTTGTAGACAGGAAGTGGATACATAAACTCTTTAATATATTTTTACATTAGCTATTATCCATTTATTAAAGTCTTAACACTGTCCGGGTGCGGATCTAATATGTTGAGTGTGGGCACTGCCCTACCTCAACTCTGCTTGTAAAATAGCAGAGACTTAGCTGCCAGATTGCCGTAGAGTACAATTATATTATTATAATGGATAGCAATCAAATATATAAATAAACAGTCACTAATATTCACTGCGAGCTTATTGTAGTTTAATAGATATCTCTAGTGACAATAACTCCCGAGTGTGTGGACTGCCCTACCTCTTGAGTTCTTCCTTGATGTCGGTGAGATACAAGTCAGTGAGATACAACCTCTAGTCATGGCATCAGGATATATTGTACACCAACAAGCTTGTTTAGCAAAAACTCCCGGGGCACCAACAAAAGGTCAAGAAAAAGTCCAAGTACATAAATAAACTCATGCACCAAGTGTGACATTGGATTAAAAAACGAAGACGACCACCTCCTATGTGATGGTTGTTCTGTAAAATTCTGCTTAATTTGCACTGGGATAACAAAAGCTGCTTTTACTTGTATCCAAAATGGCGAATTCGATGGTTTGTCTTGGAATTGTAAATCGTGTAAAGCTACTTCTCCTACTCTACGACATATATTAAGTATGCTAAGAGAAATGCAAACGAGTCAAAACTTGAGAATATCAGAGGTAGAAAACATAATTGCCCAAATTGCCTACAATACATCCAATGAAATTGACAACAAACTCAAGTGTGTCAAACAATAGGTTGTCTCAGAAGTCAAAGACGATAGTTGAAGAGAGATTCAAAGAAATGGAGAATAGAAGGAGAAGAGAACTACATATTGTAATGTTTAACCTAAGTGAGTCAGGCCACACTGTGAAAGCTGATGATGTTCAGGCTGACAAAGACAAAGTAATTTCTCAATGAAAATATTTCAACACTGTTTCTTTATTAATGATCGCTAACCCGTAGACTATAACAGTTATACAAATGAAGTACCCGGCGTTGAAAATATCTGCGCCCCGGGGTCCACAGTTTGTGTATAGAGGTTTTGCATAGACATGTTTAGGGAAAAACTCTTCTTTTCAGAAACAACTCTTCTTTTCAGAAACCGCTTGGCCATTTTTGACCAAATATTGTATGGATGATACTGAGGTCAATGCCGTTCAAAATTTGTACAAATTAGGTCATTGTGACATTCAAGGTGGCCGCCATTACCACATATATTCAAACATTTTAAAAAATATTGTTCGCAAGAACCACAGAAGAGATTTCAACACTTCTCTTTATTAGTGATCGCTAACGCCTAGACTATAAAAGCTATACAAATGAATTACCCGGGTCAAAATTGGCTGCACCCCAGGGGGTCCACAGTTTGTATATAGAGACTTTGCATGTTTTGCATATAAAAGTTGTACACATTAGGTCAATGTGACATTCAAGGTGGACACCATTACCACATGTAAACAAAATTAAAAAAAAAAATTCTCAAGATTCAATGAAGAGATTTCAACACTTTTTCTTTATTAATAATCGCTAACCCATAGACTATACAATTGTGTAAATGAAGTACCCAGGGTACAAAATGGCTGCATCCCGGGTGAAATTTGGTCAAAATTGGCCAAGCAGTTTCTGAGAAAAAGTTTTTTTAAAGGTTTTCCCTATACAAGTCTTCGCAATACATGCAAAGTCTCTATACACGAACTATGGACGCCGGGTGCAGCCATTTTTTACACTGTGTAATTCATTTACACAAATGTTATAGGCTAGGGGTTAGCGATGATTAATAAAGAAAACGTGTTGGAACCGCTTGGCCAATTTTGACCAAATTTCTGATACTGACGTCAATGCCTTTCAAAGTTGTTCAAATTAGGTCCAGGCCGCCATTACCATATTCAAACCTTAAAAGATCTTCTCAAGAACCATCGAACAGATTTTGACAGTTTCTCTTGATTTGATGATCGCCATCTCCTAGACTATAAAAGTTGTACAAATGAAGGCCCCGGGGATCCAAAGTTTGTATGTAGAGATTTCGCATGTTTTGCATAAACTTGTATAGCGAAAAATTAAAAAAAAAATTCTTCTCAGAAAACATTTGGGCAATTTTGACCAAATTTCACATGAATGATACTGGGGACAATGCCTTTCACAATTGTACAAATTATGTCAATGCGATATCCAAGATGGCCGCCATTATCATATATAATAAAAACATTACAAAAATATTCTACTCAAGAACCACTGAAGCGATTTCGACAGTTTTTCTTTATTAATGATCGCCAACCCCTAGACTATAAACGTTGTACAAATGAAGTACCCGGGGTCAAAAACAAATTGCACCCCGGGGAGTCCAGAGTGTGTATATAAATTTTGCAAGTTTTGCATTGACTTACATAAGAAGAAAAAAATATTCTCCTCAGAAACCTCTTGGCCAATTTTGATCACATTTCACATTGATGAGGTCTATGCCTTTCAAAGTTATACACATTAGGTCAATGAGACATCCAAGATGGCCGCCATTAAATGGACTACAACATTACTCATATGTTTAACTTTCTGAAGCGGTCATTAACATATTGTTTATTGGTTAGATAAATTGGGTATTTTTTAAGAAACCTTCCTCTCATAAAATTGTCTAGACTACGGTCTCCAGTTTTTTGGTCCGTTTAATAGGTCGGAAAACATTTTTAGACAAGACGCTAGTTCTATTATTTTTTTATATTAAATATGAAATCTGTATTTACATGATATACATAAACATAATGTAGTTATCTAAGCTGATACATACAAATAATGGCTTGTATGGTTACACAGGTTATATTCATTGTTGTTTATTTTAGCGTATCAAAGCAATTTTGCTTTTATTCTGCAACGTGTTTGAGCTTTCACAGTATAATCAAGTATTTTATATAGTCATTATGAACATATTGTAAGCAATGTATTGTAATAGTTGTATTGTAATGATAAAGTTGTCCATGTCGTGCACATGTATTAACAAATAACAAAATACAAATGTAGAAGAAATGCACATCTAATAATGCTATTAAGGGTTCTAAATGTACACAATCACAAGTATCACCACCAAACATGTGTATGCCAGACACACAACATGTGTATGCCGGACACACAACATGTGTATGCCAGACACACACTTTAACTAAGTAGAGTCCACTTAATACTGCTTTCAGTCACATCACATTAAATGTTCATAGTTTTTACTTTTTTAGCTCAAAAAATCAGTTCCATGGTAGCCGAAATTGAATGCATGGGACCATTCGCAACATCTCGTATACTGCTTCGCTGCGGGTGCTGGTTAAAGTTTTATGAAAATGGGCATAACTCTGCCAAAATGACAGTCATATAGTTATTGGACATGTGTTATGAACTTAAGTCTAATAACGTTAAAGTTGTGGCCAAGGCTAGGTTGCAGGTTAAACCGACGGACGGAGGTGACGGACGACGGATAAAGCGATACACTGGATTAATAAATCGAGATGCTACATATATAACTTTAGGACTACAGTATGTCTCTTTAAGTATGGATAATAAAACGGTTTATCATGCAGATATGCACTTTTCTGCCTAATAAAGGGGTGACCTAATAAATTTTGCTTTATTATGCACTGACCAATAGAGCAAATCAATGCGGAATCCCTCGGCGTTTATTGTACATATCGTTATCTGACGTCATGCACGTAACGTTGCCTGACGTCATAAAACAAACAAAAATCAACAACATGGCGGCGTCCTCAATAAGCGTAACATTCTGAGAAATAGATAATAATAGTAATTTATACAGAAAATGTGGATAATCTACAAGATAAATAGAATATTATGTCAGTGCCTTTTACTATCAAGTTTATTAGGCTCGGCACGAAAACGAATAATTCTTCGTTTTCTAAGCCTCGCCTAATAAACTTGAAAGTAAAAGGCACTGACATAATATTCTCTATGTAATTTCCATAAAGTAATACCGCTAGTCGTTCGAAAAACCATCAGATAACATTGGGTTAACCGTCATGTGAGACCAGCTTAATATGATACACTGGCCAATCTCCCAGCTATGTTCATTCAGAAATTCTTTACTTTCGATGCAAAGATTCAAAATATTGAACACTTTCAAAAAAGAATCCTTCAAAAATCTTACAAGTCATTTTAAATACAACTGTCTGCAGATTTAAATAGAAATGGGTCATGTTTTTGTTTGTTGTTTTCTTTTACATAAAATACCTTAGTCATTCAGGTGCACTACAAAACAATATATTATGCTAACTAATCATATACCTCAGCAGGTGACGGCACTTTAAATGTAAACAGAAAGACCCACAAAACAATATCAGGAATACCCGCACAACTATGTTTGACCTTTTTTTTCAAATTTTATTATTTTGTTAAGTACATCTCTTTTATTTTATCTCGGTTGGCTGAACCACAAATGCGTATTTAAGAATATTTATTTTTTAGATTTTGGATATTCTGCTAGTGTGCTAGTGTCTAAACCCCTGAAACTTGTATCGGAATATTGCTAGCATCCGTCTTATTGCCATTATCTTCCGCATTTTCAGCCTGATCTTCACTTGTTTCTGTATTTTCAACCTGTTCTTCACTTTTTTCTTCAACCTGTTCTTCACTTTTTTCTTCAACCTGTTCTTCACTTTTTTCTTCCACTTCCTGATTTCCATTAGTGTCTACATTTGTATCATCTTCTAGATTTTCCTCTTGCTGATTTCCAACAGTGTCTTCGTTTGTATTGTCTACTAGATTTTCACCCTCTCGCTTATCTTTCCCGGATCCAGATCGGGAACTTTTGCTGCTCTTGCTGCTTTTGCTGCTCTTGCTGCTAATGCTACTTTTTCCAGATCCTTTTCTGTCTTTAGAACTAGACCGTTCACGTGATCCACTTCGGCTTCGGCTTCGGCTCCGGCTTTTTTGGCGATCTTTTTTCTCACGCGATCCACTCCGGCTTCGGCTTTTCTTACGTTCTCCTACACCGCTTTTTTCACGCATGGAGATTCTGGAAACTTGTCTCGACAGTGTCTCGTCCACCTTGAAGAGTAGTTCGACCAGCTCTGAAAAAAAGATTTGATATATTATTGGTGTTGTGGTGCTTTAAAGGCGCACACGGCGATCTAGATTCTTTAAAAACTTGCGGCGTCCCATTAGTTATTCTATTCAATTTTCATTTGATCAGTCATTAATATTTGTTTTAAGAAAAGTATAAATCAAATTGTTTTTCAATAATTTCACGAAGGGCTCGTTGTTTACAATTGAACGACAAACCGTGATATATTATAGATAATTCACCGTAAACGATGTTCTATTTCTATTCTGATACCCCTAAAATGTGAAAATAACGCACACATCTGAAATCTTTCGCATTGCTTTGCTTGCTCTCCTAACGTTGCATACGTTACAATGCGGAATGCGCAATGCGCAATGCTTATTCACCTAACGTTGCAAAAATTACAGTGATTTATCGTTCAATAGAACGAGATATTTTAAACTAGGCTATATAGTGCGGGTGTATTAGAATACACCATAAATATATTAAAACATATGGCAGAATACGAAGACAAATTAAAAACACAATTAATATATGCAAGCAGTTTTAAAAGGAAAAACAATACTGGATTAATAAATCGAGAAGATAATTTAATGCTAAGACTGCCGTGTGTCCCTTTTATTGTTAGTTTAAAGAGACAAACGGCAGCCTTGGAAGTATTTATCAAGCAATTTGCTTTATAAATTCAGTATCATTTGGGATCTACACTTGTCTAAAATATGTACGAAACGTCCAATTGTAGGGTACGAACCATCCAGGGTACGAAACGTCCTGTACACGGTCTGGATATATAATGAAAGAAACTAACCCACCAAATAATTACACTGCACAACCGTTTATCAAAACTCTGTCCAGGTGTACAAGTCATATAATAATGTAGATGTGCCGATTAAAAGTATAGGTTTATTGACACGTTCTTAAAATACCCTTCATTGAATATGCTTAGCTCTTATAATGTGAAGCTCCAGTTTTGTGGTTCGGTCTGGCAGGTTAAAAAAGTTTATATTGTCTATATATAGAGTTTGGATTCTCAAAATATGTAAGTTCCCAAGATCCTAAATGTCGAAAGTTGCCGTTGTGAGTTCAAATTATCTCCCTTTAATATATACCATTTATTGAATCCACAGTATTCTAGTGATCCGGCATCTTTCATTGTCACTGTCTTAATATACCGTGTTTGTGGTTGAATCCTTAATTATGATCCCACTCATATAAGCTATAAGTGTATGTAAGTATGCGTGTATATGCTAAACAGGTTAAAACGAGTGTGTTATGATGTAGAGATAGAGTATATCAGCGTGTGTTGCAGCTATCCTTTTAGGAAGTGAATGCATACGTTTGATTTCTGTCTCTCATCATATTGCTTTAGCTAGGCGCCCTGCCGTAGTTCGTCCGAAGGCGTCTGTCTTTGGTTGTTCGCAAATATTTCTCCCTATATATATTACCCCATCATCCGTAGGTTTAGAAACGGTTTACATATTTTGTAAAATATGCCCGTTGAAACGAAAAGGCGGGAAGGGGTCTTGAGCTAAAAGAGTGTCCCGTTTTTCATCGTTTTCCTACCAAAGGTTTGAATCTATTATAAGTGAAATATAATAACAGTTATAGTTATATGCAAAAACTATTTGCCTTGCACTATTAAATACAGGGAAAGTATCTTCCCTTAGCCTCGTCCGTCGGATGGGGACGTAAACCGGGCGGTCCCGTGTATCGGTCTATCCTCCGAGCACGTTAAAGAACCATAGGAATCTATTCGATAATAAGAGTAGGGCGCTGTTCCCGGATTCATATGTATCCTTCCCCTCTCTCTGGGGCGGCTCTAAATAGCCTGTACTGTGTTGGTGAGCCGTTAAACAACATTCAATTAAATTCAATTCAATTCAATTAGCTACATAGATACACTGTACTCTGTTCACGTTATTGACGTCATTACTCGCGTGACTTTTATCTTTACCCATAAAGATAAGACTTTCCATCCCCCATGTAAAACGTGGATAGCCTTATCCGATATGCAAGAAATTTCCATCTCGCCCTAGGGTCGAGATAAAACTCACGCAACAATAATGACGTCAATAACATGAACAGATGCATGACGTCATTGTGATAAAACACATTAAAAGGTTAGTTATTGGCGTGTTCAATGCACAAAATGTCAATGATATGCAAGAAAACGAATCCATCCTGAGTTTATCCATTTGAGATAGGTAAATTTCACCCTCGAGATCAGAATTGCAACCAGGAACTCGGCAGAGCCTCGTCCTTGGTAATAATTCTGACCCTCGGGTGAGATTTCCCTTTTTCAAATGGATAATACGTGTATAATCATTTATATATGGAACGCCAAATTAACAAAAACTCAGTTAATTGAACCTCTCTCCAATTATTTGAAGTGAGGTCTAATTCAAATGAAGATAGGTCTACTTCAATTGAAAAGAGGTTTAATTCAATTGAAGAGAGGTTCAATTCAATTGGAGAGAGGTCTAACTCAGCATAATTGAACCTCTCATCAATTGAATTGAACCCCTCTTCAGTTGAATTAGACCGAGGTTCAATTCAGGTGACATCTCTTCAATTGAATTGAACCTCTCTTGAAGTGAATTAGACCTCTCTTCAATTGAATTGAACCTCTCTTCAATTGAATTAAACCTCTCTTTAAATAACTGAACAGAGGTTCAATTACTTGAGCTGATGTTAATTTGGCGTTCGATACTCATCTGGGATTTTACTAAAGCAAACCTTACACCCAAAATTAGGAAAAATCCATGACCTTCAAATATAAACAACCGTACGAAGTTGCAATTTATTAGTACAAAAACAATTTAGACCCCTTTTAGGGACATAGATTAAACATATGAACATTGAACAGTGTTTGAAGATGTTACAAATGCTAGGTAAGGGTATGATTTTCAAAATTATTGTCTAAGCTAAGTATCAGAATTACCTCCCTTATATTAAAAACAACTTATTTCAGTATACAAACGTATGGCTTTGAACACATTTAATGTTTGGCTTGACATGACTTGCCCATTCTCTCATTGTTTAAACACCGCTGAAATGTGTTCACTAACGATTGTTATTCTCAAACAAAAACATTTCAAATTTCGTAATTTTTAAAACTACCTCCATTTTCATTGAAATGAGCGCGATTTACGATAGCCTATAAAAGGTAAAAGGATGTTCGCATCATATTTGCCTTATTTGTATCACCCCCATTTGTTTACAAATAACTTTGTAGCATTATTATTGACCAAATCGATGTCATTTTATCATGGACCACGAACATACACGGCTATGTGTCTCGTCTATGGAAATGACATGCATGTTATGTGCTGAATTTATTTTGCTCGGTATATTTATCATATTTATACATAGCAGCTTGTTATGAACGTATAAATACTTTAAACTTTGTGGTTGAAATGACGTGAAATGTAAAACTTTATTTCTAGGAATATTCAGATGAATGGTAGGTGAATTCAATGACTCGTATATTGTTTCAGGTGATACTTGAGTGCTGGCAGAAGCTTCTAGGCTCATTATGTATACCATTACGTGGTCGGAGTATTAACTTTCATACCCCATCCAACCCCTTCTCCAAGAAGCGAAAACGGGGTTGGCTGGGGTATGAAATAAAACCTTAATTTCGGCTTAAAAGTTTGCATATTGTAAAAATTAAAACATTTAATAGGTAATTTTAAACAGGTTAACACATTTTTTCAGTAAAAAAAAGTTTTTAAACGTGTTTTATTATCGAAATATCCGTTATAAAATCCTAATATAAACTTTCCCATCGCTTAATTAAACTAAGGCTGGACCACGTAATGCTTTTTTTAAAGAGTGGTGGTTGGGGCCATTGGGGCACGGGTGTGTGTGTGTTGGGTTGGGTGGGGGGTGGGGGGCTGGAATGTTCATTCCTGTTGGCGTCGCATAACCGTTTTGTGTTGGTGTGCCGTAAAACCTAATTCAACTCAACACCTAGTAGCAAACTTCTCAGTATAGAGCCGTATCAGGAACCGCAGAATAAAATGTTCTGCTTCAGATGTCCCTGGTTGTATCTACGTGTATATCCTGTCTAATGATAGAGGCGGAGTGCGTGGTCCAGTGATAGAGCGCCGAACTCCAGATCGAGAGTTCATGGGTTCGATCCTCATCGCAGCCACGTTATTTATCCTTTAATCCACATTGCTTAGTTCTGGTTCTACCCAGGAAGCCATCGAGAGTGATTAATCTAAGTTGCAAGAACTTGTTTCGCAATCGATGTAAAATAAATATGTCTAAACCAATGATATAGTGTTTTATAATTGTACAAGGTTATCATTGTCTAGATAAATGGTGTAAAGCAATAATAATTCAAGTAGCCACTTCTAGATGTACATATAACAGGCATAATGACGCTTTTATAGTTTCCGCGTTGTTTTTTTTCATTCATTTTTTTGAAACAAATTTTATTGTGTATAACCTACAGTGTTCCGTTAGGGCCATTGGCCCATTCACGATGGAGGTACGATGGTTTATCGCGTTATCGCTATTGTACTTTCGCCATCGAACCATTATACCATCGCGTTTACAAGTCCATACGCGATGTTACGATGGCTCCAATGGAACACCGTAATAAACCGATTTACATACCATCTTCTGTTATTTCTTTGTTTCCATCCAAGTCCATTTTGCCGAAGCAGTAGTCTAAATCTTCTTCAGTGAGTGGTTCATCACTGCCCTTCTGCAGGATCTCCTTTAGTTCATCCCGAGTTATCGGTCCTGCAAGTTTACCGAATTAGTGAAACATACCACTCTTTGTAAATGTAAAGTGGCAAAATGCCTCTAAAACGTGGAGATTTCCTGAGTGTGTCGCTATTCTACCTAGAGGTTTTAATCTATTATTTGTGTAATATATTCAACAATTAGTATTAAAACAGTTATGAATTATGATTTTAAATTCGAAATAAGTTTTAAAAAAACAACTAACCGGACGCCGCGATTTTTTTTTAATCAAGATTGTTGAGTATTCTGAGATAGCGTCAGTAATTTTAGAAACTATTTTGTAAAATTTGCCCTGTTGGCGGGATAGGGAATTTAAATGTTTCACTCTTGGTGAAAAAGGTATTGAAATAGGCCCACTGTGTTTAATCTGAGACTGTATAACGGCAATAACATCAATGGTTTAAAGGGACACAGGGCGACCTGATTTTTAAATTTTCTGAACTCACGACGTCTCTTTAGTTTTTCTAGATAACATACATGAATATTTTCAACTCATAATAATTTATTAATACTTTTTTTGTGTAAATTCAAGGTAAAGAGTGCATCACGATGGCCTAGTAAATACATACCTGTGTTACTTCTGCATTTTTTCAATTCTTCCATAAACTCTCTCTTTAAGTCATTTATAGGTGACCATTGTTTCTCTATAAGAACGTAAACTTCATCGAACGTCAGCTGCTCGTCGTCTGAAATGGTGAAGTATGTATTGTGAAATGGTGAAGTATGTATTGTGAAATAGTATGTATTGTGAAATGGTGAAGTAAGTATTGTGAAATGGTGAAGTAAGTATTGTGAAATGGTGAAGTATGTATTGTGAAATGGTGAAGTGTGTATTGTGAAATGGTGAAGTATGTATTGTGAAATGGTGAAGTGTGTATTGTGAAATGGTGAAGTATGTATTGTGAAATGGTGAAGTGTGTATTGTGAAATGGTGAAGTAAGTATTGTGAAATGGTGAAGTGTGTATTGTGAAATGGTGAAGTGTGTATTGTGAAATGGTGAAGTATGTATTGTGAAATGGTGAAGTGTGTATTGTGAAATGGTGAAGTAAGTATTGTGAAATGGTGAAGTGTGTATTGTGAAATGGTGAAGTATGTATTGTGAAATGGTGAAGTGTGTATTGTGAAATGGTGAAGTATGTATTGTGAAATGGTGAAGTATGTATTGTGAAATGGTGAAGTAAGTATAGTGCAATGGTGAAGTGTGTATTGTGAAATGGTGAAGTGTGTATTGTGAAATGGTGAAGTATGTATTGTGAAATGGTGAAGTATGTATTGTGAAATGGTGAAGTAAGTATAGTGCAATGGTGAAGTAAGTATAGTGAAACATCGCGCCCCGGCTTTTAGTTTTAAGATCTCCTTAATTAAGAGTGCATATTTTTGTTTGGATTCCATGGTCATATTAAACGGTATTTCTTAATTCAGTGTTCCTTTATCTTTCGCCACTGACAGTTTTAGTAATATTCTACACTTTACTGACACCGTGTGTCATCCCTCAATACATAGAACACCTGTATGTATACATGTATATATAAAGCTCCAAAGAGAAGTCCATAGCGTAAAGAGTAAATTCCTTTATTATTATTAAATTATTTTTTTTTATTTTTTTTTTTCTTTTCTTCAAATTTCTGAATCCGCGCATGTACAAACTTTACATCATGACGAATGTTTATTTTCACGTATAGCAGCCGGGACCAATATAATATAACAAGTGTTTTCTAAAGGCGGTGCAAACATCCTAAAAATTTGAAATGAAGAAGACAAAAGCATGTACCATACCTTTGGAAGGTAAGTAACCATATATGAGGTTATCATACCTTGACGGACTTATAGACGATTTAATTGTTTCAAATGAGTTCTCTCCTGAAATATAATAGTTTTGCATTAGTTTTGTTATGTATTTTGTTGTGTTTTTCCACTCTCATGGTATTAGGGTCAGGACCAATATCAGGGAGTAAGGGTCTGACCCCTTGTCTCCTGCATCAGTGATTGCTCTATATTACTATCAGAAAGACCAACAATACATACTGTTCTTGTCCAGTTCTTTGAACAAATCCTCGATCCCGCTGTTGGTTGGAGAGAGGTAGAACTTGTAGGATAAACGCTTAAACTGCTCCGCACCCAGGGTGTCGCCGCCATCAGCAAACGTGTTAAATGCGTCTGTAGGTGGAAATATGCAACCGTGTACTATCGTTATTCATATTAAAGTATTATCAACGACGATAGCGCAGTCCAGACACGTTATAGAATACATGTAAACGATTCCATGCGGAAACATTTGTAATACTAGGAACTAGTAAGTAAGTAAGTAAGTAAGTAAATAGTTTATTAAAGTGACATGTGCATATACAATTCAAAATCAAACATGTATGAGATTACTGGAAATTAAGCACCCGGCCCAACGGACCTATAAGTCACTATCTATAAATAATAATATTAAGTAAATCACATGATATAAATATCAATTGTTAAATAAATTAAATAAAGCAATAATAAATAGTTCAGTGGATATTAAATACGATTGCACATTTATAGCAATGACATTATACTTGCTAAAACAATAAGTTATGTAACAATATAAGTTGAGTTGCGTCTCTTAAGAAAAGCTTTAAATAAGTATTTTGCAGGAACTAGTATTTCACGCCTGTATAAATCTAAACAATCTCTGTCTTTTTTACTCATGTGACAATCCCATATTTAAACTGTTGTATTCAGAACAATTGCTATAACACAAAAAATCTATATTATTTTCATAGTGTACTCCATCTGGTATCTAGAGTCCAAGAAATCTATATTCAGTAGGTGTGGAGTCCAAACAAATCCATATTTTGTATTTGTACTATGGGAAGATAACTCTGACAATAAAAATGAACGGGTCATTCATGATTTACTTCACGATTTTATTTTAGTTGAAATTGAATTGAAACAATACTGTCATGATACTTTACGTGTGTTTTCAAACTACATTTTACACAGTTAATAAATATTGAAAAATAAATAAAATGTATTGTTTTTACTGCGTTCAGGACATATCAAGTTGGAATTCAAATGTAAACGATTTGGTTAGATTAGTGAGGTATGAAATAAAGAGGTCATTTTAACAGTGGACAGTACCCAGCAGACAGAATCCATATTTAGACTCAGCTTCGCCTCGTCCAAATATGGATTTTGGGTACTCGTCCAATAGAATTCAGTATTGTATTCAATACTGTTAAATAACCTTACGGTATTTTCGTAATATATAACTATTTTCACGGATAATAGCATATCTCAGATAAGGTATCGACTATGTTCATATACAACGATTTCTAGTAGATACTTCCGTCATCTGCATACTAAAACAAAAATAAATAAAAATAATCTGACCGCGACGATAGAGGGCTCTTAGTCATTTTGAGTCTCATTAGCCTCCTTTGATATTTTAATATCGTTGTTCATACACAACTTTTCGGTAACAAGTGACACTTTATTAAACTATTTACTGACTTATTGTTAACTTCCCTTGGGGAACATACATTATATTTTGTCACTAATCAAACGACGGAATAAGTAATTAGAAGTAATACACAATGCAATAAAAAGCTAATTACCTTCTAACTGCTTCTTGGACGGACGATCAGCGGAACTCTGAAAAAGAATAACACAACGTAAGTCATTTGACAATAATGTTCATTTACGAGGTTTAATTGTATTATGGACACGGAACCCTTCAGGAAAACACTAGTTATTGTTTTGCAATGGTTTTCGAGAAGGGTTTTTGACTCGCCCACTTGTCTGGTCTCACACCACAATTAAGTTTCCCATAGGGTTACTGTACAGCCTTGTCCCAACATCTGAGATTCAAAGCTGGGTAGCAGACATTGTTGTTGGTTTAATATCTTCAGTATAGCCAAGACCAGTAATTTAAAACAATAAAATACATAAGTTAGCCAGTTTTTTTTTTGCTCGCTCATGCTTATGTGACCCCTATGGAAAATACCAAATGCATACACTATCTAGCTGAATATGTGGTGCTTAGGTCAAACACATGAAATTTGAATGAAACCTCATAGAAACATGGATTTTCTGTATCATCTGTCTTTTACACTGCATGCTAAAGCGAAGAAAAACATATTTTTCAAATCAAAAATTGCCTAAAAGAGGACAAAAAGGAATTATTTTCTGTTTTTCTTTTGTCTCTAGGTCCGTGAGCTTTCAAGGGAGATACTAGAGGCGTGAGACCTTTCTGTTCATATTCCGACGAGCGATAATGGTAACGTCATCACTTTGGGCGTTACATATCTAAGCCCTAACCACCTGACCGAGACTCAGCTCATCAGTGACCTTGACCTAAAATACAAAGGAACTTGTGTTTTTGTTATGTTTAGATTTTGTCTTAAGTCTTTGTCGTTAGTCTTATAATTTTGCACATTATCTCGCCTATATCATTTCGAAATGTTATATAATGTGTTGACGAGCCCTTAAACAATAATTCAATTCCTCCTTTAAAGCAATTTGATCTTGGATATTTTTGAATAGTTAGTATTGATGCTAATACTGTTCCCTCCTCCACTACCCTTACCCTCACTTCACCTTCACTTCTTGCCAGCAAACAGGTCCCAAGATTGTCTTGTAATATATGCTTCATACGACAGTGGTTAATGCAGAAATATTCATTTATATATGTGATAATTTCTAGTTATGTTAACTAGTCTCTGCATGCTAGGAACCCGACATTAATTGTCCCTGGCAATCGGTTGCGGACGTAAACCCAGTGGAGGAAATGCGGAGTCAAAGAACCGAAGAAATCTATTTGATAGTAAACGTAGAGCATGGTTTATGGGAAAGCATTCCAAATCCACCGCTCTCTCCGTGACCGACAAAACAGCATTTCGAGATTTGTTTTTTTATTCTTTCGCACATTTACAAAATTCTCCTATAGGAAAAGCTAAAAAGCGCATAATTTGCTATTTTTTCTTCATTTTTAGTTACCGAAAATTGCGCAATGTTCTCGGAATAACTGTCATGTTTGGGAGACTCGATAACGCCCACCATATCGTCAGATAATGGCAATGGCGTTGTAACAAAAGAATGCACCCCGGCCTCCTGCCCCCCCCCCCCCCCCCCCCAAAACAACAACAACAACACACAAACAAAACAACCTCTCTCACTCCGGGGCGGCTCTAAATAACATAAGATAATGCACTGCAGCGCCGTTAAACAACAATTCTATAGAAAATGCATCGAAAAATCGATAAATAGCCAGGATACGAATGAATTCAAGTAGATTTTCCGCTACTAACAATCCCAAGATGTCATCTCGGGTTGGCAGTGCTTTTGTCAAGTGACGTTGGCAGTGTTTTTGTCCACGAAACAGTTTTATTGTGTGAATGTAATATCAGTCTTGAAAGCTCTATTATTCCAAGTGAACATCGATAATCGTATTCTCTTGAGATTACTTTATCCACTGTGAATGTAACCATGCGTTCAATGCAGAGGTTCTATTTCTGCAATTTCAATACAAAATGATTCAGTCTGTTGCTCTCAGATTTGAATTTAATCCTTAATACGTTATAGTGAGTTCAATTATACTCTGAAAAAAAGTTTTGGACCATGGCAGTGTTCGAACCCGTACAATGATCGCTGAACCATGACATTCGACCATAACTCTTATTATCTCAGTTGATAATTCACAATAGATCAACAATCAACAATAAGTATCGTTTACAATGAAAGTTTGCGAAAAAATAATAATATTTTTATTGGTTACTCGAATGTGTCCGTAACTGTTACTTTGTATGGACTTTGCAAAAATGTTTAAAGACCCTTTGTGTGTTCGCGATATTTTTTTAAAATCAAATCTTGTTTGGAATTTAATGTTTCTGGTACCAAATTAACGGGTAGGGTAGACCTTGGTTACTACAAAAAGATACTTAAATTCTGTCCACTAGTTTTATGTTTATATGACTTTATATTCCCTGGTCCAAAACTTTTTTTACCGAGTATATAAGTCCAATGCATACACGAAAGTAAATTCAATATCACTTGCCAACATACCTTTTATATACATGTGGTGGTATTAAAAGGTCTGTAGGCAATATAGTCTGGAGGCGATCTGGTTGTTATTTTACGACTAATTATACTTATTGACCAATTTTCTTTGCAATTATTAAATAAGAATGGACATTTTACAAACTATACCAGCGTCATACGTATGGAATTCCTAGTACTAGTATATGACCATGTAGAACGTCACCGAACTCGGTCTTGATATATAATGCCTCATCAATTCCCAAAAATCAAATGACCATAACTCTTATACAACTTATAAGTGCGATCTGGATGGTTATCGAATTTGGCCGAGATATTTTGACCATAAACATTGTCAGCAAGTTTCAGTAAGATTGCATTATAAATGTTCCAAGTTTTTGAGCGGACACCGCAAAAATCGTCTATTTTCAAATCAAAGCCCCATAACTCTGGCATTATATTTGCGATCTAGCTGGTTATCGAACTTGGCCGAGATATATGACCATTTTTGTCCCTAGTTTCATTAATTTTGGATTATAAATGTTTAAGTAATTTAGCGAACATCACAAAATTGTAAATTAAAAATAATATATCAAAGGGTCATAACTCCGGCATTATAGATGCGATCTGGCTGGTTATCAAACTTGGCCGAGATGTTATGCCGTAAACATTGTCATTAATTTTCATCAAGATTGGATTATCAATGTTGAATGGTTGAATGTCGTTGTACGTCATGTTAAGCACATTTCAGCCTATAATTGACAGTCGATTTAAATGTTTGCAGTGGAGGAATACCATCCACGTTTTCCTGGATAGAACCAGTAATTTATATTCCCTCCATCCTTAAAATTCGATACTTTTTCACTTAAGAACACCTTCTTAACATGGCTATTTTAACTATGAATTTTTCTATAGAATTGTTGTTTAGTGGCACTGCAATGCAATATCTTATGTTATTTAGAGAGTGTTTGTTTGGGTGGTGCTGGGGCGGGGGCGGGGTGCATTCTTTTGTTACAACGCCATTGCCATTTTCTGACGATATGGTGGGCGTAATCGAGTCTCCCAAATATTACTTTCTCCAGGTCAAGTCGAGCTCCCTGTGGGATTCGAAGCCGCAGTGGTGAGAAGCGAGAAGGTTTACAACGCTGCGTCTTTACCATCCCGGACACGGAATCGCTTGGGTTATAAATGTTTAAGTTATTGAGCGGAAACTGCAAACAAATATGACTGGTTATCGAACTTTACCGAGATGTTGTAGCCATAAACATTATCCCCAAATATGAAGTCTATCCGTGCAGGCTCTTTTAAATTTCTGAAAAACAAACCGCCCGCCCGCCATACCCGCCCGCCAGCCCGCCCGCATTGATACAACAAGGAATTGTACCCCTGTTTTTTATACCATTTGATATAAATCAAATGTCACTTAATTATACAACGAATTCAATGAAAATGTACTTCACTCACAAAACAAACACTCCTCATATGAATTATTACTTTCGATTTATGCAACAAAAACTAGCTTTTCCAGACACCTTTTTCATGCCCAGTCCAGTGCTCTTGCACCATTAAAACGTATTATAACAAGTTTGCTTTATATTTTGCTAGACATCCAAACTTCTTTAAGATCACCTCGAGCCTTTTAGTTTACAGGCCAGTACCCATATCTTGTTAATAATATTAGTTTGTGTACGTGTAATGTTTACATCACTAGGTTATAACAGTAACTATTTGTTTACTTTTTGCAAGTGAACAAGTTTGTATACCAAGCCATTATCTTATAATAACGGTGTGTGATTTAATATATTCGATTTTAAAAGGCGTATGCCATCTATCTTTAAGAAGACCCACTGTAATGACGGCAGTGTACTTTAATATGTTTGATTTAAAAGGGCGTCTACTTAAAATGCACTGCAGATGAACTTTGAAGGGATTCTGCAATTTAAAAGATATACATTTGTCAAGTATTTGAACAATGAATAAATTCTCCTCTACCCACGTGGAGGGCTTAATGACGAAGGATGTCGTCTGCTTAGTAGTAAATGTTATGTAGTGGTGTAAGCGACATGAATTACGATGTTGGGTAATTTAACATTTCTCTCAAACCTACATTAGAGATACATATCTACGAAAGCCAGATGGGACCAGAATCGAAATAAAGAAAAAATATATATTTTCGTTATGACGAGAAATATTCTCGTAATAACGAGAAGAAATCCTCGGAATAACGAGAATTTTTCACGTAATAACGAGAAAATTCCACGTAATAACGAGAAATATTCTCGTTATAATGAGAAAAAATCCTCGAAATTACAAGAAATTTAAGAAAGCTTTCTAGGTGAAATGGATGATATGATAACTATGGAAATACGTAAATGACCTTGACTTATTTACTTAGTTATTCCCTCCCTACCTAGGCCTACCTACCTACCTACCTACCTAGGAATAACTAAGTAAATAAGTCACCCGGCCGGGTAGGTAGGTAGGTGGGTAGTAGGCAGGCAGTTAGGCAGGCAGGCATGCAGGCACAGGCAGGCAGGAAGGCAGGTAGGTAGGTACGTAGGTAAAGAATAACTAAGTAAATAAGTCAAGGTCATTTACTTATTTCCATAGTTATCATATCCTCCATTTCACTTAGAAAGCTAGCTTTCTTAAATGTCTCGTAATTACGAGAAAAAAGTTGTTTACGAGAATATGTCTCGTTATTACGAGGAATTTTCTCGTTATTAAGTAGAAATGTTCTCGTTATAACGAGACTATCATTTTTCTTCACTTCGATTCTGATCCCATCCGGTTTTCGTACATATCTAACGTTCGAACTGAACGTGATTTGAAATTAATTTGAAAGGAAGACATCTCAGGAGAAGTTCAGATGTGTGTTTATTTTTAAAGGGAAACACGGCAATCTAGAAGTGTTGATGAAGCGTAAAAATTAGCGTCTCGATTTATTAATCCAGTATCATTTTGACTTTAAACCTCATTGCATATAATTAAATAATAATAAAAAAGTGTTCATTGTTTCGTCTTACTCTACAATAGGTTTAATATAGGGGACAATATAATCAACAGTTAATAATATGCAAAACCAAAAAATATTTCTATAATTTAATGATTCAACAAATACCATTTATGTAAAAAAAAATCAAGATCGCCGCGTGTTCCTTTAATATTTGTCGAAGCAGTACAAGCGAGGGTAATATAATGTACGAGTGACACATTGACGAACTAGTGTAATAAAGAACTTGAAAAAAAGGTAGATGTTATTTTGTTTACTAGCAACTAGAAACATACGATTGATTGCTGTAGAAACATACGCGTTGCTATGCGTATTGATGAAACATACGCGTTGCTATGCGTATTGGTTGCTGTAAAAACCTACGCGTTGCAACGATTGTTGTAGAAATATACGCGTTGCTATGCGTATTGATTTCTGTAGAAACATACGCGTTGCTATGCGTATTGATTGCTGTAGAAACATACGCGTTGCTATGCGTATTGATTGCTGTAGAAACATAAGTGTTGCTATGCGTATTGATTGCTGTAGAAACATACGCGTTGCTATGCGTATTGATTGCTGATAAGCAAACAGACTTATTAAAAACATTAAAAAACTAATCAAATTCATGAATAAACCTTAAAACAATGAACATACTATTCAAAATCATGAACATAGTTAACTAAAACCATGAACACAATAACCAAAATCATGAACAAACTATTTAAAACATAGTCTGATTATCCAACGTATTTTAAGAACCTCATTTGACCATTCTTGCTATGTACGTAACATGCACTACTTTTGGACCAATGGTAGATAGATAGATAGATTTATTTCGGCAAATATACAGATGTACTTACATGTTTATAAAAAACAACACAATGCATAAAATAAAATGCATGCATGAAATATAAACCATGCATTGCATATCAAAGCCAAGGATAACACAAACGGGGGAACATGATTTTCCCTTATTTCCATTGTGGTCCTTGTACGGTACACATTTAATCAAAGCGAATCTGCAGCTTTTAGTATTATATGCATTAATTGGGTTCGACAATTTCCTTTAGATCGCAAATCTACTAATGTATTTCGAGGGGTTAGCACAATTCTATCATATATCCTGCTTTATTAATTTTCAGTTACGAGAGTCTTGCACTGAGCCTTCGATTTAGTATGAAACATTACATACTAAACCATTGTGAATCGTGTACATGGACTGTTGTGTTGAACCATTGTTGTATGTTTTGATAAGATCATTCCGTTCTTTGATAATAGTGAAGTTTTGTCCGAAATTAATGATCTTTGTAAAACGTAAGTATGCGCTGTCAAAAGTAATTTTAGTGCCTTAGACAACTATGTCCTGGATATTGACCATTGTCGTAAGAGTCACTCGCGTTAATATAAATGTCAATATTGCAATCCGAGAGTGGCACCTCACGGACACGGATTATCGTTCCATTATTATTCTACAGCAGAAAGCCGGCAAATATATATGTGCTTATGTTCGCGTTTCTTACGGATGGCTGGAGGTGTACAGCACTGGTTCTACCCAGGAAAAGTGTGTGGTCTACCTCCACACAAAAAAATTCGACCGTCACATATATCTAGTTAAGAACTTTCCAAGAAAAGTTGCTAAATATTTAGTGAAAGCATTCCTCAGAAGACGAAATACCATGTATGGAAACACTACTTATGTATATAATGCAGTTTATACCAAGTTATTATAATTATGCTATAACATATTATGTCATTAACTCAGTTGACTCATATCGAGAGGATGAATGCTTGACATTTACTCTGACTGCCATTTATAATAATTATACTTCTGTTTCATATTCTTGCATTTTATATTTAAAGTATGATATCCGGAGCGTGGATTTGGTAAATAATATACTTTTGTATATATCTTTAGTATATCACGTTATTTATATGAAATTTGCAAAGGTGACTTATAGGTCCATTGGACCGCGGGTGTAATATCCATGTTCTGTTATATACATATATTCGAAAATTAGGATGATACTTGTACACATATCACTATAATAAACAATTTACTTACTTATAACCTTACATGTGTTGAAAATGACGTAAAACACCATACAAAGAAACAAACTGAGAATATCTTTCATAAAGACTTGGAAATGAAATAAATCTATGACCGTGTACATTTTGGGAGGGCTAACCTCAGTAAGTGCTGAATGAACCGTTTTATCGTCTGCGGCGGAGGCAAGAGCCTAGCGTTATAGTATGTGCTCTTTAGTTGAACACAATTTGTTAAACATTAAAAAAAGTTATGAAGCCACGTGGTTTCGTCACATTGGTTATGTGATTGGTGTTTTTGACAGTGATTAAATAAGATGAAGAAAAACACGAAAAAGCCATAGGGAATGTTAAATGTTTGCCGTATGTTCTTGACTGGATGGACAACAATGCAATATTATACAACTATTTATTTCTATTGAGGTCAATGGTTAAAACTATTCATCCAAGGGAGTGACTATTGACCCGAAGCAGTAAACTATTGACCGAGACGATAGTTGTTTTATTATACTGAATCGTATAAACTCCATTACTTTGCTTACTTGTACATGCATGACGTCGCGTCATGGGCAAGCGAAACGTCATTCTCAGACTATTGACCTGCAAAAAAAGACTACTGACCGCAAAACCAGATTGAACCGGATAGGAAACGTTCTAAAGTCAATAGTTCATACGAATGACTTACACGTGACTGCCTTTTATCCAATGAAAACTACGTAAAATGATATATAATAACGTCTGTTATTCACTCCAAAACAACAAATATTCTGTATCTAGAGGCGACAGGAGATATAAATAAGGGACCAGGGCATTATGTTTTTTGGTAGGCTCACGCAACGGTAAATTAAATTGGGCCATCAAAAATAAACCCGTTGCTTTAAAGGGACACGCGTCAATCCTGGGTATTTTTACCCAAAATATTTTGAAATCTATCATAATGCCAGGTTGTTTAAGTGAATGTTATGTCAAATCGATATAGATTCAAATAATTTATTTTCAAAATAACGGAAATCTGGAAATAAATTATTCTTTTATTTATTTTAAATGTTTTGTTAACACAGTTTAATCCTGTTTAACATAAACTGCATAACAACTTAACAGACGTTTGATTTTTGATGTGTGATCATGTTTATAAGAGACCATCAGATTGCCCTTTAACATGTCTGAACAAAACAAATGAAATATAGCGAAAAAGTGATTTCACATTTATGTAATAAATACATGACTTGACTCATTTTGTTATCTTATTGCGCTAGATAATTTCACAGAAGAAAACAAGAGTTGAGCACCTAGAACGTCCCTCTGTAAATCCCGGTGTCGTTTAATCTCGTGGATCGATATGCGCATTTTAATTAACTAAACAATAAACAATTTGTACTACTTACTACTACGTATGTATTAAATCTTTTAATGTTTATAGATATCATAACTATCAACTGGCAAACATAAAGCGTAAATCTATAATCCGATCGTCAATGGCTGAATGCCTCTGTTCAGACCACCGGTGGGTATGCTTGCTTGTTCTTTTCGTTATTTACTTGTTGGATTGGGAAGCATGCATATATTGGGTTTACATTAAATGGAATCGTAATATGTTTTATATATTAATTCCAGTAACTTCTGCTTTATTGAGTTTATAGAACAGAGTCTAATCTCTCAAGTATACGGTACCACCACCAGAGACCACTACTACTACTACTACTGCTGCTGCTACTACTGCTACTTCTACTACTACTGCTGCTGCTTCTACTGCTCCTATTACTACTGCTGCTGCTGCTGCTGCTGCTGCTACTTCTACTGCTGCTGCTGCTACTACTACTACTACTGCTACTACTGCTGCTGCTACTACTGCTACTTCTACTACTACTGCTGCTACTACTACTACTACTACTGCTGCTTCTGCTGCTGCAGCTGCTGCTGCTGCTGCTACTGCTGCTTGCTACTACTACTATACTGCTACTACTGCTGCTGCTGCTGCTGCAGCTGTTTCTGCGGCTACTCTACTACTACTACTACTGCTACTACTGCTACTACTGCTACTACTACTACTGCTGCTGCTGATGCTACTGCTGCTGCTGCTGCTGCTACTACTACTACTACTACTACTGCCATTGTAACTGCTACTTATACTAGTAACACCTACACTACCACCAAAGGTAACTGCTACTACTGCTGATGCTACTAAATTACTTTTCAGGATAATAACAACACCGATATGAGTTTAATACAAATTAAACATGAAGCAGTACTGATACTAGTACAAACAATGATGATGATGATGATGATGATGATGATGATGATGAAATAATTCAATCAATCGATAAATAAAAATACTTGCATTCTTTAGTATATTAACGCGACATTAACAGAATATCCTTTTCATGTATTGAAAAAAAATGCTTCGAAGTTTAAATATACATTAACTACTATAATTACTGTACATTAAACTGCATTAAAGACTGTACTTAAAATGTGTAATACACAGAGTCAAAGCATTGTAACCATAACGTGTACTTTAAAAAGTGTAAATGTTCGATACATACCATTTTTGAGAATAGTTAAACCGTTTGAAATAAAATCCCTTTAAACGTGATGTTCCTTCTGTCTGTTTGATTCGGTAATAATCACACCTGACACCACTTCCGCTTCTGTATTCTGTTGCTAACTACGCTCGTGCTTACTTAGAAACCAAGATTGTTTACATGTTGTCAACACATACGATGTAAATATTTTCAGTGACCTACCCGCGTTTGTTGAATTTACCGAATGTCTATTTAAACATTTCAATGCGTGGGTTTAAATCTAAAATTACTATTCGCTCTTATGTCTATCGACAAAATTGGTATTCAATTTAGAACAAAAATACGCCAGGTATTAAATATACATAATAGAGTATATTGAATATCGACTATCGGCAGATTAATGTGGAGCGACAATACGGGTGGATATTGGGCACGTAGAATGCCATTCTCACAGAAGCGAACGTTAAATTATAATTCCTCCCGCGAACATTACAGATATTGTGTGCAGATTTTACGATTACGATTACGATTAACTTGAAGGTAATCTTGCACATCGATAATTGTGCTCTACTTGGTGACATTTTAATTTGGCTTAACTGTTAATATTATAGAATTGCGTTTGGAAAGGTTATCAGTTAAGACGTTCAACCTTACAGACTTGGTGTCCGTTATTAATTTGAAACCTGACATCTGGTTGAAAAAAACCACAAAAAACATGTGCTATAAATAAACCATTTGACCCTTCACCGTAGCCGTTGTTTGCCCATAAACGCACCGTTCATGGGATACAACGCAGTAGTACATCAATTTACACATTATGTATTGCAACTAAATGTACATCGGCGCAGCTACATATAGGCCCTGGCTTATACATCAATTTGAAAAATGGAAAGTCCAAAAATGCAATAAAAACTGAAGCCAGATGGGTGGGGGTCAACATTTGTTTTGTTTTTATCTTATTTTACAGAGTAGGTAATTCAACCCTTTCAAATGTTAATTCTCAAATTTGTCAGAAAATATTTCTTCAAATACCACATAAGCGTTCTGTCGGATATACACCAAAAGGCACCATTTCATCGCTAATCATTAAAAAAAAACGCAGGGGGAGCATACCGCGACCCCACTAGTTTGTCGGGCCTATATATTCATTTCAGGTCAGCTACGCTCCTGATGTATTTATTTACCATAGTTTTCACATTTTAATACTATTCCGTTGATTTGATTGCGTAATTCTCTAAGTTTTAAGACTCCCGAATACTTCGTCAACCGTTTCATTTTACGTTTTAATAAGCAAATTCTGCCTTAAAGGGACGATACAATTTTTTTCAGTACTCACACCGCAATGATCTTCTACAAAGAAACATTGAGAAACCATTTTTTTAAGATGACCGGACCAAAAAAATCTGAACTTTAAAGGGACATGTACCTACAGAACTCAAGTGAAAAGTCGAATAAAAAAACGGTTTCTCGAGGTTTCTTGGTAGAAGATCATTGCGGTGTGAGTAATGAAAAAGGTTATTTTTTTTAATTCGTTATTTGGAGCTTAAATGAGTTCTAAGAAGATATGTCCCATTACACTTGTTGGACAGATCAACTTGAAGTAACGTGTTTTCAATGTATTTTGACCACCAAACCATCTGATGTACGAAATGAAGCAAACATCTGCAATAAATACTCCCGTTCCTATTCGCCGTCGAATACGGAACAAGGAACTGGTTCCTCGTTCCTTATTCGTTATTCGGAGCTTATCACCGTTCTATGTTAATATGGTAATTTTCGATCGCCAGATGATATAAATAAATAGTTGTTTTCACACTCCTTTTGTAATTCTGAAAATAACATTGGACATGCAATTGGGGCTATAGATAAGTTATGTGTTTTATATTTGGAGTGGGTGTTTTACACTGTTAGATGTGTTCTTTATATCTGGCCACGATATGCCTTAAAATATATAATATTACATAATATTATTTGTCTGTGATTTGTAGCAAATACTGGGAATAGATAGAGTTTAATTAACATTGTTGTTGTGAACGGGAAATAATTCCCGAGTGAGAAAGATTCTTGCGATATAGAAACGAGTACGAGTACGCCTGCGCACGAGTTTCTATATCGCAAGAATTTTACTCGCGAGGGAATTATTTTCCGTATCATGACAACAATGTTAATTAAACTATATTTTATATATTCTATGAATTTCTTTCCAATCGTCGATATTTTTACACCAATTTGCTTTTTTACACCTGTTTGCACGAGAACGCCAAGACGACGTTACGTCATACAAACAAGTGGAACCGCAACTCTTCGTTAATTTCCGTAATCGGTATATCCTAGTGGCGGAATCTGACGATACGGGTTGCCGGTTCTTTTTATCTGTTTTTTTTTGTATCCGGTATATGTTCCTCAGTTCACGCTAAGTAGCAGTCACATAGCATGACGAAATGCTAAATAATTGATGATGCAGAAACTAGGTTAGTAGGATTAGCAGGCTGACTTGCTTACTCATTAATAGTCATGAGATATGTGGCCCTATATTAAAATGGCCGCACGCATGCATACATTATCAAAATTCCTAATTAGTCACGTTTGTATCTTAAGTTTAACAACTTTTTTTTAGTTTAAATATATTGTAGAATAGTTGTATTTTGTGTTTTGACCAACAGTTTGTAAAATATTTTTCGTTTAAATTTTGACATCTTTATAGAATTATCCGCCTTTTATACGTAAACATGAACTGTGCTAATAAAACACATATAATGAATCAAAGTCCGCTTAATCATAGTAAAGTCTAATCAAAGTAAAGTCCGCTTAATCAAAGTAAAGTCTAATCAAAGTAAAGTCCGCTTAATCAAAGTAAAGTCTAATCACATTAAGTCTAATCAAAGTAAAGTCCGCTTAATCAAAGTAAAGTCTAATCAAAGTAAAATCCGCTTAATCAAAGTAAGTCCGCTTAATCAAAGTCCGCCGAAAGTAGTGAGAACATGAACAAATTAAACATTCGTATGCTCAATTAGTTAATGTTCTCAGTATCTTCATATTTTCATGAAAGTTTGTAAGCTAAACATGTTTTGTATGTTTGATTACTGAATAAAACTATCTGTATGTGTATAAGTCATTACATAGCTCGAGGTGTAAAGTTAATGTTTGATAACTATTTGCATAATTACTGGAAAGTGGATCCCTTGGAAGCAACAAACACAATAAAGGGAAAAAGTAGCAGGCCGTCGGTTTTATTGTCTGTTCATGGGAGGTAATAAAGGTGCAGCACCTCTCACGCCTCCTAGCATCGGCTTAAGCGGTATTCTGCTTTAAAGACACACATAATGGGCTTGATGATCCCAAAGGACCAGTAAGTAATAACACTACAGATTTGTAGTCGGGGCGACTTTTTAGATCTTCACATTTTCTAAGTATCGAGTTTAGAATAGAGAATGTCGAGATTCGAGTAGAGAAAATAGACAATATCGAGTTTCCAGTAGAGACAATCTAAGTTTGAAAATTACCAACAGAAAACAGTCAAATAGGACTTTAAATTTACCCTCGTCTGTCTGTCCCTCTGTCTGTTTGTCCTCAAAACTAGATTGTGATTGTGGACAGTACTAACACCTCCACACATTTTTATGAAATGTGCCTATGTAAGTTTTTGTTCCATTGTATTTGGCCGTTTGGAGCCTTTTTTCTTTTTCTATCATTATGTGATTATGGATTAACGGCTTATGAAATGTCCCATGTGCATTAAGGTAAAAAACAAGAGCATCGCCAAGCGGGTATATACGCCGGTCGTTTCATTGAAAATAATTCAAAGATATAAAATCAGAGCACTATGGACCTTTATCAGATGTTTTCATCGTGTCATGTTGAAGATGTGTACACAGTTTTCACATTTTCTAAGTATCGAGTTTCTAGTAGAGAATGTCGAGTTTCGAGTAGATAATATCGAGTTTCGAGTAGAGAAAATTGAGTTTCGAGTAGAGAATATCGTGTTTCGAGTAGAGAAAGGCGTGTTTCGAGTGGAAATATCGAGTTTCGAGTAGAGAATATCGAGTTTCAAGTAGAGGAAATCGAGTTTCGAGTAGACAATATCGAGTTTCGAATAGAGAAAATCTAATTTTGAAAATTCCCAACAGATAACAGTCAAACCTTATATGAGCAGCAATGGTGTTATAAAGGCAGCAGAGATGTATCCAAGTATTTTCATCTTTACCTTATAATCACATCTGTCTAATTAATACCCTTCTACCCACTGTATAAGCCTCTTCCTCCTCCTCCTCTTCTTCTTCTTCTGCTTCTGCTTCTGATGCTTCATCTAAATTGTCCTCTGCTTCTCCTTCTTCTACGTAAACATGCTTCTACGTAAACATGTATATTTTAATAAATATAACAATGGCTCGTTTTTAATCTCCTACTGTGTAACATTGTGCTTCGTTTCGGTAAGGGACATTCATTTTGCTTAAGTAAAAACCACACACGAACAAATAGCAGTTGTTTACCTTTATTTTTGGTGTTTGAACAACCTCAGAAGTGGCGATGGAGCACTTTTGCATGTGCATACCTCCAAATGGAGGTAGCTTCACTGATTACCAGCCATGTACACGTGCACTACTAAATAAATTCCTTCATTCATAGATTAGCACCATCTTGAAAACAATTTCCATGCAAATCTTATGGTCAAGATTCACCTTTGACAGTTAACGCATTCTAATTTAAATATATATGAAAGGCTACATTGAATTTTTTTTCCACAGAAATGCAAGCCATGGAAATGAAATTCTATACTCAGCAAAAATAAAAAGTATCCACTTTGTTTTCCTGCAAAATCTGAGACTGTAAGAAAGAACTAACAATTGTAGCATGATTTTCTTTTAATAACATCCTTGTTTGATGTTCACACAAAATTTCATCGACATATACCGAATGCTTAAAAAATAAATCAAACTTTAAAAACATAAGTGTGAAAACAAAATTCACAAAACTTAACAAATGTAAAGATTAGCGACAATAGCACAGATTTAGCAGTCTAAGCCCATTCAAATACACAGAACAATGTTCAAAACTTCGCTAATATCTCATGTGTCCACCGTTACACCGAATACACTCAAAAATGCGACGTCTCATGCTTCTGACGTAACGACTAACGAAGCATCGAGCAAATTTGGGAAGTTGTATACGTCAGGATGACCCTATCCAAAGTGTTCAGGACCTTGCAGCAGCACTTGTCCGCCTAATGGAACACATTACCTCCAGAATTCGTCAGTCGTTAAGTCAGAAGCATGCGACGTCGCATTCTTGCGTGTATTGGTGTAACGGTGGACACATGAGATATTAGCGAGGTTTTGAACAGTTTTCTGTGTATTTGAATCGACTTAGACTGCTGAATCTGTGCTGTTGTCTTACCTTTACATTTGTTCAGTTTTGTGAATTTCGTTATCACACTTTTGTTTTTAAACTGTGATTTATTTTTTTATTATTAGGTATATTTCGATGAAATTTTGTGTGAACATCAAACAAGGATGTTATTAAAAGAAAATCATGCTACAATTGTTAGTTCTTTCTTACAGTCTCAGATTTTGCCGGAATACAAAGTGGATACTTTCTATTTTTGCTGAGTATATATACCATTCCATTACTGCATTCTTCTATGCTCATATATTTGTTTTGTTAATAGTTACTTCAACCATTCATTGTTTTCTCCCTTTTCACTCTATGTCTACCTCCTTGGTATTGTGTTTTCATCACCCACTATGATTGAAGGTAAATGCCGTAAGGATACCTAGCGGTATTCTTCTTTGACAAGATTAAATACTAATTATAATATTAATAGTATTTAGCATTCAGATATGAGTATTCCCTTTCTATGGGCATGCGCATTGTATATATGGCACATTTACGAAATATTGGTAGAACATGTTATCAGGCCGATTTGTAAAATATTGGAAATAAAATACTTTTTCAATACTCTTCAATTAGACAAATGTAAGTGTTTATAATAATATGAATCCAACCCCCTCCCCCATCCCTCAACCACAACCTCGATAAAAACACACATATATTGAAATATGTTTATTTAATTATGTCGGTCATTCGAATCAATGTTTAATACTGTTGTTTATTGACGTCTGCGAGTAACTTGAATGGTGTTCTATGGAACACTTGTGTGGCCTGCAGTGTGCTCTAAACTCGATAATGTCAACTCGGAACTCGATTTTCTCTACTCGAGGCTCGATTAACTTTACTCGATACTCGATAATGTCAACTCCAAACTAGAATATTTTCAATTCGAAAATCAATTTTCTCTACTCGAAACTCGATTATGTCAACTCGGAACTCGATTTTCTCTACTCGGGGCTCGATTTTCTTTACTCGATACTCGATAATGTCAACTCGAAACTAGAATATTTTCAACTCAAAAATCGATAAAGTCAACAGGTCGTATACTCAAAGATAATGTCATCTTGTGACTAGATTGTAATAGTTTGTAAACAGAGTTAACCGCCAACACATACTAGTTATTATCTAAAAACAACCAAGCGCTGTTTTCTGCAGCTACCCATGACTATGTTGTTATGTGGGTGGGCGAGGGTGCGTGCCGCCGCATCTCCATAGTAACGGATTGGCCTCGGTTAAATTTCAGGATGGCTACGGGCCTGTCACGCGTTTTTTACATATGTGCAATGCAATCATTCTAAATGCTCCCTCCACCCCCCACTCCTCGCCCCTAAATGCATGTGTGCACATGTAAGTGTTTAGTGTTAACCCTACTTTTTCAACCAATCAAATGGCTCATAATTGCAAATACTGGTTCATTGTATCCCACCAGACGGCGCTTCCGCACTCAGCTGTGTACTCGTTTACAACCGGACTATTTCGACTGATCATCGAGCACGAATAGGTGCCTTCTTTTTTCTTTTTTTAAACAAAAATATTTGTCTTTAGTTATCTACTATAAATTGTTTTATTATTTAAAACAATAAAAGTTACATATATTCATGATTTAGAGTCTTAATCATGTATATAGTAAAGGAAACTAGTCCCCACCTCTTTACCGCTCACTCAAACTCGGATTTTCTCCACTCGAAACTCGATATTCTCTACTCGAAAGAAGACATTTTCTACTCGAATTTCTCTACTCGAAACTCGACACTCGAAGAAAAGAATTCCTCTTAATGTGGGTGCTTAAATGTTAATGCTGGTTTGAAATTAGTCAAATGAATGCATTGTTGTATAGCGGCTCTTATCTGAGGTAATTAATAACAGAATAAGAAATCCGGGTCCCGGGAAAAGTGACATTCGCTAGGGAAAAAACTACATTTTTGGCCTGTAATAATATTAATGCGTTTTTCACTAACGGCAGTTTAGACAATTACACTATGTGGACTTGCCAAGAAGTTTGTAAAGCACTCATCTTTCTATTAGATAATATTTTCGTCAGGTATGGAACGACCGTTTATAGACAAATTGTTGGTATTGCTATGGGTACGAACTGTGCACCGCTTGTCGCAGTTTTTGTTTTTATATTGCTATGAAAGAGATTTCAAGTTGAGTTTTTCACCAGATACCCAGGAAAATGTATTGAGGCCTTTGATGACACCTTTCGGTATCTGGATGACATATTAAACATTGAAACCCATTTCTTTTCTACTATGGTTAATAATATATACCCAAAAGAACTTCAACTTAATATGATACTAACGTTTCTTTTCTTGATTTACATCTCTCCATTGAAAATGGCGAACTAATTAGCAAACTATATGACAAGAGAGATGATTTTATTTTGATATTGTTAATTATCCCCCATCCCCATTTAGATGGGAATGTTCCCCGAGCAACTTCTTATGGGGTCTATGTGTCTCAACCTATTCGTTTTTCTAGAGCTTGTACTCGAGTTGAGGACTTTAATATTCGTAATCTTTGTATAACTAAAAAGCTACTCCATCAGGGTTACCGTTACCATAAACTTGGTAAAACCTTTGCAACATTTTATTATCGTAACCCTGATACTTTTAAGTTTTTCAAAATATAAAAGTAATTTAAGAACTCTTCTATGACAAGTACTATCACAACCTGACTTCTATGGGTATTATACCATTAATTATTTTCCCCATAGACACCAATGTTAAAGTGTCACATATTTGCTGCAAATTCAACTCAAGTATGGATAATGCAGCAGTGTAATGTTCATATAGAAAACTAATTTTCCACTTGAAAAATCACCAGAAAAGGTGGGGTCACAAGACATGTAAGAAAGTTCTTGTTTGTTTACTAAACAGGTCAAAGGTACAGCTGTTTTCATAGATTGACTGTTTTCATTGCTCACAAAGTGTAAGCATAGAGTCGAAATTTCGAAGATCCAGTAAAACTTATTAATACGCTTCTTATACATACAACCACAAAATCGAATAGAAATGGGCAGGTTTTCCCTACTTATACTGCATGCTTGGTGGTGGACCCATTTACAGTTCGCCACTAAGCTTTCATCTATAATTGTGCGATGACCGGACAGGATGTGGACCCTATGATGACGTCTACCTAAAGCCCAAAAGGACGGTGACGTTTGATGTTTGTCTGCGGTCTTGTCCTCAATGATGTATTCTCTTGTTGCTCTGGCTTCTGCCAAGTCACTGTGTACCTTCGTTGTGGCTTTGTAGGTATTGGTTTTTTGTGGTATATACACGAGCATCTTTGTGTTTTACTTAACTGCCTATTAATGCTGCCTTGTTGGTTAGAGAATAGTTTATGGCGGGGGATTTCTTCATTTACACTGTCCCGTTTTATTGGGTTGACATTAGGGTAAGTGTGAGGTTTGGTGCACCCGAGAACCTGGTTTAAACCCCCAGCGGCCTTTTTTTTTACCTTTTTACCCTATTGTCAACCCTTTTGTGTTTGGGATTTTTTATTTGGCCAGTTACTCATCTTTACATTTGTGATTTGTTTCTGTGTTTGTTTGTTGTGGATGACTGTCGTCCTTGAATGCTGTTTTCCTGTTCGATTTTTATATCTATATATACTCTTACAATTATATATTCCCATGGTTATACTCTTATAATTATATATTCCCATGGTTATTAATATATTCAGGCGCTGACGTGGCTCGGTTGATATCAGAGTGGATTTGAAAAACAGATGACATGGGTTCAAGCCTCAGCGCTCCACTGAGTTCGTCGGTGTGTTCTTGGGCAAGGCACGTTTAGCTAGCCTCATCCTTCGGACGGGAACGTAAACCTGGTGGTCCGGCGTATCGAAGTGTATCGTCCGACACGTCAAAGAACGTCATTCAGGTTATTACAGGTCTTTAAATTGCTTGATTTACTATGGAAGGGGCATGATTTCGTCTATTATAACCTTAAATCTGTACAGTCCCTATATTAACTGGTAATAACTCATGAATATGAATGAGTCACGTTTGAAGTACACCACAAATCGACGAACACCACAAATGTCGGTATATAAGCAGAAATCGATGCGTAAAATTTTACCTTTTTATTTAGCCTCCGTACAGGTAACATCGAGAAATATACGGCTCCAGAATATATATGATTTGAACCACAGCCGTGCACTTGTAATTTTGGAAAGATGTACGCTGAACCACTTGATCACTGCTATATATTGGTATGTTGTAGCATTTGTTAACACTAAATAAGCGCGCGCACACAAACTCATCAAGCGCTGCATAACAAGTCGAGATTGGTAGATTTGAGGCGATGTATTAGTTTCATATACAGGCATTGTTAATTTACACGTGCGACAATATGGACTACATACTCATTGATCCATCTTTAGTTGTGTTCAAATATGTTGTTATTTTGCCTCACAATAAATGATGGTAGTTAGTATATTATTTTCTTAAGTAGCGTTGTAGTTCAGTGGGTAGAGCACCGGCCTTGAAATCAATAGGTCTTGTGTTCGATTCCCGAAAGAAGCTAAAAAAAGATTCTGTAAAAAATACTGTTACCTGTGAGCTGGTGAACATGAAATTACAAATAAAGACACGCCTACAAAGAAGAAATCGATTGATATAGGGACTCTGTAGCTGCAACACTATAGTAAACCGGAAGTAACTACAAACGTACATGAAACGTTTTGAAAACAAAGAATTTCAGTGTTTAATTTCATAATACATATATGTGTCCCGTTTTCAACTGTGAGACATCTTCAGCACTTATTTGCGATACTAGGAAACTATCTACTTCATATTCAGAGGTAATAGTAGTACAAACCATGACTATCTCAGGAACTTCTTGATTCAATTCATGCAAATTTGGGTAACAGGATAAAAGTTTTATGTTATGGATACATATACGTCTGCATATCTGAAACACAGCAAACATGTTCGTAAAGAATATTATATAGGTAGATTACCAAATGGCGGATCAACCTTTTGATGACCGATCTCATGTGGATATGGTCGTTCTCCTCCTTGCTTGGTCACCGGTCGTGGACGACCAAGCGCCTTTCCTATGTCTTACTTTTATCTCTAATCTTTTCAGTACTGAGTACATTTTCCTAGTTTTATATTGTCTGAATTCAGCTCCTAATGCTGATCACCTTCGCATTCCTTATATCATTCTATAATGTCATCTCTGTATTTTTCATTTCTATTTTTTCTTACTATAACTTTCTGCTCTACTTTCACAAAGTACCGAATGATTTACTTCTGATGAACTTATTCTTTTTAAACTGTATTTGCTCTTTCCCATCTGTTCAGGTTATAGTTTCTGCCACCTTTGTCTTCCTTCTCTGTCTTATTTCACTATCGGCTTTGTTTTTTTAATTACATATGTGTGACATGCTATCACCACGACATTCTTCATACGGTCAGCACTATTGTTAATATTCCTTACTTCTCAATATGTTGGGAATGCCGTTTCACGGAATCTGTTCTATAAGTTGCTGTGTTGGTAGTTATATACTGGAAGGAAAAAGAAACGCGACACGGGAACTTCCGCTATATATTGTATATACTGCACACTTAATTCCATATATATTCCAAGGCAATCCCAAGATGTAAAAAAACAAGCTGAAGCTAGTTAGAGAAAATGACACAACTGTGATGTTGTAGACGTTTTAATCACAGTATATGGGGGACCCACCCCGACCCTAACAAACCTATTACGGGGTGAATAAATGGATTACCGAAATTTGGTAATCGAAATTAAAATATCAAAATATCACAGTACATGAACATGAAATTCATAAATGTTGAAGTTTCTCTTTGAAAAATTGAACCAGTTCAGTGCTGTATTTAACGTAAAGAGTTTGCACAATTTTGCATCCTAAATTGAACCAGTTCAGTGCTGTATTTAACGTAAAGAGTTTGCACAATTTTGCATCCTAAGTTTGCGCAAAACGCGCACTCTGTCAATAATGGAACTTTGCATGAGTACTATTTGCTGTGGTACGTGTTGTTTTAGTCTTTCCAAGATCTTACGTGGCCATTTACCATTCGGTTAGCAGCAGCATAAAGTACATACAATATATAGCGGAAATTCTCGTGTTCCGTTTCCTTTCAGTATAGAAAGAAAGCTTAGAATTGCATTTGAAATCACTGTTACTAAAATTGAAAAAAATGTTTCCAGACTATAACTATATTTAGGAATGAGATATTAGAACGAAACTTACTGTGTAGGTAGCTTATATGAAAAGGAAAGGTAGGATGGCATCATATTTGTTTGTTTTAATGGTATTTTATGTAATTTTGATATGACGATCGATTTGTTTTTGAAGGATGCTGCATTTGACAGCATGTGATGTCCCCATGCATGGTCACATCCGGCTAGCCTCTTCAAGTCTTCCTGTAGCTTGGTAATATCCTCTGCAGTATTGAAAGCTGTATATATTATGTTCTCTCCTGCAAATATTCTGGTGTTCGAGTTGACACAGTCTGGCAGATCAATCATAAAGAGCACGAAGAGCAGTGGATCTAGTACAGGTATGAAAGCACCAATTATTTTCCCCATAGACACCAATGTTAAAGTGTCACATATTAATGATTTGCTGCAAATTCAACTCAAGTATGGATAATGCAGCAGTGTAATGTTCATATAGAAAACTATTTTTCAAATTGAAAAATCACCAGAAAACGTGGGGTCACAAGACATGTAAGAAAGTTCTTGTTTGTTTACTAAACAGGTCAAGGGTACAGCTGTTTTTATTGATCGACTGTTTTCATTGCTCACAAAGTGTAAGCATAGAGTCGAAATTTCGAAAATGTTCATCAGTGATCCAGTAAAACCTATTAATACGCTTCTTATACATATAACCACAAAATCGAATAGAAATGGGCAGTTTTCCCCTACTTATAATGCCCATTTCCATCGAAAAAGGAGGGATTACTTTTTATTATAGGAACTACATTCGACTACACCTCGGAGGTTTACATGTAATTGGTGGTGGTAAACCTATAAGAGGAGAAAACATGTTCAGATGTTTCTTAAATGAGGAGTTTTTGTTGTCATTTTCATAACAAGCTTAAAAACACTTACTTCATGCAAATCGAATGATTATTTGCAGAGATATGCTTTTGTGAATACCAAGGACAATAGTCTGAAATCGACAAAAGTCAGAGATATTTTTTTTAATTTTACACTATCTGAATTGTCATACCAAACGGCATTTCTTGTCCATACACCATATTAAATAGATCAAATGTTTAGAACATTCAATGGACATAAATAAAATATGCATTTTAGGACCAATCTGGACGATGAAAAGGCCAATGTATGTCGATTTTCATGCCAAAATTGTTTTTTCAGTCAAATTCTTCAAAATTGGTGGTACTATACCTGATTATAATAGCGAATACGAGCTTAATAATGCCAAAAATACCGCTAAAATCAGAATTGATACTAGCTGAACGCTACCAAGTCGAGTTTGAATGATACGGAATAATATTTTATCTTTTACACAAATCTACATTTTTCACAGTATCCTATTTTAGGGGGGTAGGGGAAAGATTTAGTGGTTTCATGCCTACCAAACCTGTTGTCATGCAAATTTAATTCATGAAAACATGTTGCAAACATGCAACCCTACATGTTGATACCAAAAAGACATAGTTCAACTGCAAACACTTCACCAATACGTCATTTTAAACAAGAAAAAAAAAAGAAACTCAAAATTACGGCTTTTATAGACAAAATTGGACTAAAAACGCTCAAAACCTATGTAATAAACTATGGAAAACTTATTTCTGAGCTTATTTTACCAATTGTTGTCGGAAAAATGTCCCTAGGTACGAATCTGAGCGAGTCCTAATTACTGCACGCATCTCTTATAGGTATGAAAGCACCAATTATTTTCCCCATAGACACCAATGTTAAAGTGTCACATATTAATGATTTGCTGCAAATTCAACTCAAGTATGGATAATGCAGCAGTGTAATGTTCATATAGAAAACTATTTTTCAAATTGAAAAATCACCAGAAAACGTGGGGTCACAAGACATGTAAGAAAGTTCTTGTTTGTTTACTAAACAGGTCAAGGGTACAGCTGTTTTTATTGATCGACTGTTTTCATTGCTCACAAAGTGTAAGCATAGAGTCGAAATTTCGAAAATGTTCATCAGTGATCCAGTAAAACCTATTAATACGCTTCTTATACATATAACCACAAAATCGAATAGAAATGGGCAGTTTTCCCCTACTTATAATGCCCATTTCCATCGAAAAAGGAGGGATTACTTTTTATTATAGGAACTACATTCGACTACACCTCGGAGGTTTACATGTAATTGGTGGTGGTAAACCTACAGTGCACTGCGGGACGCCGCTGACTACCGGTGCTTTGTCTGATATCGCATCATCGAATATGCCGGTTGGCTTCTATTTTACATAAAGGATTGGTCCAGTGAAGTGTATTGCATCTTGTTTCATAGATATAAACCTGTTTAGAAGTCGTAGGTGATGGGATCGATCGAAAGTCTGCGTTAGACCAAACCTATGCTAAATATACTCAGCTGGTTACTAAAGATACTCAGCCGGTTACTAAAGATACTCAGCTGCAATGCTTACAAATAGGAATATTACTTATAATTCTTGCAATTAATCGATACCTTATTTTAATAAATATAAATCAAATTTAAAATGTATAGTTGGTAAGGGAAAAATGGAAAACATTTAGCACATTTTTAGGAGATATACACACAAACAACTATCTGTCTTGCTCTTACAATCTAAGATTCCTATGGTTCTTAATATAACCAGAGCCCAGTGGATAGCACGGTCGACTTGAAATCCGGAAAACCTGGATTCAAGCCACACCGACGCCAGATGGGGACGTAAACTGGGCTGGCCCGTGTATCGGAGTCTATCGTCCGAACACGTTAGCGAAGATATTCGTTTCTAAGTGAGGATTGCTATGTATTTTTTCCTTTTCCCTGGAGCGGCTCTAAATAAAATTTAATGTGTTGATGAGCCGTCCAAAAACATTCAATTAATATGACTATTTGACACTGACGTTAATTGCACGTAAGATGTTAAGGTCAGTCTGTGGAAACATGTCTCTTACAATAGTATTGGGATATGCTTTTCACAACTAATGGCATTTAGTGCTCACTCAGGTGCAGAATCACATGATCGAGATGAAAGAAATGGTGTATCTGAGAGAAGGATTTCTCAGTGTATATATAGACAAATATACCAATAACAAAGAAATCAACCGGAAGTGACTACATGTGTAAATAAAACGTTTTTGCTGTCTCGACACCAAATATGTATGCCTGATGTTTAGGTTAAAACAAGGGGTGTTACACACGTTCAAATATGACATATAAGTATGCTCTAGACATTTCTTAATGATACTTTTAGAACTTCCTGATTCAAATTAGGTTATGTAAATTGATGTTACAGGATAAAAGTTTTATGTTATGTATACATATACTATTTATGGAAAGCCTCAGATGCCTTCTGTTGGCCTTTGCATTTTGTGCAGTACGCTTTGTAAGTTGTCTTGTGCATTTTCTAAGTTGTCCTGTGCATATTCTAAGTTGTCATGTGCATATTTTAAGTTGTTATGTGCATTTTTTAAGTTATGTGCATTTCGTAGGTTGTTATGTGCATATTCTAAGTTGTCTTGTGCATTTCGTAAGTTGTTATGTACATTTAGTAGGTTGTTATGTGCATATTCTAAGTTGTCTTGTGCATTTTCTAAGTTGTTATGTGCATTTCGTAGGTTGTTATGTACATATTGTAAGTTGTCTCGTGCATTTTCTAAGTTATTATGTGCATTTCGTATGCTGTTATGTGCATTTTTTTAAGTTGTCTTGTGCTTATTCTAAGTTGTTATGTGTATTTTATAAGTTGTCATGTGCATTTCGTAAGTTGGTATGTGCATTTCGTAAGTTGGCTTGTGCAAACTACAAGTCGTCGTTAAGTAGACTTTTTAGCGGAATAGGTTTTGAAGGAAACACCGGTAGAAATGGCGGCTCCAGGAGTGAACGCTGTGCTCCGCCAACTTTAAAAAAATTGGGCTAGGTACATTATACAATAAATTCTTAGAACAGAAAATTGATTTCAAAAATGTGTAAGGGATTGTCTGACGTGGAGTTAATGAATCTTGGTCTGCAACCAATAGATCGGGTCACAGGTGGCAGTATCAGGATGTGTGGTGCAGGTGGCCGTAGGTACGGAAGATAAGGGGCGGGGCCGGGAGACAAGGGTTTGGGGGTCGGAAGACAAGAGGACGGGGGTTGGGAGAGAAAGGGGCGTGATGTTTTTAAAATAACAAGTTCGTAAAAAAGAATGATGAAGACCTATCATAGTTTGAGAGTCGTTTTGGGTAAAACAGTCTGTCGATATCCTGTCAAAATCATTAATTGACCACTATCTTGTCTGCCGTACACGTTCTGTCTCCGCGATAGATACTTTTATGGATTACGTCCCTTGTTTATCAGTACTCCGAGAGAGATTAGAGAAAAGATAGCGGAGAAGGGAGATAAGGGAGGGAGAAGGGAGAAATGGGGGACGGAGGCGGCAGAAGACGACCCCACGTAGCCTCTATCGATCAGTGTTGGGAACTAACAAATAATAATGATAATAATTTTAAAAATATATTTAAAGAAAAGTAATATTAACGTGCTATTGGTTGAAAACAAACATATTTTAAGTTTTCAGGAAAAAAAGTCCCAGAGTACTTAAAATATGTTTGTGTTTAACAAATATCACGTGAAGTCCAGACCCGGTTGAACCTAGACCTTTAGGACGTCCTACTGGTTAAAAGGTGGAGGGGCTATAAACAGTAGGACTACACTCAAAGACAAACAAATAACACGTTATTGTTTTATTTATTTCTTTTTCTTCTTTCTTTTTTTTTATTTTCTTTCATGCAAGATTTATTAACTCCACGTCAGACAATCCCTTACACATTTTGAAATCAATTTTATGTTCTAAGAATTTATTGTATAATGTACCTAGCCCACTTTCTTTAAGTAGGCAGAGCATAGCGTCTGCTCCTGGAGCCGCCATTTCTACTGGTGTTTCCTTCAAAACTTATTCCGATAAAAAGTCTAATTAACGACGACTTGTAGTTTGCACAAGCCAACTTGCGAAATGTACATAATGACTTATGAAATGCACATGACAACTTAGAAAATGCACAAAACGACTTAGAAAATGAATAAGACAACTTAAAAAATGCACATAACAACTTACGAAATGCACATAACAACTTAGAAAATGCACAAGACAACTTAGAATATGCACATAACAACCTACGAAATGCACATAACAACTTAGAAAATGCACAAGACAACTTAGAATATGCACATAACAACCTACGAAATGCACATAAGAACTTACAAAATGCACATAACAACTTACAAAATGCACAAGACAACTTAGAATATGCACATAACAACCTACGAAATGCACATAACAACTTACAAAATGCACATAACAACTTACAAAATGCACAAGACAACTTAGAATATGCACATAACAACCTACTAAATGCGCATAACAACTTACTAAATGTACATAACAACTTACAAAACGTACATAAAAACTTAGAAAATGAACAAGACAACTTAAAAAATGCACATAACAACTTACAAAATGCACATAACAACTTACAAAATGCACAAGACAACTTAGAATATGCACATATCAACTTACGAAACGCACATAACAACTTACGAAGTGCACATAACAGCTTAGAATATGCACATAACCACCTGCGAAATGCACATAACAACTTACTAAATGTACATAACAACTTACGAAACGCACATAACAACTTACGAAATGCAAAAGACAACTAAGAATATGCACGTTACAACCTACGAAATGCACATAACAATTTAGAAAATCCACATAACAACTTGGAAAATGCATTTGACAACATAGAAAATGCACAAGACAACCTAGAAAATGCACTTAACACCTTACTAAATGTACATAACAACTTATTAAATTCACATAACAACTTAGAAAATGCACCGGACAACTTAGAAAGCATACTGCACAAAATGCAACAGAAGGCAGCCGAGGCTTTCCATACGTATGCATACCTGTAACACAGCACACATATTCGTAAATAATATTGGTTAGGTAGATTGCCAAATGGCTGATCGACCTTTCAACGACCGCTCCTATGTGGTTATGGTCGTTCTCCCCAATGTTTAGTCATCGGTCGTGGAGGTCCAAGCCCCTTTCGTATATATTACTTTTCTCTCGGAAAGTACGTGATGAATATCTTCTTATTAATTTACCAAAATCCTTTCGCACGTGTTAGTATTTATAATCTATCCTTTTTTGTAATAATCTGCCTTTCTAACACCATTGTCTTTGTTTTTTCATGTCTATACCCTTCTACCTTACTATGACTGCTTCACTATCACCTCTTCTTCACTATCACACATGCTTCATTGGATAGGCAAGTGTCTTGTGATGCGTCTGTGCGGGCGTCAAACTCATAGTTTCCACTCAATAACTTGCTATGTCGGTCGCTTAAAAGAAAGCTTGGGATTGCCTGTGCGTTCACTGCGGGGAGGAAGGGTCACTGTTACTAAACATAGAAAAATGTTTCTGCAAAGAAGTAACATTAGTTAGGAATGATAAATTAGAACGAAACTTGCTGTGTTAAGTCAGAATTGACCACACCGAACCACCCCCCACCCCCACCCCCACCCCCACCCCCACAAACACACACGGCCACCACCAAAAACACACACACACAAACTAGGCTTGGCTGTTGCTTGTGATACGCAGGCTTCATAACCGCTGCTCCCAACTAAATTCCATTATGTTTATTTCGCTCTTCTGGGCATTTAATTTTATTAGATACTGGGACCATACGCCGTACGACATGGGGAAGCAAATAACTCCATTTCCACCGCCGTATGCATGCCATCTTCGGGATGGTTAAAATTGTGTACTATTGATTTTATGAATATTGAGTTCTGCTCAACTCGGGGCTAGAGGGCGTGAGCGGTAGCGAGCATATTTTACTATCGCTCATGAACAGTCTCAATCAAACAGAGACTGCAATATTTCGTATGTGTCGTGCTCGGCCGTTTCCAAAGGTCCATTATCATACTCGTTTTTAGACACCGAAATGATTGTCCTAGAAGTGTGAATATATTGTAATATTAATGTCACGGTAGCCAATTTGGCATCCATCCTAAATATTTGTATTTAAACTATAAGTAAAGTGGGGTCAGAAATGGATTCCATTGATCCCAAAAACTTAGTCACAGACACCAAAGTCTGTCCTTTTAATGTCACGGGTGCGGCAGATATAATACGATTTAGAATCAGCATAACTTTAATTTATCAAAACGATGAAAACCTTTTGTGTGGACGATAAATTTGGATTTTTGTCGTCTCCTGTCGGACTTATATGAAAAGAAACCATGGGATTGCATTTGAGGTCGAGATCGCTGTAACTAAAATTAGAAACGAAAAAAAGTTTCTGGACAATAACTTGCTGTGTAGATTAGCTTATGGGAAATTAGATAGGACGGTATACAGAACGAAAGGGGATTTCCTTCTACTTGTGACTTTATAAATCAAATGCAAATGCGAATGCTTTATGATATTCACGATAATGTCAACTCGAAATTAGAATATTTTCAACTCGTAAATCGAGAACGTCAACAGGTCATATACTCAAATATAATGTGACTAGATTTTAATATTTTGTATACATAGTTAACCGCCAACACATACTAGTTCTTATCTAGAAACAACCAAGCGCTGTTTTCTGCAGCTAACCGTGACTATGTTGTTATGTGGGTGGGAGGGTCGGTGGGCGAGGGTGCGTACCACCGGATCTCCATAGTAAGGGATTGTCCTCGGTTAAATTTCAAGCTGGCTACGGGCCTGTCACGCGTTTTTTACACATGTGCAATTCAATCATTCTAAATGTTCCCTCCATCTCCCACTCCTCGTCCCTAAATGCATGAGTGCACATGTAAGGGTTTAGTGTTTACCCTACTTTTTCAACCAATCAAATGGCTCATAATTGCAAATACTGGTTCATTGTATCCCTCCAGACGGCGCTTCCGCACTCAGCTGTGTACTCGTTTACAACCGGACTATTTCGACTGATCATCGAGCACGAATAGGTGCCTTCTTTTTTTCTTTTTTTAAACAAAAATATTTGTCTTTAGTTATCTACTATAAATTGTTTTATTATTTAAAACAATAAAAGTTACATATATTCATGATTTAGAGTCTTAATCATGTATATAGTAAAGGAAACTAGTCCCCACCTCTTTACCGCTCACTCAAACTCGGATTTTCTCCACTCGAAACTCGATATTCTCTACTCGAAAGAAGACATTTTCTACTCGAATTTCTCTACTCGAAACTCGACACTCGAAGAAAAGAATTCCTCTTAATGTGGGTGCTTAAATTTTAATGCTGGTTTGAAATTATTCTTACATGAATGCATTGTTGTATAGCGGCTCTTATCTGAGGTAATTAATAACAGACTAAGAAATCCGGATCCCGGGAAACGTGACATTCGCTAGGGAAAAAACTACATTTTTGGCCTGTAATAATATTAATGCGTTTTTCACTAACGGCAGTTTAGACAATTACACTATGTGGACTTGCCATGATGTTTGTAAAGCACTCATCTTTCTATTAGATAATATTTTCGTCAGGTATGGAACGACCGTTTATAGACAAATTGTTGGTATTGCTATGGGTACGAACTGTGCACCGCTTGTCGCAGTTTTTGTTTTTATATTGCTATGAAAGAGATTTCAAGCTGAGTTTTTCACCAGATACCCAGGAAAATGTATTGAGGCCTATGATGACACCTCTCGGTATCTGGATGACATATTAAACATTGAAACCCATTTCTTTTCTACTATGGTTAATAATATATACCCAAAAGAACTTCAACTTAATATGATACTAACGTTTCTTTTCTTGATTTACATCTCTCCATTGAAAATGGCGAACTAATTAGCAAACTATATGACAAGAGAGATGATTTTATTTTGATATTGTTAATTATCCCCCATCCCCATTTAGATGGGAATGTTCCCCGAGCAACTTCTTATGGGGTCTATGTGTCTCAACCTATTCGTTTTTCTAGAGCTTGTACTCGAGTTGAGGACTTTAATATTCGTAATCTTTGTATAACTAAAAAGCTACTCCATCAGGGTTACCGTTACCATAAACTTGGTAAAACCTTTGCAACATTTTATTATCGTAACCCTGATACTTTTAAGTTTTTCAAAATATAAAAGTAATTTAAGAACTCTTCTATGACAAGTACTATCACAACCTGACTTCTATGGGTATTATACCATTAATTATTTTCCCCATAGACACCAATGTTAAAGTGTCACATATTTGCTGCAAATTCAACTCAAGTATGGATAATGCAGCAGTGTAATGTTCATATAGAAAACTAATTTTCCACTTGAAAAATCACCAGAAAAGGTGGGGTCACAAGACATGTAAGAAAGTTCTTGTTTGTTTACTAAACAGGTCAAAGGTACAGCTGTTTTCATAGATTGACTGTTTTCATTGCTCACAAAGTGTAAGCATAGAGTCGAAATTTCGAAGATCCAGTAAAACTTATTAATACGCTTCTTATACATACAACCACAAAATCGAATAGAAATGGGCAGGTTTTCCCTACTTATACTGCATGCTTGGTGGTGGACCCATTTACAGTTCGCCACTAAGCTTTCATCTATAATTGTGCGATGACCGGACAGGATGTGGACCCTATGATGACGTCTACCTAAAGCCCAAAAGGACGGTGACGTTTGATGTTTGTCTGCGGTCTTGTCCTCAATGATGTATTCTCTTGTTGCTCTGGCTTCTGCCAAGTCACTGTGTACCTTCGTTGTGGCTTTGTAGGTATTGGTTTTTTGTGGTATATACACGAGCATCTTTGTGTTTTACTTAACTGCCTATTAATGCTGCCTTGTTGGTTAGAGAATAGTTTATGGCGGGGGATTTCTTCATTTACACTGTCCCGTTTTATTGGGTTGACATTAGGGTAAGTGTGAGGTTTGGTGCACCCGAGAACCTGGTTTAAACCCCCAGCGGCCTTTTTTTTTACCTTTTTACCCTATTGTCAACCCTTTTGTGTTTGGGATTTTTTATTTGGCCAGTTACTCATCTTTACATTTGTGATTTGTTTCTGTGTTTGTTTGTTGTGGATGACTGTCGTCCTTGAATGCTGTTTTCCTGTTCGATTTTTATATCTATATATACTCTTACAATTATATATTCCCATGGTTATACTCTTATAATTATATATTCCCATGGTTATTAATATATTCAGGCGCTGACGTGGCTCGGTTGATATCAGAGTGGATTTGAAAAACAGATGACATGGGTTCAAGCCTCAGCGCTCCACTGAGTTCGTCGGTGTGTTCTTGGGCAAGGCACGTTTAGCTAGCCTCATCCTTCGGACGGGAACGTAAACCTGGTGGTCCGGCGTATCGAAGTGTATCGTCCGACACGTCAAAGAACGTCATTCAGGTTATTACAGGTCTTTAAATTGCTTGATTTACTATGGAAGGGGCATGATTTCGTCTATTATAACCTTAAATCTGTACAGTCCCTATATTAACTGGTAATAACTCATGAATATGAATGAGTCACGTTTGAAGTACACCACAAATCGACGAACACCACAAATGTCGGTATATAAGCAGAAATCGATGCGTAAAATTTTACCTTTTTATTTAGCCTCCGTACAGGTAACATCGAGAAATATACGGCTCCAGAATATATATGATTTGAACCACAGCCGTGCACTTGTAATTTTGGAAAGATGTACGCTGAACCACTTGATCACTGCTATTTACTGGTATGTTGTAGCATTTGTTAACACTAAATAAGCGCGCGCACACAAACTCATCAAGCGCTGCATAACAAGTCGAGATTGGTAGATTTGAGGCGATGTATTAGTTTCATATACAGGCATTGTTAATTTACACGTGCGACAATATGGACTACATACTCATTGATCCATCTTTAGTTGTGTTCAAATATGTTGTTATTTTGCCTCACAATAAATGATGGTAGTTAGTATATTATTTTCTTAAGTAGCGTTGTAGTTCAGTGGGTAGAGCACCGGCCTTGAAATCAATAGGTCTTGTGTTCGATTCCCGAAAGAAGCTAAAAAAAGATTCTGTAAAAAATACTGTTACCTGTGTATAGGTACGATGTGCACTGGTCGATGTATATACAGTAAATGATTTCCTGCGCTATATTTGCTCGCTTAAATACACGATTTCTACATGAGCTGGTGAACATGAAATTACAAATAAAGACACGCCTACAAAGAAGAAATCGATTGATATAGGGACTCTGTAGCTGCAACACTATAGTAAACCGGAAGTAACTACAAACGTACATGAAACGTTTTGAAAACAAAGAATTTCAGTGTTTAATTTCATAATACATATATGTGTCTCGTTTTCAACTGTGAGACATCTTCAGCACTTATTTGCGATACTAGGAAACTATCTACTTCATATTCAGAGGTAATAGTAGTACAAACCATGACTATCTCAGGAACTTCTTGATTCAATTCATGCAAATTTGGGTAACAGGATAAAAGTTTTATGTTATGGATACATATACGTCTGCATATCTGAAACACAGCAAGCATGTTCGTAAAGAATATTATATAGGTAGATTACCAAATGGCGGATCAACCTTTTGATGACCGATCTCATGTGGATATGGTCGTTCTCCTCCTTGCTTGGTCACCGGTCGTGGACGACCAAGCGCCTTTCCTATGTCTTACTTTTATCTCTAATCTTTTCAGTACTGAGTACATTTTCCTAGTTTTATATTGTCTGAATTCAGCTCCTAATGCTGATCACCTTCGCATTCCTTATATCATTCTATAATGTCATCTCTGTATTTTTCATTTCTATTTTTTCTTACTATAACTTTCTGCTCTACTCTCACAAAGTACCGAATGATTTACTTCTGATGAACTTATTCTTTTTAAACTGTATTTGCTCTTTCCCATCTGTTCAGGTTATAGTTTCTGCCACCTTTGTCTTCCTTCTCTGTCTTATTTCACTATCGGCTTTGTTTTTTTCATTACATATGTGTGACATGCTATCACCACGACATTCTTCATACGGTCAGCACTATTGTTAATATTCCTTACTTCTCAATATGTTGGGAATGCCGTTTCACGGAATCTGTTCTATAAGTTGCTGTGTTGGTAGTTATATACTGGAAGGAAAAAGAAACGCGACACGGGAACTTCCGCTATATATTGTATATACTGCACACTTAATTCCATATATATTCCAAGGCAATCCCAAGATGTAAAAAAACGAGCTGAAGCTAGTTAGAGAAAAGGACACAACTGTGATGTTGTAGACGTTTTAATCACAGTATATGGGGGACCCACCCCGACCCTAACAAACCTATTACGGGGTGAATAAATGGATTACCGAAATTTGGTAATCGAAATTAAAATATCAAAATATCACAGTACATGAACATGAAATTCATAAATGTTGAAGTTTCTCTTTGAAAAATTGAACCAGTTCAGTGCTGTATTTAACGTAAAGAGTTTGCACAATTTTGCATCCTAAGTTTGCGCAAAACGCGCACTCTGTCAATAATGGAACTTTGCAGGAGTACTATTTGCTGTGGTACGTGTTGTTTTAGTCTTTCCAAGATCTTACGTGGCCATTTACCATTCGGTTAGCAGCAGCATATAGTACATACAATATATAGCGGAAATTCTCGTGTTCCGTTTCCTTTCAGTATAGAAAGAAAGCTTAGAATTGCATTTGAAATCACTGTTACTAAAATTGAAAAAAATGTTTCCAGACTATAACTATATTTAGGAATGAGATATTAGAACGAAACTTACTGTGTAGGTAGCTTATATGAAAAGGAAAGGTAGGATGGCATCATATTTGTTTGTTTTAATGGTATTTTATGTAATTTTGATATGACGATCGATTTGTTTTTGAAGGATGCTGCATTTGACAGCATGTGATGTCCCCATGCATGGTCCCATCCGGCTAGCCTCTTCAAGTCTTCCTGTAGCTTGGTAATATCCTCTGCAGTATTGAAAGCTGTATATATTATGTTCTCTCCTGCACATATTCTGGTGTTCGAGTTGACACAGTCTGGCAGATCAATCATAAAGAGCACGAAGAGCAGTGGATCTAGTACAGTGCACTGCGGGACGCCGCTGACTACCGGTGCTTTGTCTGATATCGCATCATCGAATATGCCGGTTGGCTTCTATTTTACATAAAGGATTGGTCCAGTGAAGTGTATTGCATCTTGTTTCATAGATATAAACCTGTTTAGAAGTCGTAGGTGATGGGATCGATCGAAAGTCTGCGTTAGACCAAACCTATGCTAAATATACTCAGCTGGTTACTAAAGATACTCAGCCGGTTACTAAAGATACTCAGCTGCAATGCTTACAAATAGGAATATTACTTATAATTCTTGCAATTAATCGATACCTTATTTTAATAAATATAAATCAAATTTAAAATGTATAGTTGGTAAGGGAAAAATGGAAAACATTTAGCACATTTTTAGGAGATATACACACAAACAACTATCTATCTTGCTCTTACAATCTAAGATTCCTATGGTTCTTAATATAACCAGAGCCCAGTGGATAGCACGGTCGACTTGAAATCCGGAAAACCTGGATTCAAGCCACACCGACGCCAGATGGGGACGTAAACTGGGCTGGCCCGTGTATCGGAGTCTATCGTCCGAACACGTTAGCGAAGATATTCGTTTCTAAGTGAGGATTGCTATGTATTTTTTCCTTTTCCCTGGAGCGGCTCTAAATAAAATTTAATGTGTTGATGAGCCGTCCAAAAACATTCAATTAATATGACTATTTGACACTGACGTTAATTGCACGTAAGATGTTAAGGTCAGTCTGTGGAAACATGTCTCTTACAATAGTATTGGGATATGCTTTTCACAACTAATGGCATTTAGTGCTCACTCAGGTGCAGAATCACATGATCGAGATGAAAGAAATGGTGTATCTGAGAGAAGGATTTCTCAGTGTATATATAGACAAATATACCAATAACAAAGAAATCAACCGGAAGTGACTACATGTGTAAATAAAACGTTTTTGCTGTCTCGACACCAAATATGTATGCCTGATGTTTAGGTTAAAACAAGGGGTGTTACACACGTTCAAATATGACATATAAGTATGCTCTAGACATTTCTTAATGATACTTTTAGAACTTCCTGATTCAAATTAGGTTATGTAAATTGATGTTACAGGATAAAAGTTTTATGTTATGTATACATATACTATTTATGGAAAGCCTCAGATGCCTTCTGTTGGCCTTTGCATTTTGTGCAGTACGCTTTGTAAGTTGTCTTGTGCATTTTCTAAGTTGTCCTGTGCATATTCTAAGTTGTCATGTGCATATTTTAAGTTGTTATGTGCATTTTTTAAGTTATGTGCATTTCGTAGGTTGTTATGTGCATATTCTAAGTTGTCTTGTGCATTTCGTAAGTTGTTATGTACATTTAGTAGGTTGTTATGTGCATATTCTAAGTTGTCTTGTGCATTTTCTAAGTTGTTATGTGCATTTCGTAGGTTGTTATGTACATATTGTAAGTTGTCTCGTGCATTTTCTAAGTTATTATGTGCATTTCGTATGCTGTTATGTGCATTTTTTTAAGTTGTCTTGTGCTTATTCTAAGTTGTTATGTGTATTTTTTAAGTTGTCATGTGCATTTCGTAAGTTGGTATGTGCATTTCGTAAGTTGGCTTGTGCAAACTACAAGTCGTCGTTAAGTAGACTTTTTAGCGGAATAGGTTTTGAAGGAAATGGCGGCTCCAGGAGTGAACGCTGTGCTCCGCCAACTTTAAAAAAATTGGGCTAGGTACATTATACAATAAATTCTTAGAACAGAAAATTGATTTCAAAAATGTGTAAGGGATTGTCTGACGTGGAGATATTTTTATATTGCTATGAAAGAGATTTCAAGCTGAGTTTTTCACCAGATACCCAGGAAAATGTATTGAGGCCTTTGATGACACCTCTCGGTATCTGGATGACATATTAAACATTGAAACCCATTTCTTTTCTACTATGGTTAATAATATATACCCAAAAGAACTTCAACTTAATATGATACTAACGCTTCTTTTCTTGATTTACATCTCTCCATTGCAAATGGCGAACTAATTAGCAAACTATATGACAAGAGAGATGATTTTATTTTGATATTGTTAATTACCCCCCATTTAGATGGGAATGTTCCCCGAGCAACTTCTTATGGGGTCCATGTGTCTCAACCTATTCGTTTTTCTAGAGCTTGTACTCGAGTTGAGGACTTTAATATTCGTAATCTTTGTATAACTAAAAAGCTACTCCATCAGGGTTACCGTTACCATAAACTTGGTAAAACCTTTGCAAAATTTTATTATCGTAACCCTGATACTTTTAAGTTTTTCAAAATATAAAAGTAATTTAAGAACTCTTCTATGACAAGGACTACTATCACAACCTGACTTCTATGGGTATTATACCATTAATTATTTTCCCCATAGACACCAATGTTAAAGTGTCACATATTTGCTGCAAATTCAACTCAAGTATGGATAATGCAGCAGTGTAATGTTCATATAGAAAACTAATTTTCCATTTGAAAAATCACCAGAAAAGGTGGGGTCACAATACATGTAAGAAAGTTCTTGTTTGTTTACTAAACAGGTCAAAGGTACAGCTGTTTTCATAGATTGACTGTTTTCATTGCTCACAAAGTGTAAGCATAGAGTCGAAATTTCGAAGATCCAGTAAAACTTATTAATACGCTTCTTATACATACAACCAAAAAATCGAATAGAAATGGGCAGGTTTCCCCTACTTATACTGCATACTTGGTGGTGGACCCATTTACAGTTCGCCACTAAGCTTTCATCTATAATTGTGCGATGACCGGACAGGATGTGGACCCTATGATGACGTCTACCTAAAGCCCAAAAGGACGGTGACGTTTGATGTTTGTCTGCGGTCTTGTCGTGCCCTCAATGATGTATTCTCTTGTTGCTCTGGCTTCTGCCAAGTCACTGTGTACCTTCGTTGTGGCTTTGTAGGTATTGTTTTTTTGTGGTATATACACGAGCATCTTTGTGTTTTACTTAACTGCCTATTACTGCTGCCTTGTTGGTTAGAGAATAGTTTATGGCGGGGAATTTCTTCATTTACACTGTCCCGTTTTATTGGGTTGACATTAGGGTAAGTGTGAGGTTTGGTGCACCCGAGAACCTGGTTTAAACCCCCAGCGGCCTTTTTTTTATCTTTTTACCCTATTGTCAACCCTTTTGTGTTTGGGATTTTTTATTTAGCCAGTTACTCATCTTTACATTTGTGATTTGTTTCTGTGTTTGTTTGTTGTGGATGACTGTCGTCCTTGAATGCTGTTTTCCTGTTCGATTTTTATATCTATATATACTCTTACAATTATATATTCCCATGGTTATACTCTTATAATTATATATTCCCATGGTTATTAATATATTCAGGCGCTGACGTGGCTCGGTTGATATCACAGTGGATTTGAAAAACAGATGACATGGGTTCAAGCCTCAGCGCTCCACTGAGTTCGTCGGTGTGTTCTTGGGCAAGGCACGTTTAGCTAGCCTCATCCTTCGGACGGGAACGTAAACCTGGTGGTCCGGCGTATCGAAGTGTATCGTCCGACACGTCAAAGAACGTCATTCAGGTTATTACAGGTCTTTAAATTGCTTGATTTACTATTGAAGGGGCATGATTTCGTCTATTATAACCTTAAATCTGTACAGTCCCTATATTAACTGGTAATAACTCATGAATATGAATGAGTCACGTTTGAAGTACACCACAAATCGACGAACACCACAAATGTCGGTATATAAGCAGAAATCGATGCGTAAAATTTTACCTTTTTATTTAGCCTCCGTACAGGTTATATCGATAAATATACGGCTCCAGAATATATATGATTTGAACCACAGCCGTGCACTTGTAATTTTGAAAAGATGTACGCTGAACCACTTGATCACTGCTATTTATTGGTATGTTGTAGCATTTGTTAACACTAAATAAGCGCGCGCACACAAACTCATCAAGCGCTGGATAACAAGTCGAGATTGGTAGATTTGAGGCGATGTATTAGTTTCATATAAATAACATACAGTATTTCACCAGGCATTGTTAATTTACATGTGCGACAATATGGACTACATACTCATTGATCCATCTTTAGTTGTGTTCAAATATGTTGTTATTTTGCCTCACAATAAATGATGGTAGTTAGTATATTATTTTCTTAAGTAGCGTTGTAGTTCAGTGGGTAGAGCACCGGCCTTGAAATCAATAGGTCTTGTGTTCGATTCCCGAAAGAAGCTAAAAAAAGATTCTGTAAATAATACTGTTACCTGTGTATAGGTACGACGTGCACTGGTCGATGTGTATACAGTAAATGATTTCCTGCGCTATATTTGCTCGCTTAAATACACGATTTCTACATGAGCTGGTGAACATGAAGTTACAAATAAAGACACGCCTACAAAGAAGAAATCGATTGATATAGGGACTCTGTAGCTGCAACACTATAGTAAACCGGAAGTAACTACAAACGTACATGAAACGTTTTGAAAACAAGGAATTTCAGTGTTTAATTTCATAATACATATATGTGTCCCGTTTTCAACTGTGAGACATCTTCAGCACTTATTTGCGATACTAGGAAACTATCTACTTCATATTCAGAGGTAATAGTAGTACAAACCATGACTATCTCAGGAACTTCTTGATTCAATTCATGCAAATTTGGGTAACAGGATAAAAGTTTTATGTTATGGATACATATACGTCTGCATATCTGAAACACAGCAAACATGTTCGTAAAGAATATTATATAGGTAGATTACCAAATGGCGGATCAACCTTTTGATGACCGATCTCATGTGGATATGGTCGTTCTCCTCCTTGCTTGGTCACCGGTCGTGGACGACCAAGCGCCTTTCCTGTGTCTTACTTTTATCTCTAATCTTTTCAGTACTGAGTACATTTTCCTAGTCTTATAATGTCTGAATTCAGCTCCTAATGCTGATCACCTTCGCATTCCTTATATCATTCTTTAATGTCATCTCTGTATTTTTCATTTCTATTTTTTCTTACTATAACTTTCTGCTCTACTCTCACAAAGTACCGAATGATTTACTTCTGATGAATTTATTCTTTTTAAACTGTATTTGCTCTTTCCCATCTGTTCAGGTTATAGTTTATGCCACCTTTGTCTTCCTTCTCTGTCTTATTTCACTATCGGCTTTGTTTTTTTCATTACATATGTGTGACATGCTATCACCACGACATTCTTCATACGGTCAGCACTATTGTTAATCTTCCTTACTTGCTATATATTGTATATACTGCACACTTAATTCCATATATATTCCAAGGCAATCCCAAGATGTAAAAAAACGAGCTGAAGCTAGTTAGAGAAAGGACACAACTGTGATGTTGTAGACGTTTTAATCACAGTATATGGGGGACCCACCCCGACCCTAACAAACCTATTACGGGGTGAATAAATGGATTACAGAAATTTGGTAATCGAAATTAAAAAAATCAAAATATCACAGTACATGAACATGAAATTCATAAATGTTGAAGTTTCTCTTTGAAAAATTGAACCAGTTCAGTGCTGTATTTAACGTAAAGAGTTTGCAAAATTTTGCATCCTAAGTTTGCGTAAAACGCGCACTCTGTCAATAATGGAACTTTGCAGGAGTACTATTTGCTGTGGTACGTGTTGTTTTAGTCTTTCCAAGATCTTACGTAGCCATTTACCATTCGGTTAGCAGCAGCATATAGTACATACAATATATAGCGGAAATTCTCGTGTTCCGTTTCCTTTCAGTATAGAAAGAAAGCTTAGAATTGCATTTGAGATCACTGTTACTAAAATTGAAAAAAATGTTTCCAGACTATAACTATATTTAGGAATGAGATATTAGAACGAAACTTACTGTGTAGGTTGCTTATATGAAAAGGAAAGGTAGGATTGCATCATATTTGTTTGTTTTAATGGTATTTTATGTAATTTTCATATGACGATCGATTTGTTTTTGAAGGATGCTGCATTTGACAGCATGTGATGTCCCCATGCATGGTCCCATCCGGCTAGCCTCTTCAAGTCTTCCTGTAGCTTGGTAATGTCCTCTGCAGTATTGAAAGCTGTATATATTATGTTCTCTCCTGCACATATTCTGGTGTTAGAGTTGACACAGTCTGGCAGATCAATCATAAAGAGCACGAAGAGCAGTGGATCAAGTACAGTGCACTGCGGGACGCCGCTGACTATCGGTGCTTGGCTGATATCGCATCATCGAATATGCCGGTTGGCTTCTATTTTAAATAAAGGATTGGTCCAGTGAAGTGTATTGCATCTTGTTTCATAGATATAAAGCTGTTTAGAAGTCGTAGGTGATGGGATCGATCGAAAGTCTGCGTTAGACCAAACCTATGCTAAATATACTCAGCTGGTTACTACAGATACTCAGCCGGTTACTAAAGATACTCAGCTGCAATGCTTACAAATAGGAATATTACTTATAATTCTTGCAATTAATCGATACCTTATTTTAATAAATATAAATCAAATTTAATAATAACAAAAATAAATAAATTTAAAGACAATCCCTTACACATTTTGAAATCAATTTTATGTTCTAAGAATTTATTGTATAATGTACCTAGCCCACTTTCTTTAAGTAGGCAGAGCATAGCGTCTGCTCCTGGAGCCGCCATTTCTACTGGTGTTTCCTTCAAAACTTATTCCGATAAAAAGTCTAATTAACGACGACTTGTAGTTTGCACAAGCCAACTTGCGAAATGTACATAATGACTTATGCAATGCACATGACAACTTAGAAAATGCACAGAACGACTTAGAAAATGAATAAGACAACTTAAAAAATGCACATAACAACTTACGAAATGCACATAACAACTTAGAAAATGCACAAGACAACTTAGAATATGCACATAACAACCTACGAAATGCACATAACAACTTAGAAAATGCACAAGACAACTTAGAATATGCACATAACAACCTACGAAATGCACATAAGAACTTACAAAATGCACATAACAACTTACAAAATGCACAAGACAACTTAGAATATGCACATAACAACCTACGAAATGCACATAACAACTTAGAAAATGCACAAGACAACTTAGAATATGCACATAACAACCTACGAAATGCACATAAGAACTTACAAAATGCACATAACAACTTACAAAATGCACAAGACAACTTAGAATATGCACATAACAACCTACGAAATGCACATAACAACTTACAAAATGCACATAACAACTTACAAAATGCACAAGACAACTTAGAATATGCACATAACAACCTACTAAATGCGCATAACAACTTACTAAATGTACATAACAACTTACGAAACGTACATAAAAACTTAGAAAATGAACAAGACAATTAAAAAATGCACATAACAACTTAAAAAATGCACATAACAACTTACAAAATGCACAAGACAACTTAGAATATGCACATAACAACTTACGAAACGCACATAACAACTTAGAAAATGCACATAACAACTTACGAAGTGCACATAACAGCTTAGAATATGCACATAACCACCTGCGAAATGCACATAACAACTTACGAAACGCACATAACAACTTACGAAATGCAAAAGACAACTAAGAATATGCACGTAACAACCTACGAAATGCACATAACAATTTAGAAAATGCACATAACAACTTGGATAATGCATTTGACAACATAGAAAATGCACAAGACAACCTAGAAAATGCACATAACACCTTACTAAATGTACATAACAACTTATTAAATGCACATAACAACTTAGAAAATGCACCGGACAACTTAGAAAATGCAAATGACAACCTAGAAAATGCACATAACACCTTACTAAATGCACATAACAACTTAGAAAATGCACCGGACAACTTAGAAAGCATACTGCACAAAATGCAACAGAAGGCAGCCGAGGCTTTCCATACGTATGCATACCTGTAACACAGCACACATATTCGTAAATAATATTGGTTAGGTAGATTGCCAAATGGCTGATCAACCTTTCAACGACCGCTCCTATGTGGTTATGGTCGTTCTCCCCAATGTTTAGTCATCGGTCGTGGAGGTCCCAGCCCCTTTCCTATATATTACTTTACTCTCGGAAAGTACGTGATGAATATCTTCTTATTAATTTACCAAAATCCTTTCGCACGTGTTAGTATTTATAATCTATCCTTTTTTGTAATCATCTGCCTTTCTAACTCCATTGTCTTTGTTTTTTCATGTCTATACCCTTCTACCTTACTATGACTGCTTCACTATCACCTCTTCTTCACTATCACACATGCTTCATTGGATAGGCAAGTGTCTTGTGATGCGTCTGTGCGGGCGTCAAACTCATAGTTTCCACTCAATAACTTGCTATGTCGGTCGCTTAAAAGAAAGCTTGGGATTGCCTGTGCGTTCACTGCGGGGAGGAAGGGTCACTGTTACTAAACATAGAAAAATGTTTCTGCAAAGAAGTAACTTTAGTTAGGAATGATAAATTAGAACGAAACTTGCTGTGTTAAGTCAGAATTGACCACACCGAACCCCCCCCCCCCCCCCCCCCAAACACACACGACCACCACCAAAAACACACACATACAAACTAGGCTTGGCTGTTGCTTGTGATACGCAGGCTTCATAACCGCTGCTCCCAACTAAATTCCATTATGTTTATTTCGCTCTTCTGGGCATTTAATTTTATTAGATACTGGGACCATACGCCGTACGACATGGGGAAGCAAATAACTCCATGTCCACCGCCGTATGCATGCCATCTTCGGGATGGTTAAAATTGTATACTATTGATTTTATGAATATTGAGTTCTGCTCAACTCGGGGCTAGAGGGCGTGAGCGGTAGCGAGCATATTTCACTATCGCTCATGAACAGTCTCAATCAAACAGAGACTGCAATATTTCGTATGTGTCGTGCTCGGCCGTTTCCAAAGGTCCATTATCATACTCGTTTTTAGACACCGAAATGATTGTCCTAGAAGTGTGAATATATTGTAATATTAATGTCACGGTAGCCAATTTGGCATCCATCCTAAATATTAGTATTTAAACTATAAGTAAAGTGGGGTCAGAAATGGATTCCATTGATCCCAAAAACTTAGTCACAGACACCAAAGTCTGTCCTTTTAATGTCACGGGTGCGGCAGATATAATACGATTTAGAATCAGCATAACTTTAATTTATCAAAACGATGAAAACATTTTGTGTGGACGATAAATTTGGATTTTTGTCGTCTCCTGTCGGACTTATATGAAAAGAAACCATGGGATTGCATTTGAGGTCGAGATCGCTGTAACTAAAATTAGAAACGAAAAAAAGTTTCTGGACAATAACTTGCTGTGTAGATAGCTTATGGGAAATTAGATAGGACGGTATACAGAACGAAAGGGGATTTCTTTCTACTTGTGACTTTATAAATCAAATGCAAATGCGAATGCTTTATGATATTCACGATAATATCAACTCGAAATTAGAATATTTTCAACTCGTAAATCGAGAACGTCAACAGGTCATATACCCGAATATAATGTGACTAGATTATAATATTTTGTATACATAGTTAACCGCCAACACATACTAGTTCTTATCTAGAAACAACCAAGCGCTGTTTTCTGCAGCTAACCGTGACTATGTTGTTATGTGGGTGGGAGGGTCGGTGGGCGAGGGTGCGTGCCACCGGATCTCCATAGTAAGGGATTGTCCTAGGTTAAATTTCAAGCTGGCTACGGGCCTGTCACGCGTTTTTTACACATGTGCAATTCAATCATTCTAAATGTTCCCTCCATCTCCCACTCCTCGTCCCTAAATGCATGAGTGCACATGTAAGGGTTTAGTGTTTACCCTACTTTTTCAACCAATCAAATGGCTCATAATTGCAAATACTGGTTCATTGTATCCCTCCAGACGGCGCTTCCGCACTCAGCTGTGTACTCGTTTACAACCGGACTATTTCGACTGATCATCGAGCACGAATAGGTGCCTTCTTTTTTTCTTTTTTTAAACAAAAATATTTGTCTTTAGTTATCTACTATAAATTGTTTTATTATTTAAAACAATAAAAGTTACATATATTCATGATTTAGAGTCTTAATCATGTATATAGTAAAGGAACTAGTCCCCACCTCTTTACCGCTCACTCAAACTCGGATGTTCTCCACTCGAAACTCGATATTCTCTACTCGAAACTCGATATTCTCTACTCGAAAGAAGACATTTTCTACTCGAATTTCTCTACTCGAAACTCGACACTCGAAGAAAAGAATTCCTCTTAATGTGAGTGCTTAAATTTTAAAGTTGGTTTGAAATTATTCTTAAATATATGCATTGTTGTATAGCGGCGCTTATCTGAGGTAATTAATAACAGAATAAGAAATCCGGGTCCCGGGAAACGTGACATTCGCTAGGGAAAAAAATACATTTTTGGCCAATAATATTAATGCGTTTTTCACTAACGGCAGTTTAGACAATTACACTATGCGGACTTGCCAAGAAGTTTGTAAACCACTCATCTTTCTATTAGATAATATTTTCGTCAGGTATGGAACGACCGTTTATAGACAAATTGTTGGTTTTGCTATGGGTACGAACTGTGCACCGCTTGTCGCAGGTTTTGTTTTTATATTGCTATGAAAGAGATTTCAAGTTGAGTTTTTCACCAGATACCCAGGAAAATGTATTGAGGCCTTTGATGACATCTCTCGGTATCTGGATGACATATTAAACATTGAAACCCATTTCTTTTCTACTATGGTTAATAATATATACCCAAAAGAACTTCAACTTAATATGATACTAACGTTTCTTTTCTTGATTTACATCTCTCCATTGAAAATGGCGAACTAATTAGCAAACTATATGACAAGAGAGATGATTTTATTTTGACATTGTTAATTATCCCGATTGAGATGGGAATGTTCCCCGAGCAACTTCATATGGGTCTATGTGTCTCAACTTATTCGTTTTTCTAGAGCTTGTACTCGAGTTGAGGAATTTAATATTCGTAATCTTTGTATAACTAAAAAGCTACTCCATCAGGGTTACCGTTACCATAAACTTGGTAAAACCTTTGCAACATTTTATTATCGTAACCCTGATACTTTTAAGTTTTTCAAAATATAAAAGTTATTTAAGAACTCTTCTATGACCAGTACTATCACAACCTGACTTCTATGGGTATTATACCATTAATTATTTTCCCCATAGACACCAATGTTAAAGTGTCACATATTTGCTGCAAATTCAACTCAAGTATGGATAATGCAGCAGTGTAATGTTCATATAGAAAACTAATTTTCCACTTGAAAAATCACCAGAAAAGGTGGGGTCACAAGACATGTAAGAAAGTTCTTGTTTGTTTACTAAACAGGTCAAAGGTACAGCTGTTTTCATAGATTGACTGTTTTCATTGCTCACAAAGTGTAAGCATAGAGTCGAAATTTCGAAGATCCAGTAAAACTTATTAATACGCTTCTTATACATACAACCACAAAATCGAATAGAAATGGGCAGGTTTCCCCTACTTATACTGCATACTTGGTGGTGGACCCATTTACAGTTCGCCACTAAGCTTTCATCTATAATTGTGCGATGACCGAACAGGATGTGGACCCTATGATGACGTCTACCTAAAGCCCAAAACGACGGTGACGTTTGATGTTTGTCTGCGGTCTTGTCGTGCCCTCAATGATGTATTCTCTTGTTGCTCTGGCTTCTGCCAAGTCACTGTGTACCTTCGTTATGGCTTTGTAGGTATTGGTTTTTTGTGGTATATACACGAGCATCTTTGTGTTTTACTTAACTGCCTATTAATGCTGCCTTGTTGGTTAGAGAATAGTTTATGGCGGGGGATTTCTTCATTTACACTGTCCCGTTTTATTGGGTTGACATTAGGGTAAGTGTGAGGTTTGGTGCACCCGAGAACCTGGTTTAAACCCCCAGCGGCCTTTTTTTTACCTTTTTACCCTATTGTCAACCCTTTTGTGTTTGGGATTTTTTATTTGGCCAGTTACTCATCTTTACATTTGTGATTTGTTTCTGTGTTTGTTTGTTGTGGATGACTGTCGTCCTTGAATGCTGTTTACCTGTTCGATTTTTATATCTATATATACTCTTACAATTATATATTCCCATGGTTATACTCTTATAATTATATATTCCCATGGTTATTAATATATTCAGGCGCTGACGTGGCTCGGTTGATATCACAGTGGATTTGAAAAACAGATGACATGGGTTCAAGCCTCAGCGCTCCACTGAGTTCGTCGGTGTGTTCTTGGGCAAGGCACGTTTAGCTAGCCTCATCCTTCGGACGGGAACGTAAACCTGGTGGTCCGGCGTATCGAAGTGTATCGTCCGACACGTCAAAGAACGTCATTCAGGTTATTACAGGTCTTTAAATTGCTTGATTTACTATGGAAGGGGCATGATTTCGTCTATTATAACCTTAAATCTGTACAGTCCCTATATTAACTGGTAATAACTCATGAATATGAATGAGTCACGTTTGAAGTACACCACAAATCGACGAACACCACAAATGTCGGTATATAAGCAGAAATCAATGCGTAAAATTTTACCTTTTTATTTAGCCTCCGTACAGGTAACATCGATAAATATACGGCTTCAGAATATATATGATTTGAACCACAGCCGTGCACTTGTAATTTTGGAAAGATGTACGCTGAACCACTTGATCCACATATACCTTTTTTTTTGTGATTTTTTTAAACCGGTATCTGTGACTTGATCACTGCTATTTATTGGTATGTTGTAGCATTTGTTAACACTAAATAGGCGCGCGCACACAAACTCATCAAGCGCTGCATAACAAGTCGAGATTGGTAGTTTTGAGGCGATGTATTAGTTTCATATAAGTAACATACAGTATTACACCAGGCATTGTTAATGTACATGTGCGACAATATGGACTACATACTCATTGATCCATCTTTAGTTGTGTTCAAATATGTTGTTATTTTGCCTCACAATAAATGATGGTAGTTAGTATATTATTTTCTTAAGTAGCGTTGTAGTTCAGTGGGTAGAGCACCGGCCTTGAAATCAATAGGTCTTGTGTTCGATTCCCGAAAGAAGCTAAAAAAAGATTCTGTAAATAATACTGTTACCTGTGTATAGGTACGATGTGCACTGGTCGATGTATATACAGTAAATGATTTCCTGCACTATATTTGCTCGCTTAAATACACGATTTCTACATGAGCTGGTGAACATGAAGTTACAAATAAAGACACGCCTACAAAGAAGAAATCGATTGATATAGGGACTCTGTAGCTGCAACACTATAGTAAACCGGAAGTAACTACAAACGTACATGAAACGTTTTGAAAACAAGGAATTTCAGTGTTTAATTTCATAAATCATATATGTGTCCCGTTTTCAACTGTGAGACATCTTCAGCACTTATTTGCGATACTAGGAAACTATCTACTTCATATTCAGAGGTAATAGTAGTACAAACCATGACTATCTCAGGAACTTCTTGATTCAATTCATGCAAATTTGGGTAACAGGATAAAAGTTTTATGTTATGGATACATATACGTCTGCATATCTGAAACACAGTAAACATGTTCGTAAAGAATATTATATAGGTAGATTACCAAATGGCGGATCAACCTTTTGATGACCGATCTCATGTGGATATGGTCGTTCTCCTCCTTGCTTGGTCACCGGTCGTGGACGACCAAGCGCCTTTCCTATGTCTTACTTTTATCTCTAATCTTTTCAGTACTGAGTACATTTTCGTAGTCTTATAATGTCTGATTTCAGCTCCTAATGCTGATCACCTTCGCATTCCTTATATCATTCTTTAATGTCATCTCTGTATTTTTCATTTCTATTTTTTCTTACTATAACTTTCTGCTCTACTCTCACAAAGTACCGAATGATTTACTTCTGATGAACTTATTCTTTTTAAACTGTATTTGCTCTTTTCCATCTGTTCAGGTTATAGTTTCTGCCACCTTTGTCTTCCTTCTCTGTCTTATTTCACTATCGGCTTTGTTTTTTTCATTACATATGTGTGACATGCTATCACCACGACATTCTTCATACGGTCAGCACTATTGTTAATATTCCTTACTTCTCAATATGTTGGGAATGCCGTTTCACGGAATCTGTTCAATAAGTTGCTGTGTTGGTAGCTTATATACTGAAAGCAAAAAGAAACGCGACACGGGAACTTCCGCTATATATTGCACACTTAATTCCATATATATTCCAAGGCAATCCCAAGATGTAAAAAAACGAGCTGAAGCTAGTTAGAGAAAGGACACAACTGTGATGTTGTAGACGTTTTAATCACAGTATATGGGGGACCCACCCCGACCCTAACAAATCTATTACGGGGTGAATAAATGGATTACCGAAATTTGGTAATCGAAATTAAAAAATCAAAATATCACAGTACATGAACATGAAATTCATAAATGTTGAAGTTTCTCTTTGAAAAATTGAACCAGTTCAGTGCTGTATTTAACGTAAAGAGTTTGCAAAATTTTGCATCCTAAGTTTGCGCAAAACGCGCACTCTGTCAATAATGGAACTTTGCAGGAGTACTATTTGCTGTGGTACGTGTTGTTTTAGTCTTTCCAAGATCTTACGTAGCCATTTACCATTCGGTTAGCAGCAGCATATAGTACATACAATATATAGCGGAAATTCTCGTGTTCCGTTTCCTTTCAGTATAGAAAGAAAGCTTAGAATTGCATTTGAGATCACTGTTACTAAAATTGAAAAAAATAATTCCAGACTATAACTATATTTAGGAATGAGATATTAGAACGAAACTTACTGTTTAGGTAGCTTATATGAAAAGGAAAGGTAGGATTGCATCATATTTGTTTGTTTTAATGGTATTTTATGTAATTTTGATATGACGATCGATTTGTTTTTGAAGGATGCTGCATTTGACAGCATTTGATGTCCCCATGCATGGTCCCATCCGGCTAGCCTCTTCAAGTCTTCCTGTAGCTTGGTAATGTCCTCTGCAGTATTGAAAGCTGTATATATTATGTTCTCTCCTGCAAATATTCTGGTGTTAGAGTTGACACAGTCTGGCAGACCAATCATAAAGAGCACGAAGTGCAGTGGATCTAGTACAGTGCACTGCGGGACGCCGCTGACTACCGGTGCTTTGTCTGATATCGAACCATCGAAAATGCCGGTTGGCTTCTATTTTACATAAAGGATTGGTCCAGTGAAGTGTATTGCATCTTGTTTCATAGATATAAAGCTGTTTAGAAGTCGTAGGTGATGGGATCGATCGAAAGTGTGCGTTAGACCAAACCTATGCTAAATATACTCAGCTGGTTACTAAAGATACTCAGCCGGTTACTAAAGATACTCAGCTGCAATGCTTACAAATAGGAATATTACTTATAATTCTTGCAATTAATCGATACCTTATTTTAATAAATATAAATCAAATTTAAAATGTATAGTTGGTAAGGGAAAAATGGAAAACATTTAGCACATTTTTAGGAGATATACACACAAACAACTATCTGTCTTGCTCTTACAATCTAAGATTCCTATGGTTCTTAATATAACCAGAGCCCAGTGGATAGCACGGTCGACTTGAAATCCGGAAAACCTGGATTCAAGCCTCACCGACGCCAGATGGGGACGTAAACTGGGCTGGCCCGTGTATCGGAGTCTATCGTCCGAACACGTTAGCGAAGATATTCGTTTCTAAGTGAGGACTGCTATGTATTTTTTCCTTTTCCCTGGAGCGGCTCTAAATAAAATTTAATGTGTTGATGAGCCGTCCAAAAACATTCAATTAATTTGACTATTTGACACTGACGTTAATTGCACGTAAGATGTTAAGGTCAGTCTGTGGAAACATGTCTCTTACAATAATATTGGGATATGTTTTTCACAACTAATGGCATTTAGTGCTCACTCAGGTGCAGAATCACATGATCGAGATGAAAGAAATGGTGTATCTGAGAGAAGGATTTCTCAGTGTAATTATAGACAAATATACCAATAACAAAGAAATTAACCGGAAGTGACTACATGTGTAAATAAAACGTTTTTGCTGTCTCGACACCAAATATGTATGCCTGATGTTTAGGTTAAAACAAGGGGTGTTACACACGTTCAAATATGACATATAAGTATGCTCTAGACATTTCTTAATGATACTTTTAGAACTTCCTGATTCAAATTAGGTTATGTAAATTGATGTTACAGGATAAAAGTTTTATGTTATGTATACATATACTATTTATGGAAAGCCTCAGATGCCTTCTGTTGGCCATTGCATTTTGTGCAGTACGCTTTATAAGTTGTCTTGTGCATTTTCGAAGTTGTTATGTGCATTTTCTAAGTTGTCCTCTGCATATTCTAAGTTGTCATGTGCATATTTTAAGTTGTATTGTGCATTTTTTAAGTTATGTGCGTTTATTAAGTTGTTATGTGCATTTCGTAGGTTGTTATGTGCATATTCTAAGTTGTCTTGTGCATTTTCTAAGTTGTTATGTGCATTTCGTAGGTTGTTATGTACATATTGTAAGTTGTCTCGTGCATTTTCTAAGTTATTATGTGCATTTCGTATGCTGTTATGTGCATTTTTTTAAGTTGTCTTGTGCTTATTCTAAGTTGTCATGTGCATTTTCCAAGTTGTCATGTGCATTTCGTAAGTTGCTATGTGCATTTCGTAAGTTGGCTTGTGCAAACTACAAGTCGTCGTTAAGTAGACTTTTTAGCGGAATAGGTTTTGAAGGAAACACCGGTAGAAATGGCGGCTCCAGGAGTGAACGCTATGCTCCGCCAACTTTAAAAAAATTGGGCTAGGTACATTATACAATAAATTCTTAGAACAGAAAATTGATTTCAAAAATGTGTAAGGGATTGTCTGACGTGGAGTTAATGAATCTTGGTCTGCAACCAATAGATCGGGTCACAGGTGGCAGTATCAGGATGTGTGGTGCAGGTGGCCGTAGGTACGGAAGATAAGGGGCGGGGCCGGGAGACAAGGGTTTGGGGGTCGGAAGACAAGAGGACGGGGGTTGGGAGAGAAAGGGGCGTGATGTTTTTAAAATAACAAGTTCGTAAAAAAGAATGATGAAGACCTATCATAGTTTGAGAGTCGTTTTGGGTAAAACAGTCTGTCGATATCCTGTCAAAATCATTAATTGACCACTATCTTGTCAGCCGTACACGTTCTGTCTCCGCGATAGATACTTTTATGGATTACGTCCCTTGTTTATCAGTACTCCGAGAGAGATTAGAGAAAAGATAGCGGAGAAGGGAGATAAGGGAGGGAGAAGGGAGAAATGGGGGACGGAGACGGCAGAAGACGACCCCACGTAGCCTCTATCGATCAGTGTTGGGAACTAACAAATAATAATGATAATAATTTTAAAAATATATTTAAAGAAAAGTAATATTAACGTGCTATTGGTTGAAAACAAACATATTTTAAGTTTTCAGGAAAAAAAGTCCCAGAGTACTTAAAATATGTTTGTGTTTAACAAATATCACGTGAAGTCCAGACCCGGTTGAACCTAGACCTTTAGGACGTCCTACTGGTTAAAAGGTGGAGGGGCTATAAACAGTAGGACTACACTCAAAGACAAACAAATAACACGTTATTGTTTTATTTATTTCTTTTTCTTCTTTCTTTTTTTTTATTTTCTTTCATGCAAGATTTATTAACTCCACGTCAGACAATCCCTTACACATTTTGAAATCAATTTTATGTTCTAAGAATTTATTGTATAATGTACATAGCCCACTTTCTTTAAGTAGGCAGAGCATAGCGTCTGCTCCTGGAGCCGCCATTTCTACTGGTGTTTCCTTCAAAACTTATTCCGATAAAAAGTCTAATTAACGACGACTTGTAGTTTGCACAAGCCAACTTGCGAAATGTACATAATGACTTATGAAATGCACATGACAACTTAGAAAATGCACAAAACGACTTAGAAAATGATTAAGACAACTTAAAAAATGCACATAACTACTTACGAAATGCACATAACAACTTAGAAAATGCACAAGACAACTTAGAATATGCACATAACAACCTACGAAATGCACATAACAACTTAGAAAATGCACAAGACAACTTAGAATATGCACATAACAACCTACGAAATGCACATAAGAACTTACAAAATGCACATAACAACTTACAAAATGCACAAGACAACTTAGAATACGCACATAACAACCTACGAAATGCACATAACAACTTACAAAATGCACATAACAACTTACAAAATGCACAATACAACTTAGAATATGCACATAACAACCTACTAAATGCGCATAACAACTTATTAAATGTACATAACAACTTACGAAACGTACATAAAAACTTACGAAATGCAAAAGACAACTAAGAATATGCACGTAACAACCTACGAAATGCACATAACAATTTAGAAAATGCACATAACAACTTGGAAAATGCATTTGACAACATAGAAAATGCACAAGACAACTTAAAAAATGCACATAACAACTTACAAAATGCACATAACAACTTACAAAATGCACAAGACAACTTAGAATATGCACATAACAACTTACGAAACGCACATAACAACTTAGAAAATGCACATAACAACTTACGAAGTGCACATAACAGCTTAGAATATGCACATAACCACCTGCGAAATGCACATAACAACTTACTAAATGTACATAACAACTTACGAAACGCACATAACAACTTACGAAATGCAAAAGACAACTAAGAATATGCACGTAACAACCTACGAAATGCACATAACAATTTAGAAAATGCACATAACAACTTGGAAAATGCATTTGACAACATAGAAAATGCACAAGACAACCTGGAAAATGCACATAACACCTTACTAAATGTACATAACAACTTATTAAATGCACATAACAACTTACGAAACGCACATAACAACTTAGAAAATGCACATAACAACTTACGAAGTGCACATAACAGCTTAGAATATGCACATAACCACCTGCGAAATGCACATAACAACTTACTAAATGTACATAACAACTTACGAAACGCACATAACAACTTACGAAATGCAAAAGACAACTTAGAATATGCACGTAACAACCTAGAAAATGCACATAACAATTTAGAAAATGCACATAACAACTTGGAAAATGCATTTGACAACATAGAAAATGTACAAGACAACTTAGAAAATGCAAATGACAACCTAGAAAATGCACATAACACCTTACTAAATGCACATAACAACTTAGAAAATGCACCGGACAACTTAGAAAGCATACTGCACAAAATGCAACAGAAGGCAGCCGAGGCTTTCCATACGTATGCATACCTGTAACACAGCACACATATTCGTAAATAATATTGGTTAGGTAGATTGCCAAATGGCTGATCAACCTTTCAACGACCGCTCCTATGTGGTTATGGTCGTTCTCCCCAATGTTTAGTCATCGGTCGTGGAGGTCCCAGCCCCTTTCCTATATATTACTTTACTCTCGGAAAGTACGTGATGAATATCTTCTTATTAATTTACCAAAATCCTTTCGCACGTGTTAGTATTTATAATCTATCCTTTTTTGTAATCATCTGCCTTTCTAACTCCATTGTCTTTGTTTTTTCATGTCTATACCCTTCTACCTTACTATGACTGCTTCACTATCACCTCTTCTTCACTATCACACATGCTTCATTGGATAGGCAAGTGTCTTGTGATGCGTCTGTGCGGGCGTCAAACTCATAGTTTCCACTCAATAACTTGCTATGTCGGTCGCTTAAAAGAAAGCTTGGGATTGCCTGTGCGTTCACTGCGGGGAGGAAGGGTCACTGTTACTAAACATAGAAAAATGTTTCTGCAAAGAAGTAACTTTAGTTAGGAATGATAAATTAGAACGAAACTTGCTGTGTTAAGTCAGAATTGACCACACCGAACCCCCCCCCCCCCCCCACCCACCCCCCACCCCCACAAACACACACGGCCACCACCAAAAACACACACACACAAACTAGGCTTGGCTGTTGCTTGTGATATGCAGGCTTCATAACCGCTGCTCCCAACTAAATTCCATTATGTTTATTTCGCTCTTCTAGGCATTTAATTTTATTAGATACTGGGACCATACGCCGTACGACATGGGGAAGCAAATAACTGCATGTCCACCGCCGTATGCATGCCATCTTCGGGATGGTTAAAATTGTGTACTATTGATTTTATGAATATTGAGTTCTGCTCAACTCGGGGCTAGAGGGCGTGAGCGGTAGCGAGCATATTTCACTATCGCTCATGAACAGTCTCAATCAAACAGAGACTGCAATATTTCGTATGTGTCGTGCTCGGCCGTTTCCAAAGGTCCATTATCATACTCGTTTTTAGACACCGAAATGATTGTCCTAGAAGTGTGAATATATTGTAATATTAATGTCACGGTAGCCAATTTGGCATCCATCCTAAATATTTGTATTTAAACTATAAGTAAAGTGGGGTCAGAAATGGATTCCATTGATCCCAAAAACTTAGTCACAGACACCAAAGGTCTGTCCTTTTAATGTCACGTGTGCGGCAGATATAATACGATTTAGAATCAGCATAACTTTAATTTATCAAAACAATGAAAACATTTTGTGTGGACGATAAATTTGGATTTTTGTCGTCTCCTGTCGGACATATATGAAAAGAAACCATGGGATTGCATTTGAGGTCGAGATCGCTGTAACTAAAATTAGAAACGAAAAAAAGTTTCTGGACAATAACTTGTGTAGATAGCTTATGGGAAATTAGATAGGACGGTATACAGAATGAAAGGGGATTTCCTTCTACTTGTGACTTTATAAATCAAATGCAAATGCGAATGCTTTATGATATTCACGATAATGTCAACTCGAAATTAGAATATTTTCAACTCGTAAATCGAGAACGTCAACAGGTCATATACTCAAATATAATGTGACTAGATTTTAATATTTTGTATACATAGTTAACAGCCAACACATACTAGTTCTTATCTAGAAACAACCAAGCGCTGTTTTCTGCAGCTAACCGTGACTATGTTGTTATGTGGGTGGGAGGGTCGGTGGGCGAGGGTGCGTGCCACCGGATCTCCATAGTAAGGGATTGTCCTCGGTTAAATTTCAAGCTGGCTACGGGCCTGTCACGCGTTTTTTACACATGTGCAATTCAATCATTCTAAATGTTCCCTCCATCTCCCACTCCTCGTCCCTAAATGCATGAGTGCACATGTAAGGGTTTAGTGTTTAACCCACATTTTTTCAACCAATCAAATGGCTCATAATTGCAAATACTGGTTCATTGTATCCCTCCAGACGGCTCTTCCGCACTCAGCTGTGTACTCGTTTACAACCGGACTATTTCGACTGATAATCGAGCACGAACAGGTGCCTTCTTTTTTTCTTTTTTTAAACAAAAATATTTGTCTTTAGTTATCTACTATAAATTGTTTTATTATTTAAAACAATAAAAGTTACATATATTCATGATTTAGAGTCTTAATCATGTATATAGTAAAGGAACTAGTCGGCTCACTCAAACTCGGATTTTCTCCACTCGAAACTCGATTTTCTCCACTCGAAACTCGATATTCTCTACTCGAAACACGATATTCTCTACTCGAAAGAAGACATTTTCTACTCGAATTTCTCTACTCGAAATTCGACACTCGAAGAAAAGAATTCCTCTTAATGTGGGTGCTTAAATTTTAATGCTGGTTTGAAATTATTCTTACATGAATGCATTGTTGTATAGCGGCTCTTATCTGAGGTAATTAATAACAGAATAAGAAATCCGGGTCCCGGGAAACGTGACATTCGCTAGGGAAAAAAATACATTTTTGGCCTGTAATAATATTAATGCGTTTTTCACTAACGGCAGTTTAGACAATTACACTATGTGGACTTGCCAAGAAGTTTGTAAAGCACTCATCTTTCTATTAGATATTATTTTCGTCAGGTATGGAATGACCGTTTATAGACAAATTGTTGGTATTGCTATGGGTACGAACTGTGCACCGCTTGTCGCAGTTTTTGTTTTTATATTGCTATGAAAGAGATTTCAAGTTACGCTTCTTATACATACAACCACAAAATCGAATAGAAATGGGCAGGTTTCCCCTACTTATACTGCATACTTGGTGGTGGACCCATTTACAGTTCGCCACTAAGCTTTCCTCTATAATTGTGCGATGACCGGACAGGATGAGGACCATATGATGACGTCTACCTAAAGCCCAAAAGGACGGTGACGTTTGATGTTTGTCTGCGGTTTTGTCGTGCCCTCAATGATTTATTCCCTTGTTGCTCTGGCTTCTGCCAAGTCACTGAGTACCTTCTTTGTGCCTTTCTAGGTATTGCTTTTTTGTGGTATTTATATATACATGAGCATCTTTGTGTTTTACTTATATTGCCTATTAATGTTAGAGAATAGTTTATGGCGGGGACTTCTTTATTTACACTGTGCCGTTTTATTGGGTTGACATTAGGGTAAGTGTGAGGTTTGGTGCACCCTAGAACCTGGTTTAAAACCCCAGCGGCCTTTTTTACCACTGACCGTTCCAAGGCGGTAGCCCTATTGTCAGCCCTTTTGTGTTTGGGATTTTTTATTTGGCCTGTTACTCATCTTTACATTTGTGTTTTGTTTCTTTGTTTGTTTGTGGATGACTGTCGTCCTTGAATGCTGCTTTCCTGTTCGATTTTTATATCTATATATACTCTTATAATTATATATTCCCATGGTTATTAATATATTCAGGCGCTGACGTGCCTCGGTTGATATCAGAGTGGATTTGAAAAACAGATGGCATGGGTTCAAGCCTCAGCGCGCCACTGAGTTCGTCGGTGTGTTCTTGGGCAAGGCATGTTTAGCTAGCCTCATCCTTCGGACGGGAACGTAAACCTGGTGGTCCGGCGTATCGAAGTGTATCGTCCGACACGTCAAAGAACGTCATTGAGGTTATTACAGTGCTTTAACATGCTTGATTTACTATGGAAGGGGCATGGTTTTGTCTATTATAACCTTAAATCTGTACAGTCCCTATTTTAACTGGTAATAACTCATGAATATGAATGAGTCACGTTTGAAGTAGTTTCAAATCGACGAACACCATAAATGTCGGTATATAAGCAGAAATCAATGCGTACAATTTTACATTTTTATTTAGCCTCCATACAGGTAACATCGATAAATATACGGCTCCAGAATATATGTGATAAAAAAATAGTTGCCCGAAACGGGATTTGAACCACAGCCTTGCACTTGTAAATTTGGTAAGATGTACGCTGAACCACTAGACCACTGCTATTTATTGGTATGTTGTAGCATTTTTTAACACTAAATAAGCATTATGTAATAGCAAGCGCGCGCACACAAACTCATCAAGCGCTACATAACAAGTCGAGATTTGGTTGATTTTAGGCGAAGTATTAGTTTCATATTGATAACATACAGTATTACACCAGGCATTGTTAATTTACACGTGCGACAATATGGACTACATACTCATTGACCCATCTTTAGTTGCGTTCAAATATGTTAAGTTATTTTGCCTCACAATAAATGATGGTAGTTAGTATACTATTGTCTTAAATAGCGTTGTAGTTCAGTGGGTAGAGCACCGGCCTTGAAATCAATAGGTCGTGTGTTCGAGTCCCGAAAGAAGCTAAAAAAAATCTGTGAAAAATACTGTTACAGGTACGATGTGCACTGGTCGATGTATATATACAGTAAATGATTTTCTGCGCTATATTTGCTCGCTTAAAGCTTTACAGTCCCTATTTTAACTGGTAATAACTCATGAATATGAATGAGTCACGTGTGAAGTAGTTTCAAATCGACGAACACCCAAAAAGTCGGTATATAAGGAGAAATCGATACGTAAAGTTTCACACACGTGTTCGTGACTATAAATCTTAGAACTACACACACACACAAACGTAAAATTTCACACTTTTAATTAGCCTCCGTACAGGTAACATCGATAAATATACGGCTCCAGAATATATGTGATAAAAAAATAGTTGCCCGAAACGGGATTTGAACCACAGCCTTGCACTTGTAAGATTTGAAACATGTACGCTGAACCTCTAGACCACTGCTATTTATTGGTATTTTGTAGCATTTTTAACACTAAATAGGCATTATTTAAAAACTAGAGCGCACACAAACTCATCAAGCGCTAAATAACAAGTCGAGATATGGTTGATTTGAGGCGAAGTATTAGTTTCATATTGATACGATACAGTATTACACCTACACGTGCGACAATATGGACTGCATATTTATTTTTCCATCTTTAGTTGCGTCAAATATGATAAGTTATATTGCCTCATAATATATGGTAGTTAGTATACTATTTTATCAAATAGCGTTGTAGTTCAGTGGATACAGCACCGGACTTGTAATCAGAAGGTCGTGTGTTCGAGCCCCGAAAGAAGCTATCTTTTTTTTTCTGTGAATAGGTACGATGTGCACTGGTCGATATTTATACAGTAAATGATTTCTTGCTATATATTTGCTCGCTTAAATACCCGATTTCGACATGAGCTGGTGAACATGAAGTTACAAATAAAGACACGCCTACAAAGAATAATTCGATTGATATAGGGACTCTGTAGCTTTAAATACCGGATTTCTACATGAGCTGGTGAACATGAAGTTACAAATAAAGACACGCCTACAAAAAAGAAATCGATTGATATAGGGACTATGTAGCTGCAACACTACAATACACCGGAAGTAACTACAAACGTACATGAAACGTTTTGCAAACAAGGAATTTCAGTGTTTAATTTCATAATACATATTTGTGTCCCGTTTTCAACTGTGAGACATCTTCAGCAATTATTTGCGATAATAGGAAACTATCTACTTTCATATTCAGAGGTAATAATAGTACAAACCATGACTATCTCAGGAACTTCTTGATTCAATACATGCAAATTTGGGTAACAGGATAAAAGTTTTATGTTATGTATACATATACGTCTGCTTATCTTAAACACAGCAAACATATTCGTAAAGAATATAATATAGGTAGATTACCAAATGGCGGATCAACCTTTTGATGACCGATCTCATGTGGATATGGTCGTTCTCCTCTTTGCTTGGTCACCGGTCGTGGACGACCAAGCGCCTTTCCTATATCTTTCTTTTATGTCTAATCTTTACTGATTACATTCTTAATAACATTTCCCTAGTCTTATAATGTCTGAATTCAGTTCCTAATGCTGTTTACCTTTGTATTCCTTATATCATTCTTTCATCTCTGTATTTTCCATTTCAATTTTTTCTTACTATAACTTTTTTCTGCTCTACTCTCACAAAGTACCGAATGATTTACTTCTGATGAACTTATTCTTTTTAAACTGCATTTGCTCTTTGCCATCTGTTCAGGTTATAGTTGCTGCCACCTTTGTCTTCCTTCTCTGTCTTATTTCACTATCAGCTATGGTTTTTTTCATTGTATATGTGTGACATGCTTCATACGGTCAGCACTATTGTTAATATTCCTTACTTCTCAATATGTTGGTAATGCCGTTTCAAGGTATCTGTTCAATAAGTTGCTGTGTTGGTAGCTTATATACTGAAAGCAAAAAGAAACGCGACACGGGACTTCCGCTATATATTGTATATACTGCACACTTAATTCCATATATATTCCAAGGCAATCCCAAGATGTAAAAAAACGAGCTGAAGTTAGTTAGAGAAAGGACACAACTGTGATATTGTAGACGTTTTAATCACAGTATATGAGGGACCCACCCCGACCCTCACAAACCTATTACGGGGTGAATAAATGGATTACCATTTGGTAATCGAAATTAAAATATCAAAATATCACAGTACATGAACTTGAAATTCATAAATGTTGAAGTTCCTCTTTGAAAAATTGAACCAGTTCAGTACTGTATTTAACGTAAAGAGTTTGCAAAATGTTGCATCCTAAGTTTGCGCCAAACGCGCACTCTGTCAATAATGAAACTTTGCAGGAGTGCTATTTGCTGTGTAACGTGTTGTTTTAGTCTTTCCAAGATCGTACGTAGCCATTTACCATTCGATTAACAGCAGCATATAGTACATACAACGGAAATTCCCGTGTTGCGTTTCCTTTCTGTATAGAAAGAAAGCTTAGAATCACTGTTACTAAAACAGAAAAAAATGTTCCCAGACTAACTATAGTTAGGAATGAGATATTGGAACGAAACTTACTCTGTAGGTAGCTTATATGAAAAGGAAAGGTAGGAATGCATTATATGTGTTTGTTTTAATGGTATTTTACGTCATTTTGATATGACGATCGATTTGATTTTGAAGGATGCTGCATTTGACAGCATGTGATGTCCCCATGCATGTCCCATCCGGCTAGCCTCTTCGAGTCTTCCTGTAGTTTGGTGCAGTATTGAAAGCTGTATATATTATATTCTCTCCTGCAAATATTCTGGTGTTAGAGTTGACACAGTCTGGCAGATCAATCATAAAGAGCACGAACAGCAGTGGATATAGCACAGTACACTGCGGGACTCAGCTGACTACCGATGCTTTGTCTGATATCGCACCATCGAATATGCCGGTTGGCTTCTATTTTACATAAAGGATTGGTCCAATGAAGTGTATTGCCTCTTGTCCCATAGATATAAAGCTGTTTAGAAGTCGTAGGTGATGGAATCGATCGAAAGTCTGCGTTAGACCAAACCTATGCTAAAGATACTCAGCTGGTTACTAAAGATACTAAGCCGGTTACTAAAGATACTCAGCTGCAATGCTTACAAATAAGAATATTACTTATAATTCTTGCAATTAATCGATACCTTATTTTAATAAATATAAATCAAATTTAAAATGTATAGTAGGTAAGGGGAAAATGGAAAACATTTAGCACATTTTTAGGAGATAAACACACAAACAACTATCTGTCTTGCTCTTACAATCAAAGATTCCTATGGTTCTTAATATAACCAGAGCCCAGTGGATAGCATGGTCGACTTGAAATCCGGAAGACCTGGATTCAAGCCTCACCGACGCCAGATGGGGACGTAAACTGGGCTGGCCCGTGTATCGGAGTCTATCGTGCGAACACGTTAGCGAATATATTCGGTTCTAAGTGAGGATTGCTATGTATTCTTTCCTTTTCCATGGAGCAGGTCTAAATCAAATTTAATGTGTTGATGAGCCGTCCAAAAACATTCAATTAATATAACTATTTGACATTGACGTTAATTGCACGTAAGTCTGTGAAAACATGTCTCTTACAATAATATTGGGATATGTTTTTCACAATTAATGGCATTTAGTGCTCACTCAGGTGCAGAATCACATGATCGAGATGAAAGCAATGGTGGATTTCTCAGTGTATGTAGACAAATATACCAATAACAAAGCAATCAACCGGAAGTGACTACATGTGTAAATAAAACGTTTTTGCTGTCTCGACACCAAATATGTATGCCTGATGTTTAGGTTAAAACAAGGGGTGTTACACACGTTCAAATATGACATATGAGTATGCTCTAGACATTTCTTAATGATACTTTTAAAACTTCCTGATTCAAATTAGGTTATGTAAATTGTTGTTACAGGATAAAAGTTTTATGTTATGTATACATATACGTATTTATGGAAAGCCTCGGCTGCCTTTTGTTGGCCTTTTGCATTCTGTGCAGTACGCTTTGTAAGTTGTCTTGTGCATTTTCGAAGTTGTTATGTGCATTTTCTAAGTTGTCTTGTGCATTCGTAAGTTGTTATGTGCATATTATACGTTGTCTCGTGCATTTCGTAAGTTGTCTTGTGCATTTCCTAAGTTGTTATGTGCATTTCGTAAGTTGTCCTGTGCATTGTTTAAGTTGTCTTGTGCATTTCGTAGGTTGTTATGTGCATATTCTAAGTTGTTATGTGCATTTCGTAAGTTGTTATGTGCATTTAGTAGGTTATTATGTGCATATTCTAAGTTGTCTTGTGCATTTTCTAAGTTATGTGCATTTCGTAGGTTGGTATGTGCATTGTCTCGTGCATTTTCTAAGTTATTATGTGCATTTCGGAAGTTGTTATGTGCATTTTTTAAGTTGTCTTGTGCTTATTCTAAGTTGTTATGTGTATTTTCTAAGTTGTCATGTGCATTTTCCAAGTTGTCATGTGCATTTCGTAAGTTGCTATGTGCATTTCGTAAGTTGGCTTGTGCAAACTACAAGTCGTCGTTAAGTAGACTTTTTAGCGGAATAGGTTTTGAAGGAAACACCGGTAGAAATGGCGGCTCCAGGAGTGAACGCTATGCTCTGCCTACTTTGAAAAAATTGGGCTCGGTACATTATACAATAAATTCTTAGAACAAAAAATTGATTTCAAAATGTGTAAGGGATTGTATGACGTAGAGTTAATGAATCTGGGTCTGCAACCAATAGATCGGGTCACAGGTGGCAGTATCAGGTGGTGTGGTGCAGGTGGCCGTGGGTACGGACGATAAGGGGCGGGGCCGGGAGACAATGGCGTGGGGGTCGGAAGACAAGAGGACGTGGGTTGGGAGAGAAAGGGGCGTGAGGTTGTTAAAATAACAAGTTCTTAAAAAAGAATGATGAAGAATTATCATAGTTTGAGAGTCGTTTTGGGTAAAACAGTCTGTCGATATCCTATCAAAATAATTAATTGACCACTCTCTTGTCTGCCGTACACGTTCTGTCTCCGCGATAGATACTTTTATGGATTACGTCCCTTGTTTATCAGTACTCCGAGAGAGATTAGAGAAAAGAGAGCGGAGAAGGGAGATAAGTTCGTCACTAAGCTTTCCTCTATAATTGTGCGATGACCGGACAGGATGTGGACCCTATGATGACGTCTACCTAAAGCCCAAAAGAACGGTAACGTTTGATGTTTGTCTGCGGTCTTGTCTTGTCGTGCCATCAATGATTTATTCTCTTGTTGCTCTGGCTTCTGCCAAGTCACTGAGTACTTTCTTTGTGGATTTCTAGGCTATTGTTTTTTGATATTTATATATACACGAGCATCTTTGTATTTTACTTATATTGCCTATTAATGCTGCCTTGTTGGTAAGAAAATAGTTCATGGCGGGATTTTCTTTATTTACACTGTCCCGTTTTATTGGGTCGACATTAGGGTAAGTGTGAGGTTTAGAACCTGATTTAAACCCCTCAGAGGCCTTATTTTGCTACTGACCGTTCCAAGGCGGTAGGCCTATTGTCAACCCTTTTGTGTTTGTGATGTTTTATTTGGCCTGTTACTCATCTTTACATTTGTGGTTTGTTTCTGTGTGTGTTTGTGATTGACTGTCGTCCTTGTGCTTTCCCTGTTCGATGTTTAAATCCATATATACTCTTACATTTATATATTCTCATGGTTATTAATATATTCAGGCGCTGACGTGCCTCGGTTGGTCTCACAGTGGATTTGAAAAACAGATGACATGAGTTCAAGCTCCAATCGTCAGTGTGTTCTTGGGCAATGCACGTTTTCCTTAGCCTCATCCGCTGGACGGGAACGTAAACCTGTGGTCCGGCGTATCGAAGTGTATCGTCCGACACGTCAAAGAACGTCATTGAGGTTATTGCAGGTCTTTAACATGCTTGATTTACTATGGAAGGGGCATGACTTCGTCTATTATAACCGTAAAGCTGTACAGTCCCTATTTTCACTGGTAATAACTCATGAATATGAATGAGTCACGTTTAAAGTAGTTTTAAATCGACACCCCAAATGTCGGTATATAAGCAAAAATCAAAGCGTAAAATTTTACATTTTTATTTAGCCTCCGTACAGGTAAAATCGATATATATACGGCTCCTGAACATATGTGATAAAAAAATAGTTGCCCGGAACGGGATTTGAACCACAGCCTTGCACTTGTAAGTTTTGAAAGATGTACGCTGAACCACTAGACCACTGCTATTTATTGGTATGTTGTAGCATTTTAACACTAAATAAGCATTACGTAATAACAAGCGCGCGCACACAAACTCATCAAGCGCTACATAACAAGTCGAGATTTGGTTGATTTGAGGCGAAGTATTAGTTTCATATTGATAACATACAGTATTACACCAGGCAATGTTAATTTACACTTGCCACAATATGGACTTCATATTTATTGATCCATCTTTAGTTGCGTTCAAATATGTTAAGTTATTTTGCCTCTCAATGGTAGTTAGTATACTATTTTCTCAAGTAACGGTGTAGTTCAGTGGGTAGATCGCCGGACTTGAAATCAGAAGGTCGTGTATTCTAACCGAGACAGAAGCTAACTTTTTTTTTCTGTAAAAAGTACTGTTACCTGTGTATTATAGTGTTAACGCTACAGAGTCCCTATATCAAATTTCATGTTCACCAGCTCATGTAGAAATCGGGTATTTAAGCGAGCAAATATAGCAGCACTATTGTTAATCTTCCTTACTTCTCAATATGTTGGTAATGCCGTTTCAAGGTATCTGTTCAATAAGTTGCTGTGTTGGTAGCTTATATACTGAAAGCAAAAAGAAACGCGACACGGGAACTTCCGCTATATATTGTATATACTGCACACTTAATTCCATATATATATTCCAAGGCAATCCCAAGATGTAAAAAAACGAGCTGAAGTTAGTTAGAGAAAGGACACAACTGTGATGTTGTAGACGTTTTAATCACAGTATATGAGGGACTCACCCCGACCCTCACAAACCTATTACGGAGTGAATAAATGGATTACTCGCTTAAATACCCGATTTCTACATGAGCTGGTGAACATGAAATTTGATATAGGGACTCTGTAGCGTTAACACTATAATAAACCGGAAGTACGTACAAACGTACATGAAACGTTTTGCAAACAAAGAATTTCAGTGTTTAATTTCATAATAAATATATGTGTCCCGTTTTCAACTTTGAGACATCTTCAGCAATTATGTTATTTGCGATAATAGGAAAGCTATCTACTTTCATATTCAGAGGTAATAGTAGTACAAACCATGACTATCTCAGGAAAGTTCTGATTCAATTTAAGTTATGCAAATTTGGGTTACAGGATAAAAGTTTTATGTTAGGTATACATATACGTCTGCATACCTGAAACACAAGAAACATATTCATAAAGAATATTATATAGGTAGATTACCAAATGGCGGATCAACCTTTTGATGACCGATCTCATGTGGATATGGTCGTTCTCCTCTTTGCTTGGTCACCGGTCGTGGAGGACCAAGCGCCTTTCCTATACCTTACTTGTATCTGACATTGTTAGTTTGGCTAATATTTGCAGTACTGAGTACATTCTTACTAACATTTCACTAGTCTTATAATGACTAAATTCAACTACTAATGCTGTTCACCTTCGTATTCCTTATATCATTTTTACTGTTATCTCTGTATTTTTCATTTGAAATTTTTCCTTACATTATAAAATTCTTCTGTTCTACTCTCACAATGAACCGAATGATTTACTTCTGATGAAATTATCCTTTTTAAATTGCATTTGCTCTTTCCCATCTCACGCTATAGTTTCTGCCATCTTTGTCTTCCTTCTCTGTCTTATTTCACTATCAGACTTGCTATCACCGCGACATTCTTCATACGGTCAGCACTATTGTTAATCTTCCTTACTTCTCAATATGTTTAACCATTTTCAAGCGAATGCCGTTTCATGGTATCTTGTTCAATAAGTTGCTCTATATATTGTATATACTGCATACTTTATTCCATATATATTCCAACGAAATCCCAATATGTTTTGTAAAAAAACGAGCTGAAGTTAGTTAGAGAAAAGACACAACTGTGATGTTGTAGACGTTTTAAACACAGAACATGAGTGACCAACCCCGACCCGCACTATTACGGGATGAATAAATGTATTGCCATTCATTTGGTAATCGAAATTAAAAAATCAAAAAAATCGCAGTACAAGAACATGAAATTCATAAATGTCGAAGTTCCTCTTTGAAAAATTGAACCAGTTCAGTACTGTATTTAACGTAAAGAGTTTGCAAAATGTTGCATCCTAAGTTTGCACTAAACGCGCACTCTGTCAATAATGAAACTTTGCAGGAGTACTATTTGCTGTGTTACGTGTTGTTTTAGTCTTTCCAAGATCTTACATAGCCATTTCCCATTCGATTAACAGCAGCATATAGTACATACAATATATAGCGGAAATTCCCTTGTCGCGTTTCCTTTTCCTTTCAGTATAGAAAAAAAGCTTAGAATACTGTTACTAAAACAGAAAAAAAATGTTTCCAGACTATAACTATAGTTAGGAATGAGATATTGGAACGAAACTTACTCTGTAGGTAGCTTATATGAAAAGGAAAGGTAGGATTACATTAGATGTGTTTGTTTTAATGGTATTTTGCGTCATTTGTATCACATGTTAGGCTATATATGACGATCAGTTTGTTTTTGAAGGATGCTGCATTTGTCAGCATGTGATGTCCCCATGCATGGTTCCATCCGGCTAGCCTCTTCGAGTCTTCCTGTAGTTTGGTACTGTCCACTGCAGTATTGAAAGCTGTATATATTATGTTCTCTCCTGCAAATATTCTGGTGTTAGAGTTGACACAGTCTGGCAGATCAATCATAAAGAGCACGAAGAGCAGTGGATCAAGTACAGTGCACTGCGGGACGCCGCTGACTACCGGTGCTTTGTCTGATATCGCACCATCGAAAATGCCGGTTGGCTTCTATTTTACATAAAGGATTGGGTCCAATGAAGTGTATTTCCTCTTGTCCCATAGATATAAAGCTGTTTAGAAGTCGTAGGTGATGGAATCGATCGAAAGTCTGCGCTAGAGCATACTTATGCTAAAGATACTCAGCTGGTTACTAAAGATACTCAGCCGGTTACTAAAGACACTCAGCTGCAATGCTAACAAATACGAATATTACTTATAATTCTTGCAATTAATCGATACCTTATTTTAATAAATATAAATCAAATTTAAAATGTATAGTTGGTAAGGAAGAAATGGAAATCTTTTAGCACATTTTTAGGAGATATACACACAAACAACTATCATTCTAGCTCTTACAATCATAGATTCCTATGGTTCTTAATACGAGGGGTGTTCGAAAAGAAATGCAACTGCACGTATATCTTGCCATCTACGGGATTCACGCGTGTCAAATTTTACATGTATATCACGGAAGCCTTTATGTATAAGTCCCTAAATTTTGGCTAGTTTTCATTCAATCGGTTGAAAGTTATAGCGTCGCAAAGTACATGCAGTCGATACACTAAACCAAAAGTATGGTAGGAAAACGTACTGTTAATGTAACGGAAATACGCGCTTACATTAAAGGTAGAAATAAACTTGGACTATGTGCAAAAAACATTTATAATGAAATATGTGATATTTATGGAAAGGATGAAATGTCATATAGCACTGTCACACGCTGGATTAAACGATTTAGAGCCGGCCAGGAGCATCTTAAAGACAACAAGAAGAGCGGTCGCCCAAGAACTTCAACCACCAAACAAAACATTGAAAAAATTAAGGAACTGCTTCGAATTGATGCAAAGTTGACTGTTCGCCAGTTAGCCAGACGTACTGGCCTATGTTTATCCCAAGTTCACTTTATTTTGAAGACAATTATGAAAGTTAGTAAGATATGTGCACGGTGGATACCCCATTTATTGAGTGAAGACCAAAAGCGCAACATAATTTTGAAGGCCAAAAAGTTCTGAAGTTATATCCTGAATACTCTCAACGGACGTTTTCTCGTCTGATAACAGCAGATGAGACATGGATTCACTATTATGAACCAAGAAAAAAGCAGGCAAACCGTGTTTGGGCGACTAGAAACTCCAAGAGGTCCGTAATTGCTAAACGCACACAGTCTGTGAAGAAGGTTTTTTACGTGGTTTTCTTTACACACAAAGGTCTCGCGCTCCAGATACCAGTACCAAAGGGCAAATCTGTGACTGGCAAGTTCTACAGACATGTTGTGCTGAACAAACTTGAGAATTTTGTTCTTAAACGTCGACCTTCGAGTGGTTTGTAGTATGTACACCTGTTACATGACAATGCTTCTTCGCACAAGGCTGACATTGTGAATCGTTTTTTAAAGGAAAGACATGTGACAGAGCTTGATCATCCAGCCTATTCGCCCGACATTGCCCCCTGTGACTTTTTTCTCTTCCCCAGGTTGAAATCTCATCTAGCTGGAAGAAAATACACTTCCAGGAAAGCCGTGTGGTCAGCCATTTACCAGTATATGAACAGTATACCACTTGCAGACTACCAAAGTTGCTTTAAATCGTGGATAAACAGATTAAAAAGATGTGTAAAGTGTAAAGGAGATTACTTTGAAGGTATACATTGAGTTTTGTTATGAATGATGGATCTAATGCAAAGTTACAACATGAGTTGCATTTCTTTTCGAACACCCCTCGTATAACCAGAGCCCAGTGGATAGCACGGTCGACTTGAAATCCGGAAGACCTGGATTCAAGCCTCACCGACGCCAGATGGGGACGTAAACTGGGCGGGCCCGCGTATCGGAGTCTATCGTCCAAGCACGTTAACGAATATTTTCGTTTGTAAGTGAGGATTGCTATGTATTCTTTCCTTCTCTCTGGAGCGGCTCTAAATAAAATTTAATGTGTTGATGAGCCGTCCAAAAACATTATATTAATATAACTATTTGACATTGACGTTAATTGCACGTAAGATGTTGTCAGTCTGTGAAAATATGTTTTTCACAACTAATGGCATTTAGTGCTCACTCAGGTGCAGAATCACATGATCGAGATGAAAGCAATGGTGTATCTGAGAGTAAGATTTCTCAGTGGATATAGACAAATATACCAATAACAAGGAAATCAACCGGAAGTGACTACATGCGTAAATAAAACGTTTTTGCTGTCTCGACATAAAATATGTATGCCTGACGTTTAGGTAAAAAACAAGGGGTGTTACACACGTCAAATATGACATATGAGTATGCTCTAGACGCTTTCAGAACTTCCTGATTCAAATTAGGTTATGTAAATTTATGTTACAGGATACAAGTTTTATGTTATGTATACATATACGCATGCATACCTGTAACACAGCACACATATTCGTAAAGAATATTGGTTAGGTAGATTGCCAAATGGCTGATCAACCTTTCAACGACCGCTCCTATGTGGTTATAGTCGTTCTTCCCAATGCTTGGTCATCTGTTGTAGAGTTCCAAGCGCCTTTCCTATATCTTAATTTACTCTCGGAAAGTACGTGATGAATATCTTCTCTAACTGACCAAAATCCTTTCGCACGTATTAGTATTTATAATCTATCCTTTTTTGTGATCATCTGCTTTTCTGTCACCATTGTCTTTGTTTGTTTCATGTCTATACTCTTCTACCTTACTATGACTACTTCACTATCACCTCTGCTTCATTAGATAGGCGTGTGACGGGTATGGGTCCGTGCGGGCGTCAAACTCATAGTTTTTTTCACTCAATAACTTACTATGTCGGTCTCTTACGCAAAAAGAAAGCTTGGGATTGCCTCTACGTTCACTGCGGGGAGTCATTGTTACTAAACATAGAAAAAAATGTTTCTAAGTAACTTTAGTTAGGAATGATAATTAGAACGGAACTTGCCGTGTTAAGTCAGAAAAGGATTCCTTGACCCCCGCCCCCATACACACACACGGCCCCCTCCAAAACACAGACAAAAAAACTAGGCTCAGACACCAAACTGTTAGACACCAAAATGATTGTCCTAGAAGTGAATGTATTGTAATATCAATGTAACGGCAGCCAACTAGGCATCCTACTTGAATATTTGTTTTAAACTATAAGTAAAGTGGGGTCAGAAATGGATTCATTGATCCCAAAAATTTACTCACAGACACCTTCTCATTTCGTTGAGTGGCACCCGTCAAGGTTTTTTCCATTACGGAAATGCACGAAAATGATTATCCTTTTAATGTCACGTGTGCGGCAGCTATTTTGGCAGCCATCTTGGATATTTCAATTTCCTCAATGATGCCAATACATCCGATTCAGAATCAGCATACCTTAAATATATCAAACCGATGAAAACACTTTGTGTGGACGATAATTTTGGATTTTTGTCGTCTCCTGTCGGACTTATATGAAAAGAAACCATGAGATTGCATTTGAGGTCGAGATCGCTGTAACTAAAATTAGAAAGGAAAAGAAAGTTTCTGGACAATAACTTGCTGTGTAGATAGCTGATGGGAAACTAGATAGGATGGTATACAGAACGAAAGGGGATTTCCTTCTACTTGTGACTTTATAAATCAAATGCGAATGCTTTATGATATTCATGTTTTATCTTATAAAACCCGTGTTATTAATGTATAATTGAAGTGGAACATTTAACTAATTAAACGGCTCTTATATATATATATATATATATAAGATTATTAAGTATACATGATGTTCCTTCTTATTAAATCAGAACATGTACAAGTCTAAGCTACTGAGTCTAAAATAGCTTTCTGTATTTACCTTCCATCATGCTGGTACTTGTATCAAAGTACACTTTACTGGGTATGATATGCTTGCTTCCCGTCTCGTCGATAAAACGGCGTACAGGGATCGGACCGCATTGAACAAGTATATCACGCAGTAGATGGCGCGCCATCGTAAATCTCCGTGCTCGCCATAAAACCACATCTCTGACCTCGCTACACCCCAAACTATTATGTTTTTGATACCACTGCCTTGAATAACGTTCAATTTGATATGCAACACCACCATATTCAAGGAGAATTAATGTGTTTACCCCACCCACAGTTATGACGCGACGTCGTCACCACGTTATTTCCGATTTTGAAAGTAAAGGGGAGACTCCTTATAGTTTCGAATGAAGCAGCTAGGTTCTTTATATTTTGAGTTCAGGAATACCCTGAATACTATGTAGATGAAGTACTCAAAAGTACATTAACAACACATATACCAACTTAATTTTGATTCTAAGAAGGGGAAAAAAGAACAAAAAATACTGATATATATGTTTTTGAGGAATTATAGTGCCAAGTTTAAGAAGCTCTGAAATGTCTAAATTCCATCGGATTGGCACAGCTGACGTATCAAAATGCTCGAAATAACTGGAATAAGTGGAATAAGTGATTTAAAAGTAAATATAAAAAATATGAAAATATGTTTTTGCCCTGAAGTGGAGACTCCTTAGTTTCGAATGAATGTCCATGGGAATCTCTTATAAAACAGAAATCTAAGAGATTAAAAGCCATGTACAGGCTAGACAATAAACAAGAAATCCACAAATGTGGTGTTTTTGACTTAGTATGACATAATAGTTAATTTTGGTATAAATAAACTTTTTGTGCTGTGACCGGTATGGAGGCTGTAAATAGAAACTAGTAACTGGTGGCTATGTTCTAAATGCTAGCTTTTTTTTTTTTTTTTATCATTTCCTGCATTTCTGCATTCGACAGCCGGTTAAGGTATGTAGAAATAGCGTTTTTATGACAATTTTGAGTGTTTGTCATTCAATTATGGATATGTTATATCTCAAATAAGCGACAGGTAAATGCTGCCGTGTGTCTATAAATGTCATGTTTTCCTTTTTTTGAGTGCTGAGTGGGTGGGGTAAATTAATTGTATTTGTAGGCAGAGAAATCGATTTTGTTGCTTTCTAGCATGTATTTGCTATATTTTGAGAGGAAATTATATGGTCTTTCAGGAACAGGGCATGTTTGTTAGTTTTGAAAAATAGAATTCAAGTTATTTAACGTAGTTAGTGTACATGTCTGAAAATAGTCTGAATTTCAAAGAAAACTGTAATTCCGACCTAAACAACGTTTGACGTTCACGACGTTTACTAAAGGTCTGAATAGTTGTTGCTTTCTCGGCGTTTATAGCGTTATATAATTATGATATTATTGTTTATTTATTGTAAATCTAAATGGGCATATATTTATGATCATTTGTACTTTTTTTTCTAGATTTGTTTTCATTGCAATCGTTGTTTAGAAGTGTTACATGTCTTTGTACTCCTGAAGAAGGCGTAAATCCAAAAGCGCTCGAGTATATATTTTGACTAGTAGGCTATACAAACAAGCTAAGAGTGTTTTCTTTATTTTGTTGATAGCACTGTAAATGATATAATTTCCCACATTGTATTTTAACATAATAGAATTAGCTAGCAGCATGTGGTTAAATTTCTGCTGGACATGCTGATCGGACCGGTCATTTCAGTTTTGCCAGATGTTGGATACACATACATTATAACTATATACAGGTACTTCAATATAGATTCCTTTAAAATTAATATTTCTGGATTAATTTAAGTAACGTTTCCTATTATTAGTCCACTACCAGTGTATTACCAGGGGGGCTATAAATGTACTCTCCGTCTGTCTGTCCCTCTGTCTGTATGTCTGCAAAAACTGGATTGTGATTGTGGACAGTACCTCCACACATTTTATGAAATGTGCCCGTGTAAGTTTTTTGTTAATTTGGCCGTTTGGAGCCTTTTTTCTTGTTCTATCTTCAATAACTGCATTATGTGATTATGGATTAACGGCTTCATGGCTTCATGTATTTTTTATGAATGTCCCATGTGCATTAAGGTAAAAAAGCAAGAGCATCGCCAAGCGGAGCATATACGCCCGTCGTTTCATTGTTGTAGACCTAATACATTGAAGGAAAATAATTCAAAGAAATATAAATCAAAGAGCACTATGGTACGACAGCCCATTTGACTAACTTTTATTTCACTTCATAATTTCTAATTCCGAATTCCGAATTCCAATTCTGAATTCCGAATTCCGAATTATGTAAATAATATTAGGTACTGTACATTGGAAACCCCAGGGGTCGGGGTTAAAATCTCACAGGAGGCATATTTTTTTTCTTGTTAGGGGGGCATATAGTAGTGACACTGTCAGTCAGTCCGTCCGTCCGTCAGTGCGTTCGTCCGTACTATCTAGTCTTGTATGTGAGACCTATACCTTCAAAAAAACAGTAAACTGTACTCAAGGGCTGACGCGTCGCCATCATAGATTAGCACCATCTTGAAAACAATTTCCATGCAAATCTTTTGGTCAAGATTCACCTTTGACAGTGAACGCATTCTAATTTAAATATATATGAAATTCTACATTGATTTGTTTTCCCACAGAAACGCAAGCCATGGAAATGAAATTCTATATACCATTCCATTACTGCATTCTTCTTTGCTCATATATTTGTTTTGGTAATAGTTACTTCAACCGTTCATTGTAAACCGGGCGGTCCCGTGTATCGGTCTATCTTCCGAGCACGTTAAAGAACCATAGGAATCTATTCGATAATAAGAGTAGGGCAGGTTCCCGGATTCCTATGTATCCTTCCCCTCTCTCTGGGGCGGCTCTAAATAACCTATACTGTGTTGCTGAGCCGTTAAACAACATTCAATTCTCCTTTTTCACTCTGTCTACCCCCTTGTTATTGTTATACTTTTTCTGTTTTTTTCATCACCCACTATGATTGAAGGTAAATGCCGTAATGATATTCTTTGACAATATTAAATACTAATTATAATATTAATAGTATTTAGCATTCAGATATGACTATTCCCTTTCTGTGGGCATGCGCGTTGTATATGTGGCACGTTTACGAAATATTGGTAGATCTTGTTACCCGGCCCATTTGTCTTTATAATATAATTACCGTATATCCGTATATATGTTGATATTACTTTACATGTAAAATATTGGAAATAAAATCTCTTCACTTAGACAAATGTAAGTGTTAATAATAATATGAATCCACCCCCTCCTCCTCGATCAAAACACACATATATTGAAATATATTTATTTAAATTATGGCTGTCATTCGAATCAATGTTTAATACTGTTGTTTATATTGTATAGTACATGCCCGATGTTGACGTCTGAGAGTAACTAGAAAGGTGTTCTATGGAACACTTGTGTCGACTGCGGTGTGCTCATTTGCAGGTTACAGTTTTATAAAATGGGGCATTACTCTAACAAAATGAAAGTCCGAGTTATTGGACATATGCAACAACATCTTTTGAGGTGAGATGAATATGTGTGTGAAGTTTCACGAACATAGGTAAAATACTTTGCAACTTATGGCCAAGGTTACGTTGCAGGTCAAAGTCTAACTGACGGACGGACGACGACGAAAGACGGACGACGGACAAAGTGATCCCTAAGTGTCTGCGCTACGCAGGCGACACAATAAGAGCCTGAACGCATATATATTAGTATTGAATTTACTTCTTTCACTGTTAAAATACTAATGACTAAATGTATTTTAAATAATTTTTAATATATAATTACCATATAAATAACCATTATTACAATGACGTTTGTCTTCCCAAAACTCGAATTGTTTTACTCGAGACTCGTCTATTTTCTCTACTTGAAACTCGATAATGTCAACTCGGAACTCGATTTCTCTACTCGAGGCTCGATTTTCTCTACTCGATACTCGATGATTTCAACTTGAAACTATAATATTTTCAACTCGAAACTCGAGAAAGTCAACAAATCTAGTCACAAGATGTTCTTCGAGTCGACCTGACTCAAAGATAATGCCATCGTGTGACTAGATTTTAATATTTTGTTAACAGATTTAACACATTCTAGTTCTCATCTAGAAACAACCAAGCGCTGTTTTCTGCAGTTACCCGTGACTATGTTGTTATGTGGGAGGGTGGGTGGGCGATGGTGCGTGCCACCGGATCTCCATAGTATGGGATTGGCCTCGGTTAAATTTCAGGCTGGCTACGGGCCTGTCACGCGTTTTTTACATATGTGCAATGCAATAATTCTAAATGCTCCCTCCATCCCCCACTCCTCGTCCCTAAATGCATCAGTGCACATGTAAGGGTTTAGTGTTTACCCTACTTTTTCAACCAATCAAATGGCTCATAATTGCAAATACTGGTTCATTGTACCCCACCAGACGGCGCTTCCGCACTTATCTGTGTACTCGTTTACAACCGGACTATTTCGACTGTTTATTAGGTCTGTTCATGAGAGGTAATATATGGCGCAACACCTCTCACTCTCTCTAGCACAGGCTTAGACGGTATTTTGCTTAAAGACAAAACGATGGCCGTGCGTGTCCCACTTTAATAGCAGGTCACACTCAATCCTTATCAATGCTTCCGATAACCTTTAACCTCATGTACACCACTCAATCCTTATCAATGCTTTCGATAACATTTAACCTCATGTTAACGTATAGGTAACCATTGTGTCCCGCTGGATGATATACACTAAAGAACATAACATTAAGCTCTAGTGAGAGAACAAGATGCTGAAACGTCTATTCCTGTTCCATGCAGTGTTTACCTGTACAAGTTTTGCAGATAAACCTGATGGTAACCATGGTAACAGGAGGCTTGTCTTGGACGGTCAAGAGGTTGATCTAACCCAAGAGGTATTGAATATGAAAGCTGAAATAAACAGCCTGAAAGCAGAAATCGCTCATCTTAAATCAAATCCTGCCGGTAAGTGTGTATATTTTATATGACGATAAAAAGGAAGCTTAGACATAATAACACGCATGTGTTAAACATAGTTTTGTAATTTGTCTGGTAAGTGCGTAATTTGTCTGGTAAGTGTGTAATTTGTCTATTATAAACAGATGTTTGTAATTTGTCTGGTGTGTATTTTTTCTAATATAAACAGATGTAAATGTGTATTTTGCCTAATATAAACAGATGTAAGTTTGTAATTTGTCTAGTAAGTGTGTATTTTGTCTAATATAAACAGATGTAAGTTTGTAATTTGTCTAATAATACTGGTGTTAGTTAAAACAATATTTAGTGCACAAATGCCATTATGTTTTACACGATTATATAGACATTCAAAGATGATATAAACATGTGAAGAGGATTCAAAAGGAAGCTATATAAGCTTGTATACATTTGTTTCATTTTACGAAGTTGTCCATTAATACGAGTTATTTGATAGGTATGTAATTTGTCTAATACAGATGTAATTTTTTAATTAGTCTGAGTATACATCTACTGATATGCTAATTTATAGTTTGCCTGGTAACTTTGAATTTCGTCTAAAATTACAGGTGAGTCTAGTACCCGTAGTTTTGTCCACTGGTCAACTCATTTTAATTTCAATTGCAATGTTCTTTTAGAAAATCTCATTTCACTTATAGGGTCATCATATACACGATGGGGTAGAACAAGTTGCCCTGGAAACGGTACATCGCTGGCGTATACAGGTATGGGTTATGCTTACAGAATTTGATTTTTCGGGTCACAAATAATTTCAAATTAAATGGCGCATGCCTATACTTTTCAGTCCATTTTCAACGCGGTAAGTGCTATTGTGAAGCTGAAAACGTCTCGTTTAAGTGTAAGAATGAATTATTATTATTTTTAGTAAAATGCAATTTGTCGCAATTTATGTTTACTAATACTGACGTCGATTCTTACGGATGGCGGGAGGTGTACAATACTGGTAGTGGGTGGTCTACCTCCATCCCAAAAAACCTTTTAATTGTTGAAAATGACGTAAAACACCATACAAACAAACAAACAAACTGATACTGAATGTCATAATGTCTATAAACAGTCGGACGTTCGAGTATTTAGTTTGTCTTAAAAAGGCCAACAAAGTGATTATATATTGTTTCTTTTTTTGGTGTTCAACAATTTGCAAGTCTCCATGTATTTATAATTACAGGTTATATGGCGGGTGCAAACCACTACAGTCCGGGTGGGGCATCAAACTATGTATGCATTGCGGACCAACCACTGTGGGAATACTACGACGAAACCATAGCCAGCACCGGTGGAATATACGGCGTTGAATACGAGTTTTGGTACCACAGAGCCGATGGTGCAAGCAAATTTTTCGGAACCAACATCTACAACCAAAACGCCCCGTGTTCAGTTTGTCGGTCCACTCGTAGCACGTCAATTATGGTCCCCGGAAGAAACGAATGCTACGATGGTTGGACGAAAGAATACAGCGGGTATCTTGTATGTGGACACACGGTTGAAACACACGCAAGCGAATATGTCTGTCTGGATCGCCGGCCAGAAGCGGTTGTGGGAAGCGGAAGTGATGATAACGAAAACTACCTGTTTCTGGTAGAGGCTAAATGCGGGAAGAGTTTGGAATGTCCGCCGTACATTGACGGACGGGAGCTGACATGTGTTGTTTGTTCTATGTAAATTCTACAGAGCCCGTACATTAATGGACGGGAGCTGACGTGTTGTGTGTGCAATGTAGGATAACCACCACCAATTGCATACAACTTCGAATGTAGTTCCTATAATAAAAAGTAATAAACAGCTGTACCCTTGACTTGTTTAGTAAACAAACAAGAACTGTCTTGCCTGTCTTGTGACCTCACATGTTCTGGTTATGTTTCAATTGGAAAGCTATATTACACTGCTGCATTACCCATACTTCAGTTTCAGCAAACCATTAATATGTGACTTGTGACATTTAAATATTAGTGCCAATGGTGAAAATAAATGGTGGTTTCATACCTGACTTGAGTATTTTATGTAAATTCTACCGTCTATCGCGCATTTACGTTTACGGGAGCTGACATGAGATTAATGAAGGGAAATGCCATGGACTGTTAATTCTAGGTTAAAGGGCATGTTTCCTTGTGCTGAAAAAGCTTTAGTTCTGCAAAACTTGGAAATGTCGAAAGAATTATCAAAATCGGATAATTAAGAAGATATAACTATTTGAAGTTTATTCAAGTGAGAACTATGACGTCACAGTTCTAAATTACAATATATGATATATTATAAATATCATAATTTTCTCATTTATAGGAAAGAAAATCGCAACAGTATGAAACAAAATCAATAGGCCAAAATCTGACAATTTAGAAATATGAAGTCATAGTTCTCAAAATGGCGGCTTCCATTAACAAAGTTAAGATGTTCATATCTTCTTTGTTTATCATCCGATTTTGATCATTCTTTCACCATTTTTCTAGTTTTTCAGAATTTTCGTTAATATAGCTTTTCCAGCGTACTGCTACATTCTCTTTAATATCCGAAGGGAACTTGCAAATTGACGGTTGAACGCAACACTGTTGTTCTACATGCGTGTATAAAGAAGATACCACCGTGTTGCGTTGAACCATCGACATGTTTTTGTTCTATATTACATATTGAAACAGATAAAAAAAACATACAGCGGACTTTACCTTTTATTTTGTTATGTGTTATAACAAAAATAAATGCGTGGCCATATTACATAATTATGTTCTCGCGTGTTCACTGCAGCCCAGTGAATAAGGCCAAGTACACCAGAACTGCCTCTGACCCTCGTGGGTTCGAGCCTTGACGGTCGCACATATGATGGGAATCTTTGTTCTTTATCTTATGTTCGTCTGATGTATCTGTCCCAATTACCATACTAAACCAATTTTCATTTCACTTTAATCTGATCTGATACAATTAGGAAAAGGGATCATGTTCTAGTGGTAACGTGTTGACCTCATAAATAATAGTTTCCAGTTCGAGACTCTGCCGTTGTGGACAGACTTGAAAACCGAAGAAACAGGGTTCATGCCTTACCGGCACCGCTAAGTTTCGTCAATGTGTTCGTGTGCAATCTCTATCCAGTCATTACACTTCAAAGAAAGTACAGCGAACGGTTAGGTCACGTGATTATTCAAAAAAGTTATGACGATGTTTATAATAAATTCTTTTGCGTGATCCGCGAAGATAAAATATAGGCCTATATTCAATATTTTCAAATTGTTTTGCTACGAGTTATTTGTTTTTAGTAATTTTCTGCTATCGAGCTTCAGTTTGAAATGTTACATGGGCGTATCGATTAAGGACCCCCTAAGTACGTATTATTTTTGTAGTAAAATAGTCCTGATAATAACTAAATTGTTTTCATGCATTATTTCAAATCTGACACAAGAAATAAATAAGTTTCAGGCAAAATATTTAACAGGTTTTACCAAAATATTGTAATTTAGTAGTGAGCAGAGTGCAAGGAACGATAACTCGTGGAGATTGGTTCGTACGAAGACAGTTTAGTTTAAACATATTTATTTTACATCGATTGCGAAACAAGTTATTGCAACTTAGATTAATCACTCTCGATGGCTTCCTGATAAGAACCAGTACTAAGCAATGTGGATTAATTATCTTGCTCAAGGATAAATAACGTGGCCGCGGCGAGGATCGAACCCATGACCTCTCGATCTGGAGTTCGGCGCACTACCACTGGACCACGCACTCCACTTACGAAGACACTTACCCTTTGCCTCATCCGCCGGATGGTGAAGTAAACCGGGCGGTCCATATGCCTCTCTCACACAGTGAAGAATATCCTTGCGAATATGAAAATTTGAAATTCGCGGCAAATTCGCCGAAAATGATTAGATTGGCCTGGAGAAATACTGAAAAAAGTGAGGCCTTATGACTGCTTCCGAAATTCTTACGAATCCTTACGAATTTCTTACGAACCTTACGATAACTTAACAATCAATTTGCCGAATTTCTTGCGAATCCTTTGCGAATGTTACGAATGCTTACGAATGCCGTTGCGAATCTTGCGAACGCCTTACGAATGAAACGACTACACAACGCATGCTTGGCTAATTGCATATACCCATTGCCAATGTTTCTCTTTGTCACTTATTCGCCAGCCTCCGCCGAGTCAACTTCTTCTTCAGAAAGTCAAGTTTTAAGTTTGTTAAAAAGTCAAGTTTTTATCCTTCAGATGGGGTATTTTATACCATTTTGGCTACCCTAGCGACACCACCCGGGGTGAATGTGCAATATTCGCATTGAAATCGCTAGGAATTAGCAAGGCATTTGCAAGACAATTTTAATGTTTGTATGTCATTCTCAAGCATTTGCAAGTTCTCGCAAGTATTGGCAAGCCGTTCGCACGCATTCTCAATGCATTCTCAAGAAAATGTAAAAAAATTCGTAACCCATTCGCTTTATTCGTAATGGATTCGCAAGCATTCGCAACTTTTTGTTCGCATTCGTATGGTATTCTTAAGGAAAAGTCAAGACGAATGCTAGCAAATCCCTACAAATGTCTTACGATCACTACAAATGCCTTGCCATCAATAAGAATGGCTTGCGATTGCTTACGAAAATGTTGCGAAAGCAATGAGAATATGCTTTTCTGGCGAATTTTAGGAGCATGTTCCTAATATTCGCAACACCCCATGAACGACCGCGAATGCTTACGAACACCTACGAATGTCTGGCGATCACCTTGTGATCATTGCGAATTGTTGGCGAATTGCATTCGTAAGCCCATTCGCCACCATATTCGCCACTGTGTTAGAGCAGCAATAGTATTGTCCTCCTGCGAACATGTTAACGAACCGTACGAATATATTCGTTAGTAACAGTAGGGCATGTTTTCCAACCCGGATTCCTATGTATGCACTCTCTAGGGAGGATCTAACTTATATAATGTAAACAACATCCAATTCGTCTGTAGAAGCGGGGTGGGGGAGGGGATTAACAAGGCGGCCCCTGTGTACTAGGGTCTATTCTCGACGAGACATTCGACATAATCCGAGCCTTCTCTGATCCTAAAAGCCTCTTTTTTGTGTGTGGCTTTTTAGGGTCAGAGCAACTGCGATAGTGAAAACCGGGGGATTACTAAAAACACACAGGCATGCACTTTCAACGATGTTTGCGGCGTCGGGTCGATTTTTTACGATAACTTAGCTGAACAGATTGATCAATTAATGTTTATTATACCAAGTTGAAATGATAAAACTGCACCTTTATCGATTGTAGCGACACAATAAAACATTTATATTTTGAAGTACTCTTTTATTTAGTATATCCGCAATATTGTCATTTTGCATATAATTAAATTCCCGTGATATTCTCGCGCGAGGTGAAGGCATTCATATTCCCCTCATCAAATAAGTCCACTATCGAGGGATTTTTGGAGTGGAACGAACTCTTCTCGGAGCATAATTAGGATCTAAACTTTAAAGATAAACAATTGGATGTTCAGAGAATTGCAAGTGACAAAAGGAAAAGTTGGTCGCAATTTTGAAATTGAATTTTGCGGGAAATATTTATCGGCGCACCGGTCACGATCACGTGACATTTGACCTGAATAATAACAAATGTTGAAAATTTAATATTTTTTAACTTCGCCTGAAAAGGTTGACAGTTACAACTTTATTAAGATTAGTATAACAACTATTTCGGTTCAAACTGGTAAATAAATATATTGATAATCGCCCTCTCCCTCGCGGGAGAGGAATTGAATTGAATGTTGTTTAACGGCTCATCAACACAGTATAGGTTATTTAGAGCCGCCCCAGAGAGAGGGGAAGGATACATAGGAATCCGGGAACCTGTCCTACTCTTATTATCGAATAGATTCCTATGGTTCTTTAACGTGCTCGGAGGATAGACCGATACACGGGACCGCCCGGTTTACGTCCCCATCCGACGGACGAGGCTAAGGGAAAGTGTCTTTCAAAAGAACACACCGACGGAACTCAGTGGCACCACGGAGGATTGAACCCGGGGCCTCCGGTGACAAATCGAGGTAAATAAATATATTGATAATCGCCCTCTCCCGCGACCGCTCTGACCGTACATAGTCAGATGAAACATCTGTAAAAAGGGCTGGTAAGGTCCGAGAAGGCTCGGATTACATTCGGCTAAGTAGAGAATGGTCCCGGATTTCTCTCGGTCTCACTGGCAATCGGAACTGCCACAATGTCTCTCTGGATGCGGATTTAAATTTCCTAAATAATGCGGTGCAGATGAATCATTGACATGAGAATTGAATTGGGTTGTAAGGCGCACCAACACATGAAAAGGTTAAATGGCGCCTAACAGGCATGAACATACCAGGCTTATCTTCCATGTACATCGAGATAAAATATGGAAAATGGGCCTAGAACCTTCTCACCCTAAACTGCAGAGCTTCAAATTCTATCGTCCATTTACGCTGGAGCCACGTGTATTGTTTTTCTGCCACTGCTCTTTTGATGCGAGCGAGATAGCACCTGAAACAATGCAGGGATCATGATGAAGACCTTTAATGAACATGAACAAAAAATGATAAAATGAACATGAATTTGGGAGGGATTCTAACCCTCTGCCTACCCCTCCAAAGGGATCTGCAGTGGCCCTATTCTTTGCCCCGTGACCTGAGAAATCAAGCTACAAGAGGTAAAACATGTTCATCTAAAGGTTCAAAATAGTTCATAAATAATTACATAGGCGGACATTGGAATATCCTTTTTTCTCAATATATTGACAGCAGTGCTTCAGAAATGATCCATATGCCCGAAATAACATGGTTTATTTAAATGAAGTCCCCGGAGTACTTAACCTAGGGTCTCGTTCTACGTAAGAGGCCAGTGTGTTTACCGGGCAAGAACAAGGGTTCACCGTCTATCCTGGCAGAGGGACAGAATTTCCCCAAATTCATGTTCATTTTTTGTCATTCTCATTAAAGGTGTTTCGAGTAATGGCTGAAACATAAATGGAGTATCTAAAACTGAATTTTCAACAAATCTCTAGTTCTGGTCAGTCTACATATTTTTTATTTTGATGAGTCAAACACAATTCATCTCAAGTAAATCATACAACACACATACACATATAATTACACATACATTTGCATTTTCACAATTGTGTAGATGGATACCTTAAACAGTATGTCATGAGACAAACTGTTAACATGGTGTAGAGACACTTGACAAATTGTATTAAAGGGACACTTGACAATTTAGATTAAGGGACACTTGCCTATATTATTTGGACATTTATATTCGTATATCGGATTTTAAGAAATACTGTAATAAATGTGTTGATTATATTTATGAAATAGTTGTAGCTGGTTTTGCTTCCTTTCTCGTTAAAATTTACCCAAATGGTTATAAAGTGGGGATCTCAACAGTTTCCAAATTATGACCCGGGGGCTATGTATGTATCACTGTGACCACAGGGGCGGGGCCAGATTTGACCCAAGGGTCGCCATTTGAACAAACTTGGTAGAGGACCATAAGCGAATGGTATAGGCATAATATTAAACCTCTAGCTCTTGTAGTTTCACAAAAAAGAGAAGATTTTCCTATACGACTCTATATAAAACTGTGAATACAGTGGCGGGGCCAGACTTTATCCCAGGCTCAGCATTTGGTAGAGAACCATAAGCTGATGCTACATGTAATATATGAGAGCTCTGTGCCTTGTGGTTTTAGAAATGATTTTGAAGTTTTTCCCTAAGGACCCCGGGGCACAGCCATTTTGAATTTACGAGACGAAAAACACAAACTTGATAGTTTAGTAGCTAGCAATCAATTCTATTTTTTTTTGTCAAATTCTATCAAACCACTCTGGAGAAGACTGTTTGACGTTGTGGTGGGGTGTCCGTGGCCGAGTGGTTCGAGTCTCTGACTTGAAATCACTTGCCCCTCACCCCTGTTAGTTCGATTCCTCAGGAGCCTAGTAATCTTTACGTGAGGAACCTATTCAGCTAGCTTGCAGGACTTCGGTAGATCTACCCATGTGACCACCCGTGCATGGAAATTGCCTTGAAGGACACCTGGGGTCTTCCTACACCAGTGGAAGACGGAAAATCGCCATATGACCTTAGCTGTTGATTATACTATAAAATCCAATCAATTCAATTAACGTTTTGGCTATTTTTACCAACGGCGGCCAACAAATAAAAACCTTCAATAAGGTCCCAGCCTACTCAGGTGTATCCATGGGAAATTTGAGTAAAATTAGAAAATTTCAGAGAAAGTGCTGCTAACGGACACCCACACCAACGCCCCAGACGAAATGCTTGGCCAGTAGAGCTAAAATGGATCACACTATTTCAGAGTTCGACACCGTTGTGCTAGAGGTTCTTAAATTAAAACAGCTCAAAATCAAACAACAGAAATATTTTCTTGAGTCAATATTGCGTTATGACCATTGTTTATTCTCAGAAAGCTATTATCACGTGTGTGCATTAAAAGCATGATTAACATGTCGAATAAGTACAAAGCATGAAGAATCTCTTTAAGCTATGCAATAGCTGTCCAGCTTAATGGTTTTCTTCTGTATGCTTGAGCAAACTGCAGGCAGTTAAACACTGATAACTGTAGTGTTTAATATATATTTAAAAAAAAAAATTAACACAATAATGCGGACATTCTTTTCATTGAAAAAAAAAATACTCCGAGAGCCCACTTTATCATTAGAGTATTTTTTTATTTTATTTCTTGGAGTCTTGTTGTTAATGACATTTTGCTGTTATCTTAGAGCATCTTGCTGTTAACTGACATAATTTTGAGGCATATTGCTGTTAATTGACATAATTGTGGAACATATTGTTGTTGACATAATTTTGGAGCATCTTGTTACGATTTGGTAACTCGTAATTCAACGCTCCAGTTTAGCGGTTTGGCCTGGCTGGTTAAATCTGCTTATATTGTGTCTATAGAGTTTGGATTCTCAAAATATGTAAGCAATATACGATTGAATTGGGGTTTTAAGGCGCACCAACACATGAAAAGGTTATATGGCGCCTAAAAGGCATGAACAGGCCAGGCTCATCTTCCATGTACATCGAGATAAAATATGGAAAATGGGCCTAGAACCTTTTCACCCTGAACTGCAGAGTTGCTGCAAATTCTATCGTAGAAACTCCATTTACGCTGGAGCCACGTTATTGTTTTTCTGCCACTTCACTGCGAGATAGCACCTGAAACAATGCAGGGATCATGATGAAGACCTTTAATGAACATGAACAAAAAATGATAAAATGAACATCAATTTGGGGGGATTCTACCCCTCTGCCTACCCCTCCAAAGGGATCTGCAGTGGCCGTATTCTTTGCCCCGTGACCAAACGGGGCCCCCGGCAACCACACGGGGAGAGCAATATACATACCTCATCGTCAGTATCGTCAGTAGGTTTAGAAATGGTGTACATTTGATATAGTATGTGGCTGTTGTTGGTGGGATAGCTACGTTAAATGACATAACCTTGGATCATTTTGCTGTTAATTGACATACACTCGGAGCATCTTGTTAATTGACATACTTTGAGAATTTTGCTGTTAACTGACATAATTTTGGAGCATCTTGCTGTTAATTGACACAATTTTGAGCATATTGATGTTAACTGATATCAGTTTGGAGCATCTTGCTCTTAATGGACATACTCTTGGAGCATCTTGTTGTTAACTGACGCATCCTTGTAAGGAAAGAATGAACAACTGATGTTTATTTTAAATATTGTTTAACAAATAAATGAAACAAAGCAAGAATGTACAAACCCATGTATACATCCTACAAACATGTATACATCTGTGTACAGTGATATTTATATTTGGTTGGATGGTGTTTGCATCATTTTCAGCACATTTAAGCTATATATGACAGCAGATTTGTTTGTGGTAGAGGCAGATCACCCCTGTTTTCCTGGGTAGAACCAGTACCTCCTGCCATCCGTAAAAATCAACACTTTCTCCCCTCAAGTTGAGCTCCTAGTGGGATTCGAACCAGCAGCGTTTAAATAAATATATGTATAAATCCTTACACTAACACATGTATAAATCCTTACAAACATACATCAGAACCAGTACCGTATACCTGCTTCCATCACTTTCTCACCACAAGTTGAGCTCCTAGTGGGATTCGAACCAGCAGCGTTTAAATAAATATATGTATAAATCCTTACACTAACACATGTATAAATCCTTACAAACATACATCAGAACAAGTGCCGTATACCTGCTTCCATCACTTTCTCACCACAAGTTGAGCTCCTAGTGGGATTCGAACCAGCAGCGTTTAAATAAATATATGTATAAATCCTTACAAACATACATCAGAACCAGTACCGTATACCTGCTTCCATCACTTTCCACCACAATTTGAGCTCCTAGCGGGATTCGAACCAGCAGCGTTTAAATAAATATATGTATAAATCCTTACAAACATCCATCCCAACATACAGTTCCCTCCATAAGTCTCTTTACAACAGTTATAATCCATATTGCATTACATGTTGAACCAATTAATTTTAAACTTGTTGAATAAATGCAAATACTCTTTATTCCAACAGGAATCTATTATGCTTTTGATGGATTGACATTTACTTCGTTTTTAATTTGCAAGTGTTTTTTCCTAACTGTTGTCTGACCTACCCAGACGAATTGAATTGAATGGTTTTAAGGAGCACCAACACATGAAAGGTTATATGGCGCCTAACAGGCATGAACATGCCAGGCTCATCCTTCATGTATAGCGAGATAAAATAATTATGGAAAATGGGCCTAGAACCTTCTCACCCTGAACTGCCGAGTTGCTGCAAATTCTATCGTAGAAACTCCATTTACGCTGGAGCCATGTTTATTGTTTTTCTGCCACTGCTCTTTTGATGTGAGCGAGATGGCATCTGAAATAATGCAGGGATCATGATGAAGACCTTTAATGAACATGAACAAAAACTGATAAAATGAACATGAATTTGGGGGGATTCTACCCCACTGCCTACCCCTCCAAAGGGATCTGCAGTGGCCCTATTCGAAAGAATGAAACGTTTTTTTGTTTTTTTTCTTCAATTTGTGCATCAATTTAAAGGGAAATAAAACTTAATGGTCATTATCGCGTACATTTCTCTAAATGTAAATGGTGGCTTATGTCATCAAAACTATTACGTATTACAAAGTGTAACATGTATACAAAATGTAAAACTTAAATTTAGGAATTAAAATTGTATGATTTTCCAGTAAATTTTAAGGTATAAATTATATGCGATTTACACATTCAACAATGTGTAAAGAGAATTATGAGGGCACTGTACATCCTTATACAAATACATGTATAAATCCCTGTACAAACATATGTATAAATCTTAGTACAAACACATGTATATATCCTTGTACAAACAGTGTATAAATCCCTGTACAAACATGTATATCCTTAAACTAAGATATTAAATCAAAAGCATAATTATTCATATTGTATGATATAGAACGAGACATTTTTCAACTTTGATGCACTTATATTTTCCCCCACTGGGGGTTGGCAGGCATACCCAAAAGGAAATAGAGAAATGTAAAAATTTACTAATTCTACCTGTAAGAGCGACTTTTATGTAATTCCCCAGGATCTACCACCAATATAATCAATACCCTCCCCCCCACCCCACTCTACACCGAGACAACCACCGAGACAACCACCACCACTCCCACGGTGGGGGAAACATAGGTGCATTAACATTAATGTATTTCATAACAGTCAACAAACCAAAATGCAATTTGATTAGCTATCAAGTTTCAAAATTCAAATATAAATTTAATTTTTTAATTTCTCATAAAATGCTTCACTTCATTAAAATATCTGAAAATGACAGGTGACCAATTAAATTTCCTGTTAATCACTTTCAATTTTCTGAACCTTACAATTCAAAGATAAAAAGTGCAAAAGAAGTATTCTTAAATAATTTATAAAACACACTGCAATTAAATAAATTAACAATTTGAGAATATTCAGACACAAGACAACATAATTATATCATATATAATTATGTAACTAGAAAAAGTTACCACGAGGGCTCTGCCTAGACAATTAATTTGGTAACCGAGTAACCATGCAGACAAAGTGTTTCATAATCTGGACATGGTGACCTTGACTTTTGACCTACTGACTAAAATATAAACAGGGGTCATCATTTTTTGAACTAAGGCAAACTTGAACTTTGATCTACAGACTCAAAACAAATAGGGCTCATCCTGTCACAGTGGGCAGTCTCAGACTATAAACTGACTACATAGGTTCAAGAATTATTGTTTACAATGTTTTTTAATGATCTGGTCATGGAAACCCTGACCATTGACCTACTAACCTCAAAATGAATAGCGTATAAATAATTGTACAAACTTATGTATAAATATAAAGTTATTAAACAAAAACACATGTATAATAAATAGTTCATGGCATAACAAAATAACATTATATCAGAAATAGATTTCATCATACTCAACATGTATTATATTATCAAGAGCAGTTAAGTTTCAATATTCAAAATACAAGCTATAAATATTCCACAGACTGGTCCCCTTTCGAATATTTTGTATATCGACGCTATAGCACTGATTATTCATTCACTCACCGTGGAGAGTCTATCCATGAAATGTTATGATGACTAGGGGTCATCCTGACATCAAGACCAGTCTAACCATGAAGCTACAGACGTTGAAAAGATATCCTGTGGACAAGGTTTTTCATGACCAGGTCATGCTGACCTTCAAGTTCAACCTGTCGCAACCCATGAAGTCAGATTCCCTTATCATAATTTCTTTAAAAGGTATGGAACAGAAACCAAATTGTTTATGGATGGACAAATGAACAGACAGCCAGACTTGTGTGGCTTTGCCCTAAGTATTTCCCCCGAAAAATAGCCACACAACGATGTCTAAAAACCACCACAAGAAGTCCCAACAATATTTGTTCAACAGTTTAAGTTAAATGGCATAATACTTCTAACCCTAAAAGTAAGCATTCATGTATACAGAGAGATTAGCAAAAGGCTGCACATGAGGTGCCCTAACAAACAGCATTGAATTTTATTTTAAGTAAGTTTTACATCATGTTTAGCACATGTTAGGCCATATATGATGGTCAATTTGTTTGTGATAGAGGCAGACCACCCTGGGTAGAACCAGTACTGTATAACTTTCACCATCCGTAAGAACTGACAGTTTCTCGCTTGACAAGTCGAGCTCCCAATGGGATTCGAACCTGCAACTACTTAACAAACACAACTGCACACTATAAAGGTGTTGATTTTTAATTTCATGCATAACTTATACCAATTCATAAACAAGATCTGTGGAAAGTTCTGACTCAACGAAGGGAGGAAGATAAATAGAGAGTCACAAAGAAGTCTGGTGTCACAAAGCAGTCTGGTGTTGTAAAATAGCCTCTAAAATAACAACAATAGAACAAATTATGGCAAAAAGCCTAAACAAAGAAATTGATTCATGACAGACAGCATCATAAATACCGGTAGCACATAAACAAGCTATGAAGTCGAAAAATCAGTATGAGCATCTTTAATACATTAAATTCACAACTGTTTCATATTTTAACATCTGCAATAGCAGTAAAGCACTCTACAACAACAACAAAATACCAAAGCTTATCCTTGGCATGCGCATTTAGGAATTCAATTGAATTCTGTAAGGTCAAGAATAAATACTTGCAAATCCTACAAATAATTGAATTAGGAGTTTCCATTCAAAACTAATCTTAATTCCTATTAATCTCAACTAGTATTCTAGTACTCAAAAAAATTAATTATGAGCCAATACAAACTTACACATTTTAAAGGGACACTCGGCAATCTTGAGGCATTTATCCAAGTTGATATTTATTTACTGGTACTCCAATTCACTGACTCTAAGTCTACTGTCTTTTTTGGGCTGTTTTTATAGCCGTTATTCGGTCATATTCCCAATGCCTAAACATATCTTTTTTTCCCAATTTTGCGGGAAAAAATCTCATTTTTTTTTTTTTTTTTTTTTTTTGTTTAAGTGGGCCAATTATTGAGTACGAAATGCTTTGCCTCTGTTGATCTTGGTGTACAGTAAACAGTATTAAAGAGACACAATTATGAAATCAATGTTTTAATTTTTTTCCCTTGAATTTTATGTAAAATCACAGTAACCAGTTTTACCAAAAATAGTGATCAAATTCTTAATTGCGACGGTAGGGGTTATGTAACCCAAAATATAGAGAAAAAAACACTGAAGTCATGTTACATTGAAGTCGCATGTAAATATTTTAAAATGGCTGAAATACAAACTGGATTATTTATTTTTCTGATATATTATATATTCTGTGATGAATTATAGAAATTTCCCAGTTTGAGAAAATCTATAACATATCCCTTCCTCTACTGTGCTATCTCGCCTAGTGCGCAAGATAGCACAGTAGCCAAATGTTATGAACTAAACGATAGACGTCACGATATTACGTCACGAACTGACGTCATGATATTACTCTGTGCTGTCGCCAAAGGAGTGACAGAAGAAGGAATACTTGTGTCAAAAGACGATTGGAAAGAAATTCATCACAGAATATATATTATATAGTTTAATTAACATTTTTGTCGTGATATGGAAAATAATTCACTCGTGAGAAATATTCTTGCGATATAGAAACTCGTGCGAAAACGCACTCGTTTCTATATCGCAAGAATCTTTCTCACTCGGGAATTATTTCCCGTATCACTTCAACAATGTTAATTAAACTCTATATATTTACTATAAAACAATTGTTGCATAATCAACTATTATTACATACCTTACTATAAATATTTAGTAACACATTTTAGTAGAAAAACTATTGATTATCAGTCTTTTTTAAAAAATCCATAATCGGCAAACTTTGCCATTATGGATTACGGAAAATCGGCATACTGCCAGTAACGAAAAAACTGTCCGCATACAAAGACGTTATACTGGAGTGCTATGGTTGAGGAGCGGACATTGAAATCTCAACTGCAATTTTCACGCCCAGTAAATAAACTAGAAATATATCATTAAAGTGAAAGATGTGGTTTTTAAAAACAGACAAGAAGGAAAACTTGTTTAACGTAATTTATAAATTTAATAGATTTTCCAAATAATTGTTTGCATCTATGTTTGAATTATACCAGTTTGTACACATGTCGATGTATTTTGTCATACAAATGCTTCTGTTATTTTTATTCTCCTCCATTTATAGCAAGGTATGTAATAAAAAGACAATTGTCGATAATGGCACATCTAGTGCATGGCCTCGGGGGTAAAGCATTACGGCACTTAATGTGCCATTATCGACAAAAGGCACACAAAGGCGTATATTAACCTCTAATTATTATAACAGAATTATTCATATGATTTGAAAATAATAAAAAGTGAGTAGGAAAACTAGTGAAACAGCAAAAATACAAAATATACAAAATTCAAGCTTTGAGATTCAAGATTGCAATGTGCCCTTTTAAAAAGTGTTTATAACCCCAGAGATGTAAAAAAAACACCAGAGATTCGGACCTTATTCAAATCTCACATAATCTTGTGTGACACAAGGTAAAACTTATATTTGACTTAATAAGACAAAAAAAATATAACACTATCAAAGCACACATAATTCTGCAAAAACTACAGCTTACAACAAAGAAAGTAGCATACATATGCCATTGTCTGATTTTGTAGATAAGGGTTGTTCAGTTAAAACATACAAGGGACCCCAGGAAGATACTTTTGAAATTGAAAACTCGCCCATAAATGCAAAATTGAATTTAAAGAACCAAAGTTAAGAAAATAGGGTTCACCAAAGATGTTTATTAAACTGCCTTCCTGGGGTCCATGTATGTTTTAATGGAATAGCCCTAATAATTTGTTTTACATTTTTGAAAATATTAAACAAAGCATTCAAAATATAATATTCTTTTACTTGAGACCACTTGAGACTTTTGTAAGAAATTAACAGTTTTCATACAGTTACAAATGAAAATGAGTACTTGGAATTTTGAGGACTTCCTAACTGAATGTGAAGTTTCCAATCTCTGTATTAAAACATTTCTAATTAACCTGTAACAATATCAGTATTATGTGCAGTTTATCTTTAAATTATTATATAAACATGCTTGTTTTTGTAATCAGATCTTATATATGAAATTTGTAATCAGATCTCTTTTTATGTAAATATAAAACAAATATTGTAAAAAAGAAAAGAAAAGAGGAGGCCAAAATAAAAATTAACAAATGTTGAAAATACAAAATTAGTTGATGTTCTTTTGAAATGATGAACTATCCTTTAACACATATTGACAATGCACAAATCATCTATTTTACCGCTTTTGTTATTGCACACAAATCTTTGAGCAATGAAGATATATTTTACTGATAGATTTTTAAAGAACCTCTACAATGGATTAATAATTTTTGAAAAGTTAAAATAATTTATCAGAACTTGATTACTTCCCTTTGTTTGACATAAATTTAACACAAGGTAAAAGCATATAAAACGTTTAAAGGGAGTATATCAGGATTTTTCTATAAATATCTTAATATTATAAAAAATATTCCAATTCATGATAAAACACTTATATCCATCAAAATATGATGTTCGAACCATATTGTTAAGTTTTAAACTTCGAATACACCATATAGCTAGGATGGCATAAAATGCTGAAATAAACCCTGGTGCGTATCCTAGGATAGCACGCATTACTGTACAGAATGAATTTCCTTGTAACTAAGGGGTCATTTTTAAGATCATTCATTATGTTTAGGCGCTTTAAAATAGAAAATATCATTATTTTCTAATTTTAAGTCAGAACCCTAGACCCCTTTGAAAAGTCTGATGTACTCCCTTTAAGAATACTGTAGTTTAATTATGCAACATTAAAGTCCCCAGCCAGCCAAATTTTATTTATTGCCAACACGCAAATTTTACAACAGATGTTTCAAAACATACTGATGATAAAATACATATAACTACATATTTTGAGAATCCAAACTCTAAAGACACAATAAAATGGTTTTACACAGTCAGGTCAAACCCCAAAACTGCAGCGTCGAATTTTACACATATTCAATCGCGGGTATTTTAAGAATTCGTGAATTTTTTTTGTAAGGTAATTTTGCTTTTATTTGGCGGGTTAGTTTCTTTAAAGTCTCTGTATTGCTAATTAATGTATATTTTGTAAATCTTTACACACATGTGTAATAAACTATCAATAAGGTATACATAATTATAAATAACATGTTGATCACGCTTTGTAACATCTAACCCTTATGCAGGAAAACATGTAAAACGTTAGTAGCTGGCGGCGTCGACACACAATATGTTTCTGATATGCAATAAAAAGAAGCTATCATGGATATTCGGTTCAGATAGGGAATTCCAACCCTCGGTGTGTGTTTTAATCGGAACCTCGGCAGAGCCTCACTTATACCTTGGGTTGGAATTCCCTATCTTCACCGGATACCCATGAAAGATTCTTATAATGAGGTACCAACTCAAAAATCATTTGAAACATATTCAGCTAAAGGTATTTAAATTGTGTATTTTTAAATTTATGCAAATATAAATTATTCTATTTATAAACATATTACATTCATTAAATCTAAAAACTGGCGGTATAGTTACTTTAAGGTTATTAAAGCTCATTTAAATGCTAAGTTTCCTTTCATCGTGGGTTAAACTATAAGATTAGAATCATCGCTGTTGACCGACACTTTTGAACTCGCTTGAGACGGAGGCTGAAAGTAGAAACAACACAGCATCGATTACGGCACGGTTCAGTGACAACTCCAATAATTATATTTTAGGAGAAGGACATCATAAGTATTTTACTTACGTTCTAACCCCTTTTCTTCTATTGTGTACACATATCATGCTGTAAAAATAATGAGAAATAAAATATGTTTAACCCAGTTATAAACATATAAATCTTTGTCTATTGTTTGGGGCGCTTGTTTCAGTTAGATTTTTTTTACTTTTCAGACAAAATTCATCTACATGTAGCACCTAAATAAGTTGTATATCAGTAAAACACATGTATTTTAAATAAATATTTCATGCGCTAAAGATGTTTTTGATGAGACATTTTCAATACAAAATACTGCTAAAAGGAACATTTTTAAAAAAATATTTTTTTTAGAATTTTTTATTGTTGGATATTCGTAAATTGAGACACCCTGGAAGTTTTATATCAAAATATGAAGAGTAACAGAAGTTATTTGATATTTCTTAATTTTCTGCTGTCCTACCAACAAGGAATTTACACGGAAAAGCCACAACAAAAAATCATTTTGGCTGTAATTTTATTATTTCTCAACCAATTTTCAGAAATTAAGGTTGTTTTATTTACCACTAAAAATGCCGGTTCTAATGATAATTGACGTACGTATGAAGCTACTGCAGAAAAACCTTTGGCAGAAACAAGCGCCCCAAATAATAGTTATTTCTGTCTGATTAAAGATCTATGCAATTCAAGGGGTGAATGCAAAACTATCGCAATGGACAAGGGACAAAATTGGCCCCCAATATTGAAAGTTTTAATGCACAAGTTTTGAATATCTAGTTTAGCTGCAAATGAACTGAATCAATATTAAAACTCATTACAAGTACGTTTGAAGAGTTTAAGAGCCTCACAAACAAGGCCTTTTCTTTCAAAAAATGACATTTTTGTTCATTTTCAGCAGTTTTCGATCAGTTTTTGGTCTTGGAAATATAGAGCGCACCCTCGAGCAAGGCTGATATTTTGTTGAAACAGGTACTTGATAGGGATGCATCATCAGCCAAAAACCTGTGTGTGCACGGAGGTGCGCTCTATACTTTTAGGATCAAAATCTTGCCCAGAAAGGTCCAAAATCTACAAAATATAAAAAAATTACCAAAAAATTACGTCTTTTGAGACCCTATTAATTCTTCTAGATAAATAAAAAAATAAAAATATTTTGAAGATAGAATAGGATCAATTTACTTCAATATGCACAACAGATTATATGTAAATTTTTTTTTTTTTGCATTTTGAATATATTGGGGGCCAAAATACCCCCTTATCATACCTTGTCCTTTATAAATAAAACCATCAGTCAATGAAAATGCACCCTTAAATACTCCATATGTTTATGTTGTTGGATTATTTGCAGACCATTTTGAATTAAACTGCTGAACCAATATTATTTTTTGAAGTATTGAATCTTGATACCCAATTTGTCTCACATGTTTATTGGTACGCTTTTATGACAAGCAGTTAGGCTGTTATTTACCTTGTCATTTAACATTGTTTACTATGGATAAATATAAAAAGAAAACTGTTCCACTAAAGTTCAAACTGCATTTATCTTTCTCGGAATAAATTCTATTTGGTTTTACTGTTTTTTTTTATTGTTTGACGTATAGTGCATCTGCACATCCTTAACTAAGAAACATCAACTTGAAATCTCAAAGAGTATAGAGGGAGTTAGCGCCACAAGGTGGTAATTTCGTAATAGTAAATTACTGCAAGTTCACCTAAGTTGTACTCCAGTAGAGGGGCGCTATATGCAGGAAGTAAAACCCATTTTATATACCATACTCCCTAAATGACCATACTAAATTAGAATCAAATGCATTCACATTTGGACACCATGATACGCGTTGGTTTTTTTTTTGTTTTTTTGCTAGATTACCCTCCTGGGGGATCCCAGAGGATGGAGCCAAAATACCAAATCTTACTGCGCATCCACACATCCTTAACTAAGAAACGCCATACATGAACTTGATATCTCAAAGGCTATATAAAAAGTTAACGTCACAAGGCAGAAACTATGTAATAGTAAATTACAGTAAGTTCCCACAAGTTGTACCACTGTATAGAGAGGCAGCATTACGCAGGAGGTCAAACCCCGTTATATATACTAGTATGTTGTGCCTCGAGTCCATCAATGACCATACCAAATCTGAATCATAAACATTGAATTTCACATTTGGACAAGATGTGCATTTTGGGTGACTTTTGATCCGATTACCCACTAAGGCTCCCAGTGGGTGAAGCCAAAATATGAAAACTTATTGCATATCTATAAATCCTTAACTAAGAAATACACCAAACATGAACTTGAAATCTTGAAGGGTATAAAAGAAACTCGAAGTAGTAAATTACTGCAAGTTCCCCGAGTTGTACCCCTGTAGAGGGGCCCCTTTATGCTTGAGGTCAAAACCAGTTTTATATATGTTGTGCCTCGAGTCCCTAAATGACCATACCAAACTAGAATCATAAGCATTCACATCTGGACAAGATGAGTATTTTTTTTGTGATTTTTGACTCAATTCGGCTGGTTTTCAAGCTTTTCCGAGCTTTCATTGCTATTAACAATCAGACAAACTTTTGTAAAGATCAAGTAATAAATGAAGGTGCTTGAGTGTTCACAAGGCAGAAAATGGCATTTTTCAGAAAAAACAAGGGCCATAACTCTGGTAAGTTATGGTTACTAATCCGATCTGGCTGGTTTTCGAACTTGTCCGAGCTTCAATTGATTATAACAATATGTGCATTTTTGGTAAAGATCCGATAAATAATGAAGGTTCTAACCTGTTCACAAGACAAAAGTTAACAGACGACGGCAGACGACGACAACGGACAACTCGAAGTTACTCGCTGGCTGATCTGGGTTTACAATGGACACAAAGGCTACTGGCTGTATACAAGATATCGTCATTTTTATGTTGGTTCTTTAATATGTCTAAATCAAAACTAGTCATCTCATAAATATTTTTGACGGTAGAGAAGCTTACCCCTTTGCCGTAAATATTCTGTGTTTACATTGTTTTTATTCTTGGTAAAAAGTGTCACGTGACTGTTACTAAATATAGACTGAATTGGGCCCGTCGTATGAGCTGAATGTAGTAGTTATCGTCATCTTCAGTTTAATAACCCATATTTGGGATGATGAAAACTGGTGTAATTTAGGAAAAAGATATCTACAATTAACTGTACCATCGGGTGTAATTTAATTCACTTCGACGTTCATAATCGAAAGGGAAATAACTGTTCGCAAATTTAAATTGACTGACGAGTACTCGTTGTCTCCCTTGGCTGAAAATGTTAGCACACGTTTTTAGTTTTTTGGAATGGTTCGACGTAAAGGGTCAGATATTTCAAAAGGAAATTTTCCTGCGCATTAGTTTACCACGTGATTCTCCCCAATTGTGTTTTGTTTATAACAGTAGGTAAACGGGTTGGTTTGAGAGTGTATGTTAACATTTCAGTCGTCTGATGATAGTGTGTAGTGATTTGTAAAGTGGGGTCGAAAAATAATCACAACATCGAGCGTTTTATTGATAAGGACGAAATCTGGTGAATGACGATAACTGGTACACAACCAGTATTATTGTCGGGCTTAGCGGGCTAAGTACAAGTTATATGAATTATAAGTACAACTGTCAAGTTATATGAATTATACGTACAACTGTTAGAAATATAATCCCCATTTAAAGTAACATTTATGATTTAGCAACAAAATGCAGCCGTGTCGTCCAGGATTCGACCAAACATTTTGATTAACAATAATTAACCGGAAGGTAACATGCGTCTTAATTTAATGCATATGTTATGCCCTGCATTTTCATGTAGTTTTTCTTGTATAAAGTATAACATAAACTATTCAAACAATTGTCATATGTATGTAATTATAAAGGTGTGTTTAATTAAATATGTTGTCAAAGGCATCAGTGTATATTTCTTTAAATAACATAAATTTCTTATTTTTCAAACTTTGTAACGTAATTCTAAATATACTATCTTATATTTTATTAAATTGTTTTTACTAAATAGTTTCTGACTTTCCCAAAAATAGTTCATTCAAAGTCAACATTTTGTATGAAAAGTTTACAACAAATGTTCTCATAATTACTTATCAACTTCTCAGATGGTGTTAATTGATAAGTTGTTTGATCCTTAGAGAAGTGATCAAGCCATATTGTAAAACAAGCTGTGAAATTCCTATGAAACAGGAAATGTCAAAGCCAACTTGATTGTGTTATCCTTGTTTGTCTAGCCTTATAATGCAACATGTTATTTAAGCTAATCTTATTTTTACAATGATTATCACACCTGGAAGCCAAGAAATGGTATTTAAAACAGTAGTTATGTGCTCTTCTAGGCAGACTGGAATTTACCGTCTTAACGTGCATTACACTTTTAATTTGAATGGAATTACCTTCAATTTTCATAACTGTGTGATACTGGACTTTACCAAATAGTTTATTAGTTTACCTTGAAAGGAATTACCTTTCATGTGCATCCATTTCGGATAAGTAACTTTTCTATCGACGTTTAATTATCTTGGAGTATGAGCCAGTGATATAGAACTGTATATTAGGAATACCGATGTACATTATAAAAGTGTTTATATTATTAAAGAAGTTGTCATTGAAAACCTGCGTGTCCATTATTTCAACCTTCGAATTCACACCAATTCAGCACGCATAATAAGTGGTGAGTATCACAGTGGTACGTGAACTGACGTACCTCTCAGCAATTGCCAAGCGAGTTCCCTAAATAAACACTATAATATAAGCGACTTTTTACTGTGATTTTCCATCATTAACATGGATCGCCGATCAGCAAGGAACAACAAGTTTAGAAACAGCAGACCACCATGGAACCAACAAATGCTACCCGTGATTCTCTATTTGACACTACCTGCAAGCAAGTGCCATCATCAGCTTGACAAACAGACACAATGGAGAAATAAGAAAAGTGTCAAACAACGGCAGCGTGACCAGGAAAGATTGAACACTTTCATCCAACGTAAGGCAATTTGCACACTTTTTCCTTTTCATTCAGTTTGCAATTCAGAAATTAAAGCGATGGTTTCTAGGCACAACGTACAGTTTGCCTCTAAAGCTGTTTCAAAACAATCAACTTTTGAAAATAATGATAAACAAAACATAGAAAACCTACAGCTACAGTCAGAAGTTTCTCTTTTGAAAGATTGTGTGTCAAAGGAACACTTTAAACAGGACATTTCTAAAAAACTTATTTCGCATCTTAAAAAGGAAAATGAACAATTAACATGGAAAATGCATTATTTAGAAGAATCGTTAAAAGAGAAAACCCAATTTATTGAAAAATACACAACGGAAATGATTCAATTGAATTCTGTAGTCGGCCATCTCAAAATTCAGATAGCATGTCTGCAGGACGAGAACCATCACATTACAAACACAATGAAACAACAAACACAACTTAAATATAAACATCACCAAGATTTAAAACCTAGAATCAGTTCCAAGTCAAACAGAATTCAATCTCTTGGACTGCTGAACGAGGAAGCCATACTGAAAGCAAATGATAGACTCTTGGAACGTTTAGAACACGTAGACGAACCTACTCCACGTGAAAATGACAACAGTGCTTCAGCAAGAACATTTCGTTTCGACAAATCGATGGCAATGGCCTTACGAAGGGCAGAAGAAGCACACGCATCCAAAAGTTTAACTGTGCCAATTGTAAACGACACACCTATAGCGACCAGTTGAATTGGCCCGCTTAAATTGGAAACTGTGCATATCGCATCAATCCTTGAAAGGCTTCCGATTTGAACCCAGTGTGTCAGTATAATGAACATGAGCGGATTTATTATTTGAATTGTTTTTAATTAACACTACTGGAATACCCATATGAATTTACTTTTCAGATTGTGATCACATTGTACATATGTTATATTTTCATTTTTCAAACTTTGGGGACCAAAGTCTTATAACCAGTGGGGAATTGTTATGCCCTGCATTTTCATGTAGTTTTTCTTGTATAAAGTATAACATAAACTATTCAAACAATTGTCATATGTATGTAATTATAAAGGTGTGTTTAATTAAATATGTTGTCAAAGGCATCAGTGTATATTTCTTTAAATAACATAAATTTCTTATTTTTCAAACTTTGTAACGTAATTCTAAATATACTATCTTATATTTTATTAAATTGTTTTTACTAAATAGTTTCTGACTTTCCCAAAAATAGTTCATTCAAAGTCAACATTTTGTATGAAAAGTTTACAACAAATGTTCTCATAATTACTTATCAACTTCTCAGATGGTGTTAATTGATAAGTTGTTTGATCCTTAGAGAAGTGATCAAGCCATATTGTAAAACAAGCTGTGAAATTCCTATGAAACAGGAAATGTCAAAGCCAACTTGATTGTGTTATCCTTGTTTGTCTAGCCTTATAATGCAACATGTTATTTAAGCTAATCTTATTTTTACAATGATTATCACACCTGGAAGCCAAGAAATGGTATTTAAAACAGTAGTTATGTGCTCTTCTAGGCAGACTGGAATTTACCGTCTTAACGTGCATTACACTTTTAATTTGAATGGAATTACCTTCAATTTTCATAACTGTGTGATACTGGACTTTACCAAATAGTTTATTAGTTTACCTTGAAAGGAATTACCTTTCATGTGCATCCATTTCGGATAAGTAACTTTTCTATCGACGTTTAATTATCTTGGAGTATGAGCCAGTGATATAGAACTGTATATTAGGAATACCGATGTACATTATAAAAGTGTTTATATTATTAAAGAAGTTGTCATTGAAAACCTGCGTGTCCATTATTTCAACCTTCGAATTCACACCAATTCAGCACGCATAATACATATACACATTTCATATTAAACTTAAGCACATTATGAAGGATTTCATTTGTATCTGGATTGACACCATCACCTCCGGTCCCTTTAATTAGGATTACATCCACCACATATATGGTTAATACCCAACCCAACTGGGGCCTGTTTTATGAAACATCTTACGATAATTTTGATCATAAATAATTATCAAATTATTAAATGCATTGCTAAATGTTACATTAAACAGATAAATTATTTCCTGTAAACTATCTAATACATTTGTTGTTTATTATATTATGCAATTTTTCCACCCTTTATTGCTTGCTTCAAATACTTTTAAGGAAAATGGCTGACGTTATTTTATTTTGACTTGTAAGTTGTTTCATAAAACAGGGCCCAGTATTGTAAATAGTAATCAGAAGTAAGTGCCAGGCTATGTATCTTTAAAGGGATGCACGACAACCTTGATTTTTTTAAAAACATTCGGTGTCCCGTTAGTTTACACAACTTGCATAATTATCAGCAAATCATCACTAATAAGTAAATTATCATGGATGCACCAATAATATTTAAATATTTTGTAGAATAACAAAGAATTGAATTGAATTGGGGTTTTAAGGGGCACCAACACATGAAAAGGTTATATGGCGCCTAACAGGAATGAACATGCCAGGCTCATCTTCCATGTACATCGAGATAAAAACTGGAGAAAGGGCCTAGAACCTTCTCACCCTGAACTGCAGAGTTGCTGCAAATTCTATTGTAGACACTCCATTTACGCTGGAGCCACGTTATAGTTTTTCTGCCAATGCTCTAGTGATGAAGACCTTTAATGAGCATGAACAAAAAATGATAAAATGAACATGAATTTGGCAGGCGAGTGGGGGGGGGGGGGGGGTTCTACCCCTCTGCCTTTCCCTCCAACGGGATCTGCAGTGGCCCTATCCTTTGCCCCGTAACCAAACGGAGCCCCCGGAACCACACGGGGCAGAATAACAAAGAAATATAGAACATTGACCTTCAATGTGACCTTGACCTTTGAGTACCGGACCCGATCCTGATTGGTTAACATGTGTGTGACATTACATGGAAATCCTTTTAGTTCTTTCGAACTTATGTTTGAGACACGTTTGTTTTGGATGCAAGGACGAATGGATGAACTGACGGCTGGCCGGACGACCGGACGGTGCTATTACTATATGCCTTCCCTCGGGGTCGTAAAAACTCCAGATTTGTTACCTATTATTTATTTATTGCAAACAGCTTTAAAGTCAAAATGATACTGGAGTAATAAATCGAGGTGCTAATTTTATTACTTGTTATACACTTAAAGACTGTCGTGGGACCCGTTTATTTCATTTTACTGATGATTTCACAGATTTGTTAAAGGCCAGGGTTGAGTATAAAAAACCCAAAATGGCCCCAGAGCAACTCATTTTATGCATTATGCTGCTCAGAGAGGTTTAATCACAAATTTCTAAATAATGAAGCATTTTTAAACCATAAAATTTGACATGTAAATACACTAAACATTACTCTATACAGATATATCAAAATAATTATATAATGTATTTATTTTCTATACTTTCTAGAACAAAACTTTTATTCCTAACTGTCAAATTTGAATTTGGTGCATCTATTGATAGCTGTACCTGTAAAAATAAGATCAGTGATTGGTCAGAGTGCTGAAACCTTTATCTTGAAACAGACGAAATACTAACTGGCGACAGTGTATACATGGTGAAGGTGGACTCTACCGAACGCTGGGGTTTAATGACAATATCCGACTCAAATTCTCATCTGCACTAACTAATACATAGCTTACATAAACAACACCACAAAGAAGATATTAAAATTAATGAATTAGGAGATGAAATTAAGAATGGAATAAATGGAGTTTTACGCTACGTTAACACGTGAATAGATCATAATTAGCATAACCATGACAATAAACAACAAAATTAATTAACTTTGGAAATACCGACATTTTAAGCAGTTGCATTGAAAAGAAGAGTTTATTTAAAAGCAGTTCTTATTTCAAAGCATTCAAATTAAGTTTTGATATTTTGAAACAAAGGCTGCAAGCTGAGAATTCAAGTAATCTGATTAAAAGTCAAACTGATATACCTTTGGTCATCACGGTTAAATCTGGTGATGTTGAAAAGGAACGGATTAATAAATACAACACTATCAGGTTTAATTTCCCAACACAGTATTGATAATTAAAAATAATCTAAAACAATATATCAAGATTGCTGTCCAATTAACATAATGCAGATTTATTAATGGTTACACGCTAAAGGTCGACATGTAATGCAAATTAATGGGTTTGTGCTATAAGTTGTGCATTGCAAATTAATGGTTATATGCTAATTATAGATTGTGTTATGCACTATGTTTTGCGCCACAGGTTGTGTAATGCAAATTAATGATTATGCAATATGGGATGTGTAAAGAAAATAAATGATCATGCACTGTAGGTTGTGTAACACAAGTTAATGGTGATGAGCTGGTGTAATGCATACTAATGGTCACCACTATAGGTGGTGTAATGCATAATAATGGTCTCCACTATAGGTGGTGTATTGCATACTAATGGTCATCACTATAGGTGGTGTAATGCATAATAATGGTCTCCACTATAGGTGGTGTAATGCATAATAATGGTCTCCACTATAGGTGGTGTAATGCATAATAATGGTCTCCACTATAGGTGGTGTAATGCATAATAATGGTCTCCACTATAGGTGGTGTAATGCATAATAATGGTCTCCACTATAGGTGGTGTAATGCATAATACTGGTCACCACTATAGGTTGTGTAATGCATAATAATGGTCTCCACTACAGCTGGTGTAATGCATACTAATGGTCACCACTATAGGTGGTGTAATGCATAATAATGGTCACCACTATAGGTGGTGTATTGCATAATAATGGCCACCACTATAGGTGGTGTAATGCATAATAATGGTCTCCACTATAGGTGGTGTAATGCATAATAATGGTCTCCACTACAGGTGGTGTATTGCATAATAATGGCCACCACTATAGGTGGTGTAATGCATAATAATGGTCTCCACTATAGGTGGTGTAATGCATAATAATGGTCTCCACTATAGGTGGTGTAATGCATAATAATGGCCACCACTATAGGTGGTGTAATGCATAATAATGGTCTCCACTATAGGTGGTGTAATGCATAATAATGGTCTCCACTACAGGTGGTGTAATGCATAATAATGGTCACCACTATAGGTGGTGTAATGCATAATAATGGCCACCACTATAGGTGGTGTAATGCATACTAATGGTCTCCACTATAGGTGGTGTAATGCATAATAATGGTCTCCACTATAGGTGGTGTAATGCATAATAATGGTCTCCACTATAGGTGGTGTAATGCATAATAATGGCCACCACTATAGGTGGTGTAATGCATAATAATGGTCTCCACTATAGGTGGTGTAATGCATAATAATGGTCTCCACTATAGGTGGTGTAATGCATAATAATGGTCATCGCTATAGGTGGTGTAATGCATAATACTGGTCACCACTATAGGTGGTGTAATGCATAATAATGGTCATCGCTATAGGTGGTGTAATGCATAATACTGGTCACCACTATAGGTGGTGTAATGCATAATAATGGTCATCGCTATAGGTGGTGTAATGCATAATAATGGTCTCCACTACAGGTGGTGTAATGCATAATAATGGTCTCCACTATAGGTGGTGTAATGCATAATAATGGTCTCCACTATAGGTGGTCTAATGCATAATAATGGTCTCCACTACAGGTGGTGTAATGCATAATAATGGTCTCCACTATAGGTTGTGTAATGCATAATAATGGTCTCCACTATAGGTGGTGTAATGCATAATAATGGCCACCACTATAGGTGGTGTATTGCATAATAATGGTCACCACTATAGGTGGTGTAATGCATACTAATGGTCTCCACTATAGGTGGTGTAATGCATAATAATGGTCTCCACTATAGGTGGTGTAATGCATAATAATGGCCACCACTATAGGTTGTGTAATGCATAATAATGGTCTCCACTATAGGTGGTGTATTGCATAATAATGGTCTCCACTATAGGTGGTGTAATGCATAATAATGGCCACCACTATAGGTGGTGTAATGCATAATAATGGTCTCCACTATAGGTGGTGTAATGCATAATAATGGTCACCACTATAGGTGGTGTAATGCATAATAATGGTCTCCACTATAGGTGGTGTAATGCATGATAATGGTCTCCACTATAGGTGGCATAATGCATAATAATGGTCATCGCTATAGGTGGTGTAATGCATAATAATGGTCTCCACTATAGGTGGTGTAATGCATAATAATGGTCACCACTATAGGTGGTGTAATGCATAATAATGGTCACCACTATAGGTGGTGTAATGCATAATAATGGTCTCCACTATAGGTGGTGTAATGCATAATAATGGTCACCACTATAGGTGGTGTAATGCATAATAATGGTCACCACTATAGGTGGTGTAATGCATAATAATGGTCTCCACTATAGGTGGTGTAATGCATAATAATGGTCTCCACTATAGGTGGTGTAATGCATGATAATGGTCTCCACTATAGGTGGTGTAATGCATAATAATGGTCTCCACTATAGGTGGTCTAATGCATGATAATGGTCTCCACTATAGGTGGCATAATGCATAATAATGGTCATCGCTATAGGTGGTGTAATGCATAATAATGGTCACCACTATAGGTTGTGTAATGCATAATAATGGTCTCCACTATAGGTGGTGTAATGCATAATAATGGTCTCCACTATAGATGGTCTAATGCATAATAATGGTCACCACTATAGGTGGTGTAATGCATAATAATGGTCATCGCTATAGGTGGTGTAATGCATAATAATGGTCTCCACTATAGGTGGTGTAATGCATAATAATGGCCACCACTATAGGTGGTGTAATGCATAATAATGGTCTCCACTATAGGTGGTGTAATGCATAATAATGGTCTCCACTATAGGTGGTGTAATGCATAATAATGGTCTCCACTATAGGTGGTGTATTGCATAATAATGGCCACCACTATAGGTGGTGTAATGCATAATAATGGTCTCCACTATAGGTGGTGTAATGCATAATAATGGTCTCCACTATAGGTTGTGTAATGCATAATAATGGTCTCCACTATAGGTGGTGTAATGCATAATAATGGTCTCCACTACAGGTGGTGTAATGCATAATAATGGCCACCACTATAGGTTGTGTAATGCATAATAATGGTCTCCACTATAGGTGGTGTAATGCATAATAATGGTCTCCACTACAGGTGGTGTAATGCATAATAATGGTCACCACTATAGGTGGTGTAATGCATAATAATGGTCACCACTATAGATGGTCTAATGCATGATAATGGTCTCCACTATAGGTGGCATAATGCATAATAATGGTCATCGCTATAGGTGGTGTAATGCATAATAATGGTCACCACTATAGGTGGTGTAATGCATAATAATGGTCTCCACTACAGGTGGTGTAATGCATAATAATGGTCACCACTATAGGTGGTGTAATGCATAATAATGGTCACCACTATAGATGGTCTAATGCATGATAATGGTCTCCACTATAGGTGGCATAATGCATAATAATGGTCATCGCTATAGGTGGTGTAATGCATAATAATGGTAACCACTATAGGTGGTGTAATACAAATTATTGGTTATGCACTATAGGTTGTGCATCAATGCAGATTAACAATTGCGCTGTCTAAGGCAGTTTGGTGAAGTGTATGGAGGCATTAAGCATTAAAAAGCTTTTACTCATTTATATAAAATGCAATTAAAATGCATTTTAATAAAGCAGAGACATTTTTAAGCGGGTTAATGTAGTTATATTCTTACAAGTAATTTATGTTTTATTAAGTCTGTCCAAAATGTCATCATTCTGAAATAGAATGTGTTTCCATGATGTATCTATAGAAAGTCATTGGTTAACCCACATCACATGACCAATATCTACAGAAAATCATTGGTAAACCCACATCACATGATCATATTTACAGAAAATCATTGGTAAACCCACATGACATGATCATGTATGCAGAAAATCATTGGTTAATCCACATCTCCTGACCAAGTCTGCAGAAAATCATTGGTTAATCCACATCACAATCACATGACCATATCTACAGAAAAGCATTGGTTAATCCACATCACATGACCATGTTAGCAGAAAACATTGGTTAATCCACATCACATGACCATATACACAGCAAACCATTGGTTAACACCCATCACATGACTATATATACAGCAAATCATTGGTTAACCCCACCCCGCCATAACATGACCAAGTTTGCAGAAAATCACTGGTTAACCCACATCACATGATCATAATTTACCTATTCATCAATTCATCCATAATGGAGTCACAATTCTTTGGATCACTAATTTGAAGGCTAATAAGTAAGTAAGTAATTTCTTTATTTATGAGGTTGACTCAATTGATTAATCAATATACTGTAAGAAGAACACTTATATAATAACCTAAACATTGACTGCTGGCAGATTTTGAGTATTTCAACCAGAAGGGTGTTCCACGGAACCCTTGTGTCACCTGCCGTGTGCTTATTTCAGCAGGTACAATTTAACTATCAAGTTTGAAGATAAGTTTAGAGGTGTAATCCTTCATGAATTATGGAAGATATAGTATTAAAGTTTATGAAAAGGGGCATAAATCTGCATTGGATAATTGATAAGAAAGAACTGTATACAGTTTCATGACCATATCTCAATATTTTGCCAAGTTATGAGCTAGGTTTATAATAGGTTGCAGGCAAAAATTATACGAAAAGGGGGCATAACTCTGCCAAAATGAAAGTCAGATTTATTGGATATGTGTAACAGCATTCCTTGGGTTTAGATGAAGATATGTGTAAAGTTTCATGAACATATGTCAAATACTCTTCAAGTTATGGCCAATGTTAGGTTACAGGTTAAAGAGTGACGGACGACAGACAACGGACGACAGACAACGGACGATGGACAAAGTGATCCCTAAGTGTCTGTCATTCTACCCCTTTGTTCCCTTTTGGCTCTGTTTTTCCCCCAACTGGAAAGAAAATAATCCCAATTGCCTTTAAAAAATTAACATGAACATACTGAGAAGAAACTGAGAAGAGACAAACGTGTGCTAGTGCATTGTTTATTTATACTGATACAGACATATTTTAAATCCCTATTGAAAAACTCCCAGTAATTAAACTATATTATTTGATTCACAACAATGTTTTTTACGGTTTTTACCACCAAGGAAATGTTCAACCGAGGCAGAGGCGGCATTATTTCAAAATCTAATCTCTGTTTTACCAGTGATAAAGCCATTCAAAAGAAAGCAATGTGATATTAACCCTTAATATAATGGACAGTTATTTCTTTGAATTAAGACCATTCCATTTATGTTACAAAGGGGTGTTCTAGGCTCGCGTTAACCATTCGCCAAATCGCCATAGGCGAAAAGAAACCCGATCTGGCGAATGAAAATCGTAAGAAATACATATCAAATTCGCCAGACATCGGCGGTCTGGCGAATCCAAATTTCCGACCGACTTTGTCTTAAATCTCGGAAAATCCCGAATTCTAATACACAAAGTAGTTCACTGTTTATAAAGCCACTACCCCGCTGGGTGTTGTTGGCTAATTAGCGACAATCAATTTGGACTGATAAACTAATTATCGCAGTGTTTATTGAAGACCGCTGTAATTTATTGTTTCTATTGTCACTGTGCGATAGACTCCGCCCACTGTTCCGCCTCTTGCTGTCAATCAACTTGTTTGTGACCCCGCGTTCAATATTATCCACATATTTAACTGTGTTATCGAGCCGGGTAAAACATTAAAAATAACGTGGCGCCCTCTATCGGCCAAAATGGCTTTTCAAAACACAAAGTTTGCTTACGAATTAATAAGCTCGAGATGCCGTCGGTGTTTTTCGAACTTTACGATCAATGATAAGAGTAATTAGTTGTACACCCGGTAGCGATGCCGTCGGTGTTTTTCGAACTTTACGATCACTGATAAGAGTAATTAGTTGTACACCCGGTAGCGTAAACTGGAACAATGGCAAGTGTGAACCGATGTTTGATCGACTGTCTCTGAATTGGGATAATTTATGGTTGAACAATCATGAACAAATGCAAAAGGTGGGCTTACTCAAAATATTGAGGTACAATTTTAGAATGAAGTGGCTTTTATTACTTACTCTGTGCATGATATTCGTGGTGTATGTGGCATTTCTGAATTTTGTCTCACAATGCAGCGCGATCTTTCTAGCTCCTTTGGAACTCCTGTTAGTTGAACTTGTTTTATAGGCCTCAGCTTAGCCTTACATTTTTAAATATATTTATTTTATTTGAATTTCTATGAATGTTAGTAGGTCTATATTTAAATACATTTAATGAAAAATTAAATACTAAATGGTCTAATCAATGGTGACAAGAGTCTGTATTTTTATATTTTCTTATATGCATGCATTCATTGTCCTTTTTTAAATTTCAGTCGACATTTTTAAAAAAGTAAAATAGCATTAAATTAACTACAATTTTTAAAACTTTTTGAATATTGTACAGCTCCAATTGTAATTATAAGTAATTGTAAGCACTAAAGCAGAATGCATATGATGTGGACATATTGATACCTATACATATAGGTTAATAAAGCATACTTTTTTTAACTTACTATTGATGTGTACGCAAACGCGAAGTTTTAGCACCTAAATATCTAGGCAAAAGTCTGGCTAAAGACATTCTAATCTGGCTAAAGGAATTTTTAGGGCTTTAGCCAGATTTGGCTAAAGGGTTTAAAATCCTAGCGCTAGCCTTGGTGTTTTGGGGAGAATGACTGATCAGCAGTGGGACATTGTAAACCCTGATCAGCTGATCTTGGTTTACAATGGACGCAATGGCTTTTATATTCATGCTTAATGGATTAAGGGTTAAAACAATACTCAAGGTTATTTCTACTACATTTATCAAACCAAATGAATTAATACAACGTGACAAGTCTGCATGTAATTTCAATCATTGTCGATATAAAAGTATGGCCTTTGTGCTGGTTAATGAAGATTAAAAACGGTTCCATATACAGGTGTTCCTACTCCCAAAAGAAATATAGTTGGTTTTTCACAGCAAGACTATTCCATTAAAACATATCCCGGACACCAGGAAGGCAAAAAAATAAACATCTATGGTTAAACGCACTTTTTCTAAAATTTGGTTCTTTAAACTGAATTTGCATCTATAGGTGGGTGTTCAATTTCAACAAGAAGCACCAGGCATCTGTGCAGACACTCGGCTTTCGAAGCCTTGTCTATTTATTGGGAAACTAAGTTGAAGGTGAATAATTCTGCTTAAAAGCCTAACAGAATTATGGCACTTGTCTTTGAGTTCTTCATATAAAAAGTGAATGCATGTGTGATGTGTCACTGAGTTCTTTAAGTGTTTTTTTTAAGATACAATGAAATATTTAAATTTAAAAAGACCAAGTTGACAAGCTTTATACATATAAAACTTTAACCAAATGTTCAAAGTATGAAAGGGGCCATAATTTTGTTAAAATACAAGCAAGAGTTGTAGAACCTGGCTATATGATGTTGTCTAATGATACTGAATATATCTGTAGTCTCAATCCATTATGTAAAGTAACTTTCGAAATACAAGCTTACGTACACAACTTTAACCAAATTTTCTAAGTATAAAAGGGGCCATAATTTTGTTAAAATACAAGCAAGAGTTGTAGAACTTGGCTGTATGATGTTGTCTAATGATGCTGAATACATTTGTGAAGTTTCAATCAATTATCTAATGTAGCTTTCGAGATACAAGCTTACATACACAACTTTAACCAAATTTTCTAAGCATAAAAAGGGGCCATCATTTTGTTAAAATAAAAGTAAGAGTTGTAGAACCTGGCTCTATGATGTTGTCTAATGCCACATACATCTGTTGAGTTTTAATCCATTATGCAAAGTAGTTTTCGGAGATACAAGCTACAACTTTAACCAAGTTTTTTAAGTATAAAAGGGGCCATCATTTTGTTAAAAGCAAGAGTTGCAGACCCTGGCTGTATGACGTTTTCTAATGAGGCCGAATACCCTTATATGTGTGAAGTTTCAATCCATTATGAAAAATTGTTTCGGAGATACAAGCTTACATATAAAACTTTAACCGCAGGCAGAAAACGATCAAATGACGACAATAGCTATTTTTTCTTCTTCGAAAAAGCCGAGCTAAAAATGCCTTCCATGGTTTCCCTGTATGTTTTAATGGAATAACCCTTATCACATTTCTGTTGGGGAAAGTTTAGGATTTCTCCTAATAATTATCTCATAATTTTTTTAGAAATTCTGGAAGTTGTTTTATATTATGCTGAAAGAAATTTACTGCCTTTTTATAGAATTTATGAAATGACAGTGGTAATTTGTCGAACTACAGTCTTGATCATAAGTAACCATTTCAATACAGACACAACACAGATGTTAAAGCATAGTGAAATATGACTATTACTAAAGGTGATGAATACCCCCGCTTTTTTGATTTTTTGATATAGCCGAGAAAATAGGTAATTAACAATGGTGAACAATGTAGGGGGACATAAGGTCATCAGTTATGAGTATATGAAGTTTGGGAACAACCCATTCAAAACTGTTTGAGAAATGCAAGTAATAAAAATGTGTTATGCGACGGAACCAAAATGTGTTACGCAATGGGACGTTACGGACAACGCGATTCCTATAAAGCCCCAACTTAACTTTGTGAAAGTGGGGGTATATCAATTTATTATATTATTATTTATTATATACTTTCCAGTGAAATAGTAGGTTTTATGATTAAAATAAACCATTATATTTTCATTGTCTATATTTCACGTGAAAATATTTTCACTCAAAATGACGTCATGCAACTGTCGACGTTGTTGACGTTATTGACGTCATTGTTTTGGCACATTATAATTTTTGTGAGTTGTGAGTATATAATAAATAGAATATTTGTTGGCTTGTCGTGAATATAGGATTTATTTTCATCCTAAAGCACTCGTGAAAATATAAATTTTCTCACTTCTCGATGAAAATAAATCCTATATTCACTCATAACAAACAAATATCCTCTATATAGGAATCCAGTGGGCAGGTTATATTAACGAGAATTCTTTCACTTTTGTTTTTTCACTCATTTGCACAGTATTTCCTCATGCAAGAACAAGAAGCCTTCCATTTCATGAAAGATTTTCTTTAAACCCAACCAATCCATAAATACTCCATACATGCACACCCCACCTCTTCTACATCGCTTACATCCCCAATAAACAGTCATGCTACTAATTGCCTTAAAATAAAGGAGTGTTCTCTAAAGAACTATTAATGTATACTCGAACACACCCAAAGCTTTCTTCACACCAAATGCCAAAAGCCTTTAACATATTATAATTGAGTGTTGTACTTACGTTGTAAAAACAACAAGGAAAGCAGCACACTCCAAATGATCTGAGGAACTGGACCTCGCCGAACAGCACGAGCATAAAATACGTGCTCGTGGACAGAACGAGGAGCAGGCACCCCAGAAGGCACAACACTGCAGACAACAGTGAGATTATGGAGTAGGTCTTCATCTGAAAATAAACAAAATGAGGAGCTCCACAGACGTTGATTTGTATGGTGTTTTACGTCATTTTCAACACATGTAAGGTTATATACGACGGTCGTTTTTTGTGGTGGAGGCAGACCACACACTTTTCCTAGGCAGAACCAGTACTATACACCTCCCGCCAACGGTAAGAATCGACAATTCTTCATTTACAACGATTAGAACCTGCAGCGATGAGAGGCGAAGGTTTACAACACAATGTTGTTAACCATTTGGCCAGGGAGATGCTCCTCCACAGATGTTGAACGGGCTGTATTGTGCTTATATGTTCTATATATATATAAATGTACATACACCCATATCAGATGTAGTTTTATGACTTTGGCAGAAATAGCATTCATTATCAGTGTGCGAATTAAAAACTCCAGCTACCAAATACAACTTGGAGCGACAACCATAATTCTTTTAGATTGTCATGGCGATGGGTTTTTGGCAGAGCAATCGTCTTGTGGGTTCAATCACCAGCTGGATCACACAAGACTTCATAAAAAGGTAGTAGTAGCTTCTTTGCTAGACGTTCAGCATAGAAAGGGTAGTGCTAGAAATGGTTGGCCTGGTGTCAGAGTAATGCGACTGGGTGGGGTATCATGACATGTGTCTACGGTGCGATATTCGAATGGCAGCACTATAAAGGTGAGCATAGAGCTCATTGCTACGAGCATTAACCCCATAATACATACATAATATACTACTCAAAATTTGCTAAGGATCACTTTTATTTTTCCATATAATTTTATTAGAAACTAATTCACAATAACGGTATTAATTTCAACAATTCCACAATTTGAATCAAGTCTTAAGATCACATGACCATAAACTGCCCTAAATAATTTCATGTAAAATATAAACAACGCTATTTGTTTCAGCAAGAAATTTAAACAGCAAAAAATTGATCCTTAGCAAATTTTGAGTAGTAAACATACATAATACATACATATTCTTTCAGACTGCCTCAAGTCTCTTTAAGATTGACACAAATGGTTTCAACTGTACGTGGTTACAAACCTTTTCTAAAATATCTTTTATAAGTGCCATTTCAGGATCTGTCTCCTCGCCATTCCACTGAAATTAATATCAAATCAAATAATTTATTATCATATTTAAACAACACTGAACATGACAATGTACCAAAAACAATAGGTCTTCTTAGGCCCAAGAGCGCTCTACTGGATAATGTGATAAAGGTTAGGTAAATAACCAAAAGAGCATGAATACAACACATGAGCATAAACGGATATTATATTGACCACAGCCCGAAGTGTTCTATATAGCAATTAATTTGTACCATTTGTACTTAATACAGAAGCCTCACTTAAAAACAAACAAAGATAAAGCTTTTGTGACAATGGACGAAGACGGACAAAATTGCAATCGGAGGGTCACGGCGATCCCTATGACTTTAAATCTGCCTGTATATATTTAAATTAACGGAAATAAAATTATATATAATATTTATTTTTTTGTTTAAACATATTTTATTTCAAAGATAATGCATTATACAAATGTATTCACATGCATCATATCAGAATCCTAGTTCTTCTTTAAGAGATATTTTAAAAGAGTCTACTATGTAACATTCTCCTTGTAAAAATGTGACCAAAGTCAGGCCTTTTTCTACTATTCTCACGGGTCCGACCATCGGACCCGTTCCCAATGCCAAATATAGTTGTTTTTTCCCAATTCTGAAATAAAATTCCCATTTTCTTTTTTTTTTCTACAAAGTCAGGTCAAATATACAAATGTTTACAAGGAAATACTATAAAAATAACAATATTTATATCATGTATCATGTATTGAAACCAGGCAATTAAAACAATCTGATATTTATGTACAACTAACTTATGCAAATTCCCAATTTGAGGTGTAAAGCGATTAAATTTTTTCCCAATTGGGCAAAATTTACGGTGTAAATTTTTCCAATTTGTCCAGGGTCTTTTTCCCAAAATGGGCAGAAAAAGGCCTGCAAGTGGGTGGGGCCAATGTTGACCTCAGAGTCATTGTTTGAAAACCTTTGGTGAAGTAAGGGCTATTCCATTAAAACATACATGTGACCCCAGGAAGACATTTTTGAAATTGATCACCCACCCATAGATGCAAAACAGAGTTTAAAGAACCAATTTCTGAAAATAGGGTTCACCCATAGAAGTTGATTAAATTGCCTTCCTGGGGTCCTGGGTATGTTTTAATGGAAGACCCCTAACATGAGATGAATCTACAAGCATCATATTAGAAACCAACGTATAAAGAAGATTGTTTAAAGTAGAGTTGTTCAGATTAATCATCGATCAGTTATGCCTTTGATCTGATTAATCGATTACAATTTTTCATGACCGACTTTACTCGGTTGTTCAAAGTTATGGCTTATATCATCCTCTTGTAGTAAAATATACAAGAAAATAAAATGAGCTGTAATTTTGCAACAAGTAATCACATATTTATAGTGGGTAATATCACAACTTATTTTTTAAAAATGTATGTTGGGCAATTTCATTCAGTTCCTTTATTACCAGAATTTTCATGAATTTTCAGCCGATTCCCAACACTAGTTTGAAGTCTTCCCTATGTATCTCTATGTAATTTTAAGTGTTACCATTTTGACTCCCGTTTGCTTACAATGTCTGGCTGCTGGTCATTTCCCCCAAAACACCCCTTTGTAACATAAATGGAATGGTCTTAATTCAAAGAAAGAACACTCCATTATATGCAGGGGTTAAGTACCATGAGGTGAGTTTACTTCCTCACTTACAAGTTGATCTCCCAGTGGGGGTCGATCAGGCAGCTGTGAGAGGTGAGAAAACTTTAGATGAAGCATCTTTACTATCCCGGTCACGGAGGCACACGAAAGATCAACAATCAGTGATCACACTACCTCAAGGCTCAGATGGTCGCGGAGACACAGGAGGCACACGACAGATCGACAATCAGTGATCACACTACCTCAAGGCTCAGATGGTCGCGGAGACACAGGAGGCACACGACAGATCGACAATCAGTGATCACACTACCTCAAGGCTCAGATGGTCGCGGAGACACAGGAGGCACACGACAGATCAACAATCAGTGATCACACTACCTCAAGGCTCAGATGGTCACGGAGGCACGTGACAGATTGACAATCAGTGAAGGCTCAGATGGTCACGGAGGCACACGACAGATCGACAATCAGTGATCACACTACCTCAAGGCTCAGATGGTCACGGAGGCACGCGACAGATTGACAATCAGTGAAGGCTCAGATGGTCACGGAGGCACACAACAGATCGACAATCAGTGATCACACTACCTCACGGCTCAGATGGTCATGGAGACACACAACAGATCGACAATCAGTGATCACACTACCTCAAGGCTCAGATGGTCACGGAGACACACGACAGATCGACAATCAGTGATCACACTACCTCACGGCTCAGATGGTCACGGAGGCACCCGACAGATCGACAATCAGTGATCACACTACCTCAAGGCTCAGATGGTCACGGAGGCACACGACAGATCGACAATCAGTGATCACACTACCTCATGTCTCAAATGGTCACGGAGACGCACGACAGATCGACAATCAGTGATCACACTACCTCATGGCTCAGTTGGTCACGGAGGCACAAGACAGATCGACAATCAGTGATCACACTACCTCAAGGCTCAGATTGTCACGGAGGCAAAAGACAGATCGACAATCAATGATCACACTACCTCATGGCTCAGTTGGTCACGGAGGCACAAGACAGATCGACAATCAGTGATCACACTATCTCACGGCTTAGATGAGATAAAAGTCAAGATTGCCATGTGTTCCTTTAAAACCATGCAAGAAAACGAAAACTGTATTGATGTTAACGCTTGATAAATTCTTTAAGATTACCATGCGTCTCTTTAATAATGGTCTTGGACTTTACCTGCAAGTTTGTATTCTGTCTGAAGCACCAGAGAATCAACACCATCATCGCCAGGTTAAACAGAAAACCAAACAACGTGACAAAGTAAAACTGCTGTATCTGCAAACATAAATAGCATAACACACTAGTGTAATAAATATGCAAATGAAGGATGAATCATCACTCAGCTTGGTATGCAATCGGAATTGCCTCATTGATTTCTGCCATAACTGTCAAATATACCGCATTATGTAAATCACCAAGGCAGTTCAGTTGCTTGGTGTCGTATGGATAAGACCGAAGCAATATATATAGAGAATATTGTGTCAGTGCCTTTAACTATCAAGTTTATTAGGCTGGCCACGAAAACGAAGAATGGCGAGGCTCGTTTTCTAAGCCTCGCCTAATAAACTTGATAGTAAAATGCACTGACATAATATTCTATTTATCATGTAGATTATCCACATTTTTTGTATGAATTACTATTATTACCTATTTCTCAGAATGTTACGCTTATCTAGGACGCCGCCATGTTGTTGTTTTTTGTTTGTTTTATGACGTCAGGCAACGTTACGTGCATGACGTCAGATAACGTTACGTACAATAAACGCCGAGGGATTCTGTATCGATTTGCTCTATTGGTCATTGCCTAATAAAGCAAAATTTAATAGGTCACCCCTTTATTAGGCAGAAAAGTGCATATCTGCATGATAAAAATAAAGATGCTATGTGTCATATTAAGGTTATCGAACATGCTGCCTATTTAACACTGAATTCATTGAACCCACACTAAAATGACTCGCGGGTCAACAGTGGAGTTCGCTATCAACTGAGCTAAGCGGGCCAGATGTAGTATGTCTTACTATTTAGAGTACTAATGTCGTAATCATATCGGTGGAATATATATTTTCAAAACACACAGCGCCCATGATTTTCTTTGTATCTTTATATAAAACATGCCATTTAGTGCATTTCTTTGAATCCACAGCAATAACACACAAAGACTTAGTCTTTATTCGGATATAGATCTTCGTGTTTTATGTGGATTTTCGTTTGTTCAGTTCACTTGAATGTCATCTGAAGTGCATATGAAATGCATGTTTCATTGATTGAATTTAGTTGATCTTTTCATGCATATTGATTAGATGAAAGGTTGATCTGACATGACCTCCAAGGCAGTGTTGTCAGATCCTAAAGCGGAGAGTATCAAAGAGTAATAAGGATATGATTTTAATGAGATTGTGAAAGTCATGAATAGTGAGACAAGTGAAATAAGATAGAATGGTCATAATTTATAGATTTAACAGAATTTCAAAGCATAATAATTTTTATTATATCATACCGACTTCTTGAAATTTGTTTTAACTTTTACCAAACTTGTTTTATTTACTATAACTCATTTCGTAAAATCAGTATTAGACCATAGCTGTCAAGGCCCAGTGGAAGTCAAGCGCGAGATGGGTCCTAAAGGGCAGTTGCCTCTTGGTTTTTCAGTCAGTGGAATGAAGTCTGCTGAAGTCCGAGACTGTCCGTGTTTGAATTTCGTAAATTTTAGCTTAGAGGTATACTCGTAATACTGTTCATATGATCATACATTTCAACTGAATGTATTTAAGTCACACCATATATGGAAGCGATACTAGAATGATCCTGGTTAAATACCAAATTTTATCGATTTTTCAATTTGGTACAACATATAATAATTTTATTTAAAAAATGGCAAATAAAAACATAAATGGTCAAATTTTCAGCATGCGTGAGAACTTAAAATGTATGCCTGTGACCGCAATTTGATACAAAAATGCATGTGTCTCATGCCCAATGCGTGTGACTTGACAGGTATGACAGACATGTCTCTCATTCTGAATAATTATGTTTCCACTTACCGCTCCTAAACTTCTTGTTTTTGTTGCTCGTACAGCACAGCTACCCGCAAGAATCAGCTGAAAACGTACAAGGACTGAATAGTAGAACATATTTAAGGATTTCTCGAGGGTAAAACGGTGCAATAAATTTAGAGCTCACCACATCATGTGACTAAGGATAGAGTTTAAAGGGAAATATGGCAGTCTTGCTTCTTTTTTAAAACTCGCATTGTCCAGTTATTGTTTCTACGAAACTACATATTTGTAAAAAATTATTGGCATCCTGCTATTGTTTCAAGGGAACAAACTTAAGTCTTCAGTTTTGAACATGAGCGTGAAATATGACTAAGTTTGTTTGTGAACAGTCAACTTGGACTGGGATAGCTCCTTCAGAGGGTGATATGATGCAGCTTGGCAGTTCTTCCAGAGATCTGTATGTTATAAAATTAATCCAAACTAGAAAATAGATGGCTTTAGTTAGTGCTATCAGTCACATAACAAGAGCTGTCAGAGGACTATAGCTCGACTATTTCGAATTTTTAGAGAACAAGAAAAGATACACCCGGCATACCATCAGAAAAAAAGAAGTGAAAACAATTGGGCGAGCTGGATGTTTCAAGAAAGAAAACATTGAAATTTTCATTAAATCAAGGGTCACAATATTTCTGTGATGACACGGAGGTAATTTTATAATAACCCTTTCAAAGGAGCAACATATATGTGTAAGAATTGACTAAAACGAGCCCATGACCCAATATGGGTGAAGTAATAACATGCGTAATGCTATAACAAATCCCAAACCAAAATTATAGATATATACATGCTTACATGCAAACCTAGATGTGCATTTCTTGCACATTTTATGGGCCATCACAATTTGGGTTCCATGGGAGCCCAGAATTTGCAGAAGACAAAATTACTTATCCAACCCTTTACAACATACTATAAGGAAACCAATTCCAAAATTTAGTTCAGCTAGAACAAAAAATGTAAGAGATATAGACCTGTAAACACAGCTTACACGCAAAATTTGATGTGAAACGAGACATATTTTAAGGGCTATCAGAATTGGGTTCCATGGGACCCAAGGGGTTACAGGAACCAAAATTACTTAAGCAGCCCTTACGATAATGCTATAAGGAAGCTAATGGCCAAATTTGGTTGTGCTAAGGTAAGAATTGTAAGAGATATAGACTTGTAAACACAGCTTACACGCAAAATTTGATGTGAAATGGGGCACATTCTATGGGCTATCATAATTTGCGTTCCATGGGAGCCCATGGGTTACAGGAACCAAAATTGCTTATGCAGCCCTTAAGATAATGCTACAAGGAAGCCCATGAGCAAATTTGGTTGTGGTAGGATAAGAAATGTAAGAGATATAGACTTGTAAACACAGCTTACACGCAAACCTTGATGTGGGACGCCGACCCCGACCCCGGGGTGATTACATAAGCTCTCTTATTCTTCGAATAGGCGAGCTAAAAATGACATTTTTTACCAATTCAGGGGCCATAATTTTGTCAAAATAAATGGAAGAGTTATGGGGATTATTGGATGAGGTACAGAATTTGATGTGAAACACTAGTTTAAAGTTTAATGCAATAACTTGAGTAGTTTTGAATGTATAAATATATTGCACAAAAACTTTAAGGTAAAGACAAGACAATCAAAGAGCGATAACTTTGTCAAAATGCAAGGAAGAGTTATGGGGATTGTTGGGTAAGGTGCAGAATTAGATGGGAAACATTAGTATAAAGTTTTAATGCAATAGCTTTAGTAGTATTGAAGTTATAAATCTATTGCACAAAAACTTTAAGGTGAAGCTGGGGACGCCGACGCCAACGCAGTGGTGAGTAGGATAGCTCTCACTATACTTCGAATAGTCGAGCTAAAAATGGATTCAACGAAAATTTTACGTAAAACTGTTTTCATACAAACGTACAGACCCAGCTGCATTCAAGTACCCGGGGTCCCCAAATAAATGAAGAACGAACACAGAAAGAACCATGAACGAACGGAAAATAAACGTAGAATGAACATTACATGATCTGTATTTAAAAATGCATTTCATTCGTTTTCATTTTTTAAAATGCTAAATGCTGAAAACGAACAAAACTAACGCATTTCGCTATTTTGGATAACTTACAGTATTATCCTTGTGGTGATTAAAGTCTCGATTTAAACGAAGTGCGTTTTTCAGTATTTTAATTTAAACAAATTACACTGTATAAATGGTGTTTTAAGCATGATTACACATTTACTTTCATTTTTACTGATTCAAAATGGGAAATATTATATTTATTGTGTAGCACAAACGTTATATTATTCAAAACTAAAACTAAAATAAAGTTGAATGATAAAAACAGCCGACATACAGTATTTGGTGTCATGTACTCGTATGTTACATTTTGATGAAACTAACATAAACCAGGAAGAAAACAGAATAATCATCAATGTGCACCATCAAATGATGTCAACTAAAGGACACATTCTTCAAATGATCACATAAACATTAGTCGTCTACTCTTGATAAAAATCGCATGACTGGATATCAATCATATCATGTGTAATTTAATTGTGAGAGATGTTGCGATTGGTAAACGCTGAACGATCGAATGCAAATGCATTTTCTCCATTAATGCAAATGATTTGCGTTTCAAAAAAATTAATGCATTCATAAAACGGAACACATTTTTGGGGTACTGGAATGCAACCGTGTCTGTACGGACAAACAAGAGTAAAACTATACTCTCATTCCACTTTCGTTGCGGAGCATAAACAGTTTTGTGAGAAAGGTTCCTACCACTATGCCGGACCACAGAGTGGCTCCATACGAGTTATAAACCCAGAGTGCCCATCTTGCATCAACACTTATCAGAAGTGGTACCACAAATATTTCCACTGCACCTGTAAAATAACATAACACATTATATATCTATAATACATACAGAGAGAGAGACCTTACATGAGTATTTATTGCACCTAGCACAAAAATACTAGGAATTTCATTGGATTAGAGAGGTCACAGGGGCGTAGCCAGCGATACGCACTTACGCACGTGCGTAATATCGATTTAAAAAGTGAAAAAATAATTATGGCCAAAAATGGCATAAAAATCGAAGGCTTACTTAACTCCTGACATGTTTTTTTCATTTTTAAAGAAATTATTATTTTACCCTAGAAGGCCGCAAAAAAGTGACCAAAAAACCCACCAAAGGGTGTCTATATTTTAAAAAATTCTAGGGGGAGACCACCCTAACCCACCTCCCACCAGCTTGTGGGGGCGACCCCCTCCCGCACCTACCCCTACCTACGCGCCAAGGGTAATCGGCATTAAGGATGTGTACTTAAGATTTTAGCCTGGCTACGCCTCTGATAAACATAATAAGTAAATTTAATAATATTATTAAACTGTACCGGTCGTGACTTCAAACTGCTCGAACATCTCAATGACGTTGACACTCCATTAAAATGGGTTACTTATCGGTGTTTGCCTTAAAAAAAGGTGCTCGATAATAAGTTATTGGGTTTGTTACTGACCCCCTACAGATAGATGCGGGGTGTCAGATATTTACGAGGACTCGGCTATTGCCTCACCCCCTATAAATCTTACTTGTCCCCACATATTTCTGTAGGGGGTCATTAACAAACCCACTAACTAATATTATGTATTATTGAATTTATTCTTAGGTGTGCAACAGAAACCAAATGCTTACCTGTGCTATGCACAGAAATCAAATGCCTAGATGCACCTGTGCCTGAGAAATATGTTAACCAGGGCCTAAATTCATCAAATTTTTGAGCACAAGAATCAGACTCGGACTCAAAATCTAATTTTTTTTGCAAATCCTATCAATATGCGATATTCAGACATTTTTTGTTAATTACCTTCAAAATTACTAATTTCTGTTACAAGTAAAAATAGTAATTTGCTTGTAAATGGAATTAAAATAATTGAGATTTTAACTCGAGTCCGATTCTTGTGCTCACAATATGATGAATGTTAGGCTTATGTTACCGAAATCAAATGCTTACCCATGCCAGAACACAGAAATCCGACAATTATCTGACATACTCCAATCTTCAGTGGCCAGTGGGGGAGAAGCGGTCTGGTTGGACAAAATGTTTGATTCTCATCGGACCTGATGTGTGGATTTGCGTCATTAATGATCCCATCTTCGATGGCTTCACTGTCAATTTGGTGATATGGAAATCGCATTCTGTTACACAGTCATCTATCTGTAGGTTAGCATACAAGGTAATCAGAGCCAGTGTATTAGCCAGCCAACCGTGCAGCCGTCTTTTGCACAATTTTTTTTTTGCTGAAAAACAATTCCAAACTCTTACTTCTTATTTTCTCAATATTTGTTATGTTTTACAAGAAAGATGATCTAAAATGCACCTTTCTCACCTTTATCTATGAAAATAAATTACCCCAGACACACCCTGTTTGCATATTTGCACACCCAGTTCTTGAATTTCTGCCTAATACAATGATCAGAGCTGTAGATAATTTTTGACTGCATTTACTCATCAAAATGGACGTGAATTATCAGTACATGTTTATTAATACATTTTAAAAGAACCAACTATTCTGATTGAATGGACATGATGGAAGTTAAGTAAAAACAAAAGCAACACTTAATGACCTTAATATTAGACACATGCTTGGAACAATTTTCATCATATAAAATATGAAATAAACTGTTCCACAGGACTTTACATACAAATATAATACTCATGATTTTTAACCCTTAACCCGCTAAGCATAACTATAATAGCCTTTGCGCCCATTGTAAACCCAGATCAGCCTGTGAGTTACTCTTTGTCCCGTAAATGGAATGGTCTTAATTCAAAGAAAGAAAAGTCCATTATATATATGTAGCGGGTTAAGGGTTAAAAGTTATGAGTTTTTGTAGTAAGTTGATGAATAATGATACTCAAAATTTTAGAAGAACTGAGGGTTTTTGCAACAATACTCAAAAATTCAGCTTTTCTACAGCTCTGGGTAATTTTTATGTATGGAAATACAAAATTGAAACGAAGCACCACCCGTCGATATTGACGCTAGACTTTCAATGCTTTGTTTATTTACAGGAAACTACGTTGACGTGCATAAATCTGCTTAATTGCGGAACAGAATTATTGCACCTGTTTGTTAACAAAATTTTGTAAATACAGAAGATTGATTGAATTGGATTTTATAGTCGCACCAACAGCTAAGGTCATATGGCGACTTTCCAGCTTCCATTGGTGGAGGAAGATCCCAGGTGCCACTCCGGGCAATTTTCGTGCACGGGCGGGCACCTGGGTAGAACCACCGACGTTCCGCAAGCCAGCTGGATAGCTTCCACACATAAAGATCCCTGAGGGATCGAACCTACAGCGGTGAGGGGCAAGTGATTTCAAGTCAGAGACGTTAACCACTAGGATATGGACGCCGCCTAAATACAGAAGAAGTATTGCTATGCAATACAATGTCCACTACCATTCATTGTTTGATAATTATTTTTTTTGGAGGATAATTAATTTTCTCCTTGGATAAAGTGACACATGAACATAATGCAACATAACAGCAATGTGTTACTGCATTAGGTATAGCATGTTAAATAAATAAGAAGCGTAAAATGCCCAATTAACTGTCTGAAAAATATGACTGAACATCGTATATCTCGTATTATTTCGGACTGCACATGATTTCAGAGTTCAGCATGTGAAGATTTCTTGACAAACACAATAAAATGCAATCTTTAATGCCTTTGAAGAAAAATAATCACTCGAATAAAATGCAATCTTTAATGCTTTTGAAGAAAAATAATCACTCGATGGGTCAGTTGCAAGAAAATGAAAACTACCCTACCCGTTTTTCCGGTTTCACACTAATCCCAAAACTTTCCTTTGAATAACTTACTATTACACGACTTAAAAATCACTGATTTAAAAAAAAATGTTCGTCTAAACTGACAGAATCAATGTCAATACAAAAATCTGATGCCAAAATGTTCAGTCTATTGTCCAACAAAAGTTACGCATAAAAAGTTATCACCTCGCTTACATGTTTTCATGTTTGTTTCCCTCTTTAGAGTACAGCATGTATGCTATGAAAAGAATCCTAAAAAGTGTGTTTATGTGAAAAGTTTGGAGTTTTGATAATTCTCTGCTATATATGATTATTTTTAACTCGGGCCAACGTGACACATGATGCAGATGAGTGCATGAATGATTCTGCACGAACATTAAAGAAGTCTTTCTCGGGGATACCTTTTTGAGCTCAGGATGCAAAGGAGCCCTAGTAGACAGTCTTTCTGCGAAACTCCTTAAGACTACCTATCTTTACGTCCCTGTAATCATATTAAAACTGCTATGTTGAAGTAAGTATATGATTTCTAGATTTGATAGAGTAATATTTTAGTAAAAACCATAATTATATGCAATTTAGGAACACCGTAGAAAACATATGACATAGTTCACCGGACATACACTAAGAAAGTATGCATTGAATTAACATTTCAAGCATCTAAAGTGATTATCAATATATTTATTTACCTATCTGAACCAAAATATCTGTTATATTAATCATTTTAAAGTTGTAACGGTCAACCCTATTCAGATGTAGTTAAAAAATATTAAAATTTCCAATATTTCCAATATTTGTTATTATTCAGGTAAAGAGTGACAGTCACGTCATCGTGACCGCTGCGGAGATAAGTACATGTATTTCACGCAAAATTAAGACAATTTCAAAATTGCGACCAACTTTTCCTTTTGACACTCGTAATTCTGTGAACAACATCCAATTGTTTATCTTTAAATTATACTCCGAGAAGAGTCTGTTCTACTCCTAAAATCCTTTCATGTTGTCAGTTGATACAGGTGGTGGATAGTGGAGTTATTTGTTGAGGGGAATATGAATGCCTTCACCTCGCATGAGAATATCATGGGAATTTAATTAATACGTTAAATGACAATATGGTGAATATAGTAAATAAAAGTGTACTTCAAAACATAAATGTTTTAATGTGTCACATACTATAAACGACAAAGGTGCAGTTTTATCATTTCAACTTGTTACAATAAACATTAATTGATTGATTTGTTAGTCTAAAGTAACATAATAAATCGACCCGATGCCGCAAACATCATTGAAAGTGTATGACTCTGTGTATTTAGTAAAAAAAGAAGGCTTTTAGGGTCAGAGAAGGCTCGGATTACCTATATATCTATCAATATGATTTTTTCAGACCTCCACCTTGTGTATGTAGTTAGGTGTATAGTCTCTACAATAGACAAAATAGAGTCTAGACTGTACTCACTGGAAAGAAAAACGTTTCATTCCTCATCCACCACACCCCTCAAAATTTCCCCAAGACCCAACCCACCCATAAAATTACCCCACCCCAACTTTGTGTTGACTATATATGGTTGACAAAACGTATATTCGTAAAATAATGTTCTTCCAAATAAATATTTTACCTATGGTTTTACTTGCTAAAAGATACAACGATTAATCTCTTTACCTCTTTACAACTGTGACTTTACAACAGATTTGCCTTTGTTGACAACTTCTCACGTGATTTATACGGTCGGTGCCATAAACGTCTTCAGACATTTTTTGCGAAATTATTATTTCTAATTTTTTTTTATTATTATCCTTTATTTAATCATATATCAATACACCAAATTAGTTTCCACCCTCTAAATATAATGTTTTGATTGAACACAATTATTTTACATTTAACACCCCGAGACCACGCAGAGTTATCGTTCCTTGCATTCATTATATATTATATATGAAGGGGTATAAAAACCACTCCCGAACCCCGCACCTCCGAACCCCGAACCCTTTACGGAAATTAAAAATATGTTTAACTGACAATAAACAGGTATTTAATGTATATATATACATGGTTAGAATTTGATTGCCTTAATTAAAATATTTGTGATTAATATTTCATAAGTCAATTGAGGAAGGATGTATTCCTGACCAATGGAAAGAAGCTAATATTAAAGCATTGCATAAAAAGGGTCCTAAAGACAATGTAGGCAACTATAGACCAGTTTCTTTAACAAGTGTTACTTGTAAAACAATGGAAAAATTAGTACGAGACAAGCTAGTGAAACATATGGACGATAATTCTCTTTTTTCGGAAGAGCAGTTTGGATTTAGAAATTTGAGATCATGTGCTCTACAGCTATTAGACGTTATGGAAAAATGGACTGAGTGGATTGATGAAGGAAATCGTTATGATTGTGTCTATCTAGACTTCCGTAAGGCATTTGATACGGTTCCACACAAACGACTCTTAAACAAACTTAAATCCTATGGTATTAATGGAAACTTATTGGACTGGATTAAATCCTTCTTAAGTGATAGAAAACAGAAAGTAATTATAAACTCTAGCGAATCCAAATCTGAGGATGTTATAAGTGGTATTCCACAGGGAACAGTACTTGGCCCAATTCTATTTTTAATATACATTAATGACATTAAAGATGCGATCAGTAGCACTATACGCCTTTTTGCGGACGATTCCAAGATTTATAACATTGTGAATAATAACACTGATAGTAAAATTATTCAAGAGGATCTCAACAAGTTAAGTCAATGGAGTGAAACCTGGCAATTAAAGTTCAACGTTGAAAAATGTAAAACCCTTCATTTTGGGCACAATAGTCTAGAAACAAATTATTACTTAATACAAGATGGCCAAAGGAAAGAAATTCCTTCAGAAAGTGTTGAAAAAGACTTGGGAGTTGTATTTGAGACTGATTTAAAATTCAGAAAACATATAAATGAATGTATTAATAAAGCCAACAGAACATTAGGACTTATTCGAAGATCATTCCTATACCTGAGTAAAAAGTCATTTAAAAAGTTGTATAAAACTCTTGTTAGATCAACTCTAGAATATTGTAACATTGTGTGGTGCCCTAGGTACAAGAAAGATATACATTCATTAGAACGTGTTCAAAAACGTGCAACTAAACTTATTCGCGAAGTGAGGCACCTCCCTTATGAAGACAGGTTACGTGAGCTAGACTTGCCAAGTTTGACATACAGAAGACGTAGAGGTGACTTAATTGAAGTATACAAGTTGTTCAATAACAAAGAAGATATCGATATACAAAACTTTTTCAAAATACATGTATCAGATGCTTCAATTACTAGAGGCCACTCTTTTAAGATACATAGAAACAGTGCAGACTTGATGTACGAAAACACTTTTTTTCACAAAGAGTAGTAAATTTTTGGAATAATTTACCCACTGTTGCAGTAACAGCAAAAACTATAAACAGTTTCAAAAACCAAATTGACCTATATTTCGGAGAAGAAAAATATCAATACCGGAACAGTCAACAGAGTGAAGATCACAGAGGGGGTTATAGAAGCTAAATGCTTGTTACCCTCGACACGGATGTATGTATGTATGTATGTATGTGATAAATCTGCTATTATATTCCTCGCTAAGGGTATAAAACCCACTTCCATTCCGTACCGAACCCTAAATCACCGAACCCCTAGTTTTTCAACGATACGAGGGTTGTCAAGTTTAGCATTCATAAGCTAATAAACCTCATTATAAATGTAATTTCCAGTCTTGGTTTCTTTTATTAATGGAGATACAGCCATTTGTTTACGTTTTTTTACCGATACCGAACCCGAATCTAAAAATAATTACGGTGTCGTTCGAATAACACGTGATATGAAAATTACATATTATTTCAATTGTTTTATTGAATGCGGGGACTAACAATTTGATGGCAGATTCTGAGTTTGTCTGAATGGATACAAAAAAAGCGTCTACAGATGGACATTGTTGTTTCTGGGATGTTGCCAAGAAGAGGCAATACGTGGCCCGGAGTACGGGGCTACACAGAAGCACAGTTGTATATTGGTAATAAGCGGGAAACAGATGTCAATCGTTGTTTAGGGTTAGTCGCATCTCGACTGGACACGGCTCATTACATTGACAGCATGCGTTTTTGGCATGCCTCATCACTGTTGGCCAGAGACGGCTAGTCTTTTGACTGTTACTTATGATATGCAGGCTTCATTACCGCTGCTCCCAACTAAATTCCATTATGTTTATTTCGCTCTTCGGGGCATTTCATTTTATTAGATACTGGGACCATATGCCGTACGACATGGGGAAGAAGAAAGATAATCCATGACCACCGCCATATGCATGCCATCTTCGGGATGGTTAAACTTTTGTACTATTAGTATTGATTTTATTAATACTGAGTTCTGCTCAACCCGGGGCTAGAGAGCGTGAGCGGTAGCTAGCATATTTCACTACTGCTCATGAACAGTCTCAGTCAAACCGAGACTGCAATATTTCGTATGTGTCGTTTTCGGCCGTTTTCAAAGGTCCATTATCATACTCTTTTTTTTTGCACCTTTCGACGTCAGGTGTTGCACAGCTTTATCTTGTGACTGATTTTAGTTCACCAATTAGTGTAGTCAAGTTATATATACCTGTTTGTTTGTGTCACGGCTTTATGATATAATCGGTCTAAGATGATAAGCATAGATAAAGGCAATGTGTTGCCTTCTTAATAAAACAAATGAAATATGTCATTTTCATATCACGTGTAATTCGGACGACACCGTAATTATTTTATATAAGGGTTCGGTATCGGTAAAAAACCCGTAAACAAATGGCTGTATCGCCATTAATAAAAGAAACCAAGGCTGGAAATTACATTTATAATGAGGTTTATTAGCTTATGAATGATATACTTTACAGAAATAACACGTTGAACCCTCGTATCGTTGAAAAACTAAAAACTAGGGGTTTGGTGATTTAGGGTTCGGTACGGAATGGAAGTGGGTTTTATACCCTTAGCGAGGAATAAAATAGCAATTTTGTCACAAATATCTTAATGGGCTATTCCAGATAATATCCGTACCCACCCTAAGGAAGGTCAATTTTTGTTTCCAGGGGGTGTGTTTAGGAACCAAATATATCCAGGGGTGTATTTGAAGCATATTGCAATATTTCCAGGGGGCAGGTGGTGAAAATAAAAAGATATTTTCCTAGGGGGTGGGGTTAATTTTATTTCCAGGGAGTTGTTTTCGTGTTTTGCAAAATGTGGTATTTCCACGGAGTAAAGAAGGATGCTGGGGGTAAGGAAGGACTTTCCAGGGGGTATTTGTTTGTTAGACTTTTCCTGGGGGTATAATGGACAACAAAATAATATTTCCGGGGTGTAAGAAAAGACTTTTCGGGGGGTGTGGGGTGGGGCATTTGTAAGAAGAAAAAAAACATCCTGGGTGGGGGCGGGGTATCTTATGTATAACGATATTTCCAGGGGGAAGTAAGGAAGGACTTTCAAGGGGAGGGGTGTTTCATAAAACAGTATTTCCTGGGGGTAAGGAAGGAATTTCCAGGGGGGTATTTGTTTGTTAAAAAACTTTTTCCTGGGGGTATAATAGAAAACAAAAGAATATTTCCAGGGTTTTGTAAAACAGTATTGGCTTTCCAGGGGTATTTGTAAGAAAAAACAACTTTTTAGAAAAACAATGCTCTAGGGGGTAAGGAAGGACTTTCCAGGGGGTATTTGTTTAAGAACTTTTTCCTAGGGGTATAATAGAAAACAAAAGAATACAACCCTCTTACCGCTTTAAAGGGAATGTAGCGATACAGCCAAACAAGCTCTATTATTGAGAGTTCTGAAAAACTTGGAAAACGGCCAAAGAATTATCAAAATCAGATGATAAACAAAAAAGGTATGACCATTTGATGGTTGTTTTTAAACGGATATGGGAGCCACCATTTGAGAACTGTGACATCATAGTTCCAAATGACGATAATGGAATATTGATAAATATCATTTAAAGCAAAGAAAATTAATGCCAATGAATTCAATATCATTTACTGGTCACATAAAGTATAATATTGCCATTATGTATATATATTTTTGATATAGTTGCTGTCATTTTCTTCCTATAAATCAGTGAAGTTTCATATTTATAAATAGTCCATATATGGTCATTTAGAAAGTCTACGATGTCATAGCTCTTAAAATGGCGGCTTGCATATATCCGTTTGAAAAAAACCTTCAAATGATCATATCTTCTTTATCATATCATCTGATTTTGATCATTCTTTCACCCTTTGCTAAGTTTTTCAGAACTCCATATAATCAACATTGTTTGGCTGTGTCGCTACATTTCCTTTAAGTATCATTACAATGTGACATACTCCCCTGCGGGAACAGAGAACCATTTGCTGAATCTTGGAGTTAACCAAGTCAAGTAGGCGGATAAGTGTGACAGTGGTGACTGAATAGCTCAGTTTGCAGAGCAGCCAAAGGCCCTAGGTTCTAGTCCCAGTACTTCTGCAAATTATTCTCAGACGGTTACATTTGGCACGCAGCGCCGTTAAGTGACGGAGTTGACTAAGTGATTCATGCGAATTATACTTTTTGTATGGAAGCTCAGTCGGTAGAGTATCGGTATGCTAGTCGGAGGCCTGGGTTAGAGCCCTAGAGCAGCTGCATAATTAGCTCTACTGGCCAAGGGCTTATGGGATGGTGTGTTGTCCGTCTTCCGTCGTCCGTCGTCCGTCCGTCGTCCGTCGTCCGTTAACTTTTCTTCAAACGACTTCTCCTCAGAAACCGCTTGGCTAATTTTGACCAAACTTCACATGGATGATCCTTAGATGAATGCTTTTTAGATTTGTTAAAATTAGGTCACCGCTACATCCAAGATGGCTGCCATCACCATATATGGTCGAAACCTTAAAAAATCTTCTTCTCCAGAACCTCTGGACAGATTTCAACAGTTTTTCTTTTAAAATGATCGCCAACGCCTAGACTATCAAGGTTGTTCAAATAAAGTCCCCAGGGTCAAACATGGCCGTGCCCCGTGGGTCCAAAGTTTGTATATTGAGGTTTTGCATGTTTTTCATATAGACATATAGGCAAAAACTTTAAAAAATCTTCTTCTCTGAAACCACAAGGCACAGAGCTCTCATGTATTACATGTAGCATCAGCTTATGGTCCTCTGCTAAGTTTGTTCAAATGGTGACCCTGGGGTCAAATTTGTCCCCGCCCCGGGGGTCACAATTTTACATAGACTGATATAGGATTTTTAAAAAAATCATCTTCTTCTCGGAAACTACAACAGCCGGAGGTTTGATATTTTGCATTTACTATAAGCTTATGGTCCTTTACCAAGTTTGTTCAAATGGTGACCCTCGGGTCACATTTGGCCCCGCTCCAAGGGTCACATGTTTTACATAGACATGTATAGGGAAAAACTTAAAAAATCTTCTTCTCTGAAACTGCAAGAGCCAGAGGTTTAATATTTTGCATTTGCTATAAGCTTGTGGTCCTCTACCAAGTTTGTTCAAATGGTGACCCAGGGGTCACATTTGGCCTCACCCCGGGGGTCACAGTTTTACATAGGCTTGTATAGGCAAAAATGAAAAAAAATCTTCTTCTCTGGAACCACATGGCACAGAGCTCTCATGTATTACATGTAGCATCAGCTTATGGTCCTCTACTAAGTTTGTTCAAATGCTGACCCTGGGGTCAAATTTGTCCCCGCCCCAAGGGTCACAGTTTTACATAGAACTTATATAGGATCTTTTTTTTTAAAAATCTTCTTCTCGGAAACTACAAGAGCCAGATGTTTGATATTAAACATTTATTATAAGCTTATGGTCCTTTACCAAGTTTGTTCAAATGGTGACCCTGGTGTCACATCTTGCCCCGCCCCGGTGTCTCAGTTTTACATAAATGCTTGTATAGGGAAAAACTGAAAAAAATCTTCTTCTCTGGAACTGCAACAGCTTAAGGTTTAATATCTTGCATTTGCTATAAGCTTATGGTCCTTTACCAAGTTTGTTCAAATTGTGACCCTCGGGTCACATTTGACCCCGCCCCAAGGGTCACATGTTTTACATAGACATGTATAGGGAAAAACTTAAAAAATCTTCTTCTCTGAAACTGCAAGAGCCAGAGGTTTAATATTTTGCATTTGCTATAAGCTTATGGTCTTCTACCAAGTTTGTTCAAATGGTGGCCTATTGGTCATATTTGGCCCCACCCTGGGGGTCACTTTTACTTAGGCTTGTATAGGCAAAAGCTGTTTTTATTTTTTTTTTAGTTTTTAATTTGATTTATTTTTTCTAGTTTTTTCAATTGCAATTTTTTTTTAATTATTATTATTATTATTTTTTTTAATTGTTCCAATTTTTTTTAAATTATTTTTTTTTTTAAATTTTTTTTTTTTTTTTTTTTTTTATTGATTTTTTTTTTTTTTTTTAATTTTAATTTTTTTTCTATTTTTTTTTTCCTTTTTTTTTTTTTTTAAATTTTTTTTGATTGATTTGATTTTTTTTTTTTTTTAATTTTTTCATTATCTTTTTAATTACTTGACACTTACTTTAAAATTTCTTGTCGGCGCTACTCATCCTAAATGCCTTGTTGAATTTCGACGAAACTTGGCAGGAAGCATCGGTAAGATGTCTAGTTGTGCATATCACGCTTTTGTTGCAGTTTGCTGATTTTTGACGGAGTTATGGCCCTTAGACATTTTTATTTTAAATTTCTTGTCGGCGCTACTCCCTAAACGGCCTGTTGGATTTCTACGAAATTTGGCAGGAAGCTTCAGTATGATGTCTAGTTGTGCAAAGCGCGGTATATCAATGAAATCCTGGACAATTTCGAAAACTAGCTAGATCTTGTTAGTAATAACAGAGTTATGGCCCTTGATTTGTTGAAAAATTCTATATTGTATTTTTCTTTGTTAAATCTATAGGAGAAGAGAGCTATATCTAGCTATATCTATCTAAATCTATAAGAGCTGTTTCAGCCAGTAGAGCGTCCACAGGCCCTCTTGGGCCTCTTGTTTTTTCATCTGATTACATTTCATTTGCTGTTGATTTAGATCGAAGATTTCTTTCGCGATATTGAACGAAGATTTTTCTTTCGCGATATTGAAGTACCGGTATACAACATTTCATGGCAAAGAAGACAAGTTTTGAAAACAAGAGGTAAGTCAAAAAAAATGTTCAATGTATTTAATTTTAATGTTGTTATAATCACTGGTTCATTATGTGTAAATTATTATTTGTGGAATTATATCAATCAAAACAATATATATATATATGTGTGTAAGTCCTATAAGGCTATAACTGAAGACAAAATACCTATTATAATTAATATAATATATATAGAATTTATAAAAAACAGCATTCTGTGTGCAATAATGATGACGTTGATGTAAACGTCATTTGCGCAACCTTTTTTGGGGTTGTTGAGGTGAAGTCGGTAGCGACGTCGTCATTATTGTGCTAGGTGCAGATGTGTCACAAGAGTCGCTGGTTCGAGCTCTACCTGGGCAGAATGATTTTCATTATATATATAGTAGTTTTGATATTTCAAAGCAAGTCTGTATTTTAAAGATGATTCTGCAAAGAAATAACAAATATTATTGTATTCAGAATTGTTATTAAATTATGTTTTTATATTAAATTTTGTCTTTTAATACTTAATGAGCTTTTTCCAGAACAGAGAGTGTAATAAACGGATGGACAAACAGACCGTCTTAAGTCGTAACTTTGTCTTGCTTTCTTAATATTCTCAACTATTTCCTCAACATCTTCAGTCTCAATGTCACACATTTCTACACTTTCAACATAATTGCTTACTTCTGATTTCCTCTTCTTTTCCACAGCTTTTAAAGATTTAACCAAGGCATCCTGACTTTTTTTTAACTCACATACATTTGGTGTTTAGCTGCTTTGCTCTATCCTATCGGCTAACATGTTTATTTCCTTCTCTGGCATTCCTCACAGTGATAGCATCTTCTCCAACCGTCAGTTCAACTTTCTCCATTCTCTCTAGTTGTCGTAGAACAGCCTTTTCTTCAATTCCAATAGCTTGGTCTTTGAGCAGTTGACATTTTTTAAGACGCCACTCAAAGTCAATTGCGCCTACGATTTAGAGTTTTGACAGATTGGACGCATTACTCAGTTCTTCTGCCATTTTATTCCAGAATGGGAACCTAAGACTATCTAGCCCTTTCGCCATGGATATTTCTTCATCAGAATAGATTTTTAGACATTTTCTGCGTGCTGCTGTGTACTCTGTCTTTTTCGTTGATCCTTTTATCATACTTGATATGAGTGGTTGTGCACTTTCTGTTAAAGAAAACAGTTATAAATGAAATGTGATCATCATTTACATTATTTTATATGTGTCACAAATTGTGCAGTATGTGTACTTGTGATATTTTTTAAGAATTTTTAAGGAAAATGTTAATTTTATATTACTATCTGATCAATGAATATAAACTATTTTAGAAACCCTCATATCTGTAAACTGAGAGTTTGTGACACTAATTAGAAATTGTTGGCTCAATTATTTGCACCCAATTGTTTACTGTTATTGAAAGTTTAAAGGCCAAACAGTTCACAGCATTATCCCAAAATTTAAATTTGTTCCCAGTTTTACAGGGCTATATGTTAATAGCCTAGTGCTCTGAAATTTGAGATAACAGTTCTGTCATACTGGTATCATCAGTAGCATCTCTGACCACAAACTAGCTGTATCAAATTACAAATTACATCTACAGATGTACACTATTGAATGTACATAAACCTCATCATGTGTGTGTGTGAGTGGGTTCACTTGTATAGTCGTTTATAGACTATATCTGCATTGATGAAATCACAGGTTCAAAAACTAACAATAAAACATTAAAGCTGCGTACTTGAGAAAAATATTAATTCAACGCGATATTGTCCTTTTTTTGGGGTTGTAACGGAGTGCAAAAATATTGGGTGTCATTTTACTTTTCAATATTATTTCGTTATCATCTATTCAAATATGTGATATCACCATTTCGAATTCTTTGATATCAACGAATCAATATGTGATATCATCAATTTGAATAAGCGATGTCACATTTGTTTTAATATCATTTTGCAATATTACCAATTCAAATATTAAATATCACATTCGAATATGTGTGAAATATATTCAATAAAATATGTGATATTACCTATTCAAATATGTATACTTGATATCACCTATTTATATTCAATACCACATATTCAAAAGTAATGTGATATCACACATTTGAATACATGATATCACATATTCAAAGGTGATATCACATATTTAGATGAGTGATATCACTTAATATTGAGTATGTGGTATTACATGTTTAAATATGTGACATCAAGGATATCAATCAGCACCCAATAACAAAATGGATATGAATGATTTAGAAGTTGTATTATTACTTCCTGATGTCATTGTTCGGCTGCTCTTTATAAAATAAAACCATTTTCACAAGTTCAATACTTCATTTCAATATTTTATTATTGTATGAAACACATTAAATTTTCACATATTTTAAAATACAATTAAAAGAAAGAAAGAATTACTATTTATTGAAGTTTAAGAATTATTAACAACTGAGTAAAAAATGCCCTCTTTCATAGCATTAATTATAATATGCATTGACATTTCCCCTGAGAAGTGATTATTGAAGCAATTAATACAGCAAGCACATTACTGCAGCTGGGTAATTTGATACTCCAGTAAACATTTATCACATGTGCATGGAATCTGTATTATAACATCTCTTAAAGGTACATATGACAATCTGAATGTTTTTAAATCACAACGTTTTTCTGCCTAACTTGCATTTGTTCAATCAATAATATTAATTACACTAAAATAAATATGAAGTAAATTAATTTACTATAATTAACTGTTGATAATAATGCACCAATAATATATGTTCAACTTATGGTAAAATCAGTGAGAAACATTGAAAACTAAATATATTTGTATGCAAGTAGTTTTGAAGTGAATATGATACTGGATATATAAATCGAAACAATAATTGCAATGCTTGATAAACACTTCAAGATTGCCATATGTCCCTTTAAGATAATGAAAATGAATGAATGTATACAATTTGCCATTTATACCATTGTAACATACTGCCTTGTTCTAAAACCAGCGAATAGGGCCACTGCAGATCCCTTTGGAGGGGTAGGCAGAGGGGTAGGCAGAGGGGTAGAATCCCCCAAATTCATGTTCATTTTATCATTTTTTGTTCATGTTCATCTTCATCATGATCCCTGCATTGTTTCAGGTGCCATCTCGCTCACATCAAAAGAGCAGTGGCAGAAAAACAATAAACGTGGCTCCAGCATAAATGGAGTTTCTACGGTAAAATTTGCAGCATCTCTGCAGTTCAGGGTGAGAAGGTTCTAGGCCCATTTTTCATATGTTATCTCGATGTACATGGAGGATGAGCCTGGCATGTTCATGCCTGTTAGGCGCCATATAACCTTTTCATGTGGTGGTGCGCCTTAAAACCCAATTCAATTCAATTCTAAAACCAGCAACAGAATTACATTAATTTTAATATGAGCTGACATTTCTTGATAAAACATGACACATGCAGATTAATTTACATGGCAGTTCCTGAAACAATACAAGTTGGCAAATTGCTGCAATCCACCTCCAATGGATAGCTATCAGGTATTAAAGGGAAATCGAGTACATCAGGCTTTGGGGCCTAATTTTTTTAAAACAAAATATAAACTTATCAATTTAAGCGTGAAGTAGTTCATAAATATAGATGGAACATTAACAGTTTCCTATAATACACTGTAACAAAAATTATAATTTACAACAAATCTTTAAGTCCATGAGTATGCACTATGCATAATGTTCATTTTAGAATTACTGTAATGATGTTGTCACATTAAGTTTTAAATGTTTGAATCCTGATAATAAAGCAGGACCTTTATAAATGATGAACTTTTGTTGTTTTAATCCAGGAATTGTATTGCATGCCACAGTGGTGTTAACTGAACTATTAATAGATGCATCAACATTCAAAATTTAAGGCATGTTATTTTAACATTCAATTAATTACCATACACATGTAGATTGTTTTTGGGTAGGATTGCAAATCTATTAAAAATCTGGTCTATGGAATGATAATACCTGTTAAAATCACATAAAAGTGATCTGATGACAGTACTCTTTCTTGCATGGTATTGGCAGTATTACTTTTAATTTATTATAAACACATCACATAAGGCTGAGATTGTCCTGAGCCTAATCCAAAAACAGGCAACATGATGTATATATTAATTTATTATTATAGATAGAATGTACATGCTGTATGACCGTATGTGTTAATTGCCTTTATGTTACTTTAGAAAGGGGAAGTGAGAATTGTTTGAAATTATTATCATAGTGTTAAAGCCCCATATACTTTTGAAGTAAATGAATATACTTTTTTATTTACAGGTTGGTACGAAGCAGAAGTCATATCAGTTGAGCCAGAAGAAGACTTTAATAGTTTCTGTAAGATACATGTTGGAACCTCACAACATTTACAGTGTTGTGTTATCACCACTCTTAGACAGGAATGAAATGAGACTGTGCAAAAAAGAATTATAAAAATTACCCGTAGTGAACGAAATGTGAACTCAGTGAACATTTCATGTGTGAGAGTGGTTTGGAGATCAAGTAGTTATGGTCATAATTGTAAAAATCATCCTGGCTATTATTAGAAGCCATCAAGACAGTTTCAAAGACAAAGAAGGGTTCCCGGGCGCCGGTATCTTATTAGGATTATAATACATGCTTCCTCGACTATTTAAAAGAAACCAATGAAGTGACCATATCTAACAGCATATCCTATTCATTAGTTTAAACTGAAGGTGTCAGACCAGTCAGGAAGTACTTTCGGGTCGTAGGGTGCTGAAATAGTTCCTTGAAAGAATCCAAAGTTTCTAGTTTGCATGTGTTTTTCCCAAGATTATTTTCTATTTCATTGTTAAATCTAACCTGTGGTTAAAGTAGTATGTCTGTTGTCATGAATAGTAAGTATTTTACTACGTTTGTCAGGATTATTTCTTTGGAGAGTATGAGCACAGAGGTTAAGTAGAGATGTAGTTTTGACAGATGTTTATTTCAAAATACGCATAGTGTGAATAAATGACGCAAAATGTTGAAAAACTGAATCGGTGTTTTATTCCAGATATGGGACGTTTGCTAGCCAAATGTGTTTAATACACAGAATGAAAGTGTATTTAAGCAAACAAATGTTGTGGATCTTCAACAGTGACTGATCTCCAAATATAGCCTATATTGCATTGTGTTCAATGGGCTGATTTTCACCGGTCTGACACCTAGATGGACAAAATGCATTTTTCTTATTAATGGCCAAATCCAGTTGATTTTTCCTGTGAAAGATTGCAGCTGAGAGAGAAAAAAAAAGCTGATGTTAAATTTTTGAATTTTACAACAGAACAGGTTTTTAGCTCGACTATTCGAAGAATAAGAGAGCTTATGTAATCTCCCCAGCGTCGGCGTCCCACATCAAGGTTTGCGTGTAAGCTGTGTTTACAAGTCCATATCTCTTACATTTCTTATCCTAGCACAACCAAATTTGGCCATGGGCTTCCTTATAACATTATCTTAAGAGCTGCATAAGCAGTTTTGGTTCCTGTAACCCATGGGCTCCCATGGAACCCAAATTATGACAGCCCATAAAATGTGTCCCATTTCACATCAAATTTTGCGTGTAAGCTGTGTTACAAGTCTATGTCTCTTACAATTCTTACCCTAGCACAGCCAAATTTGGCCATTAGCTTCCTTATAGCATTATCTTAAGGGCTGCTTAAGTAATTTTGGTTCCTGTAACCCCTGGGCTCCCATGGAACCCAAATTCTGATAGCCCTTAAAATGTGTCTGCTTCATATCAAATTTTGCGTGTAAGCTGTGTTTACAGGTCTATATCTCTTACATTTCTTATCCTAGCTGAATTAAATTTTGGAATTGGTTTCCTTATAGTATGTTGTAAAGGGAAGGGTTGGATAAGTAATTTTGTCTTCTGCAAATTCTGGGCTCCCATGGAACCCAAATTGTGATGGCCCATAAAATGTGCAATAAAGGCAGATCTAGGTTTGCATGTAAGCAAGTATATATCTATAATTTTGGTTTGGGATATCTTGTAGCATTATGCATCTTATTCATACTTCACTCATATTGGGGCATGGGCTCCCCCGACACTCCCACCCCCTCCACACATTTTTTTTATTTTTTACATATGGCTGTGTTGTTTTAGTCAATTCTTACACATATATGTGATATTACCCCCCCCCCCCCCCCCCCCCCCCCCCTCAAAACTCGATTTTTTAATTATTTTACATACTTTTGTGTTGTTTTGGTGAATTCTTACATAGCTTCTTACACATATATGTTGACCTCACCACCCCCACCATCCACCCCCGCCTCCCCAAGCCCCCACCCCGCACCCCACTCAAAACTCAATTTAGATATTTTTGTTTTTTGTTTTTTTACATATTTCTGTATAGTTTTGGTCAATAGTTATGTTGTGCCCCCAACCCCACCCAACTTTGTTGTAGCCTTGTTTTCTGATGGTATATACTAGCTATAAATTTATTATTCTCTGAAAAATCGAATAGTCGAGCTGCGCTGTTCTCCGTCAGCTCTTGTTTTGCAATTGAATTGAATGAATATTGTTTAACGGCTCATCAACACAGTATAGATTATTTAGAGCCGCCCCAGAGAGAGGGGAAGGATACATAGGAATCCGGGAACCTGCCCTACTCTTATTATCGAATAGATTCCTATGGTTCTTTAACGTGCTCGGAGGATAGACCGATACACGGGACCGCCCGGTTTACGACCCCATCCGACGGACGAGGCTAAGGGAAAGTGTCTTGCCCAAGAAACCACCTACGGAACTCAGTGGCACCACGAAGGATTGAACCCGGGGCCTCTGGTTACAAATCCGCCGCGCTACCGACTGCGCCACGCCAGCCCTTGTTTTGCAATTGAAATAGAATGTGTGTGTTTTAGGGTTGAATTTGGGGGACCTAGTGATTTGGAGGCCCTAAAGCACTTTAAGTAGGCTCTCAAATGTCTAAGTGGATTAGTGGCAAAAGGTAATAGATCTGTCACAATTCCTACAATAAATGACAATTTTATTATTTTAAGGTACCGTATGAGGCTAAAATCTGAAAATGTATCGTTACTGACATTTTGACATGACGCGACTCTATGGGTCTTAGTTTGTATCGAAAGCCTGAAAACCTGTAAATTTTGTACGCGATGATGGGTTTTACAATCAGAAACTGAAATATACAGAAATTTTTGGATTTCAGCATTTATTTTATTTTTTTGCTTAACATGGTGTAAATCCCACCATTTTTTCTTCATTGATTCAGATGAAATCACTATGCAATGGCATACAATTGTAATTTAACAAATTAATTTGGTATTTTATTAGTGATAATGGTATAATCCACTGAAATGTATACTATTCTGGCGTGTGATTCAGTTTGTCTTGCTGTTGCCCAAGACTTGAATGTATTAGTTGCCTTTAAAACTGCTACAGGCATATGGGGTAGGCTTTGCTTTTGAGTCATTACTTCAATTTAGTCTCTTTTTTTCTGGCATTTTATAGCCCAACTGTATATTTTATTGGACATTGTGCATGTAAATGTGCTCCAAAGCAGCCTTATGGTCTATTTTGTACCTCTATTTTGGAATTTAACAGAATGTCTGTTTCTCCATGAAAAATGAAGAAATTTCATGCATGAGTGATTTTGATATCTACACCTCACATTATGTGTACATTTTAGTTTGGTATATATATATAGAAAACAATGTTTGAAAACTTTACTTGATGGAAATATACCAAACAGTTCATTTATTTTGGATTTTTTTCTAGTTTTTATATAACGCTTTGATTTCTATTAGCCGAATGGTCCTTTGCATGCACGAATTGAACCAAAAAGATACTAGGTCCTTGCAAAAGCATCTGATTTTCCATTCGGTCAACCTTATTGGTCAGTTAGATGTATTCGATAACTATTTTTGACAAATGTCGCGACTCATTTAGGTGTCAGACCAGTCAGGAAGTACTTATGGGTCGTAGGGTGCTGAAATAGTTCCTTGAAAGAATCCAAAGTTTCTAGTTTGCATGTGTTTTTCCCAAGATTAGTTTACATTTCATTGTTAAATCTAACCTGTGGTTAAAGTAGTATGTCTGTTGTCATGAATAGTAAGTATTTTACTGTGTTTGTCAGGATTATTTCTTTGGAGAGTATGAGCACAGAGGTTAGGTAGAGATGTGGTTTTGACAGATGTTTATTTCAAAATACGCATAGTGTGAATGAATGACGCGAAATGTTGAAAAACTGAATCGGTGTTTTATTCCAGATAAGGGACCGTTTGCTAGCCAAATGTGTTTAATACACAGAATAAAAGTGTATTTAAGCGAACGAATGTTGTGGAACTTGTGATTGATCTCCAAATATAGCCTATATTGCATTGTGTTCAATGGGCTGATTTTCACCGGTCTGACACCTGAAACAGTAAAAATTTGGTGATTATTGTCTGAGTATATGGTAGCCCAGCTATTCCAGTCCTGTTGATTGAGACTATAAACTGTGGTCAAACTTACGTTATTATCCCAGCACTTAGTCCGAAAAGTGTCGGAATAATTTTATTCCGTCCATCCTTGCATGCGTAATTTCACCTGTATCTTCCTACACTGTTTTACATACTTAAATCTTTGGTATATGTTAGTAATATATCTGGGGGCAGGGCGAGATTTCTCTTACCTCCATTCACTTTATGAGTGTGATATTTTGTATGGATTATCATTCTCTCGAGGGTAAGTATATTTTAAACAGGTTTTTGCCTGTGCCCACTGGATCATGCCCTGGGGGCAGGACTTTGTGGGATGGGTGGGGTCAATATTTTTTTCATTAAAGGGTCATGTTGCAGATCAAATTGAATGCCATGAGATTCTGAATATATTGCAACATATTATATTCCCCATGGTTATTGTAGGGGGTCAGGAGGGGTGTAAATGTATAAGCACTCCTGAGAGCTGGACTTAGTTTGATGGGATGAGTAAAAAATAATTCATTATAGGGTCATGTTGCAGATCAAATCGAATGTCATGGGAAGACGAATGAATTGTTTTGAAAAGGGAAATTTATTGCGACAGGCTGATGACAGCTATAGTCATGTACTATTTACAATCTCATTTTTTAATGCAGTCTTTTAAAAAACACAAATAACATTAAGAGTCATTATAAATTCTATAAAATTACTGATGTAATTATAGTTTAAGGGACTGTAGACGGCTCTGCTCAGTGTATGAGATCTTGTTATTTTGTCATTGTTAGTTTATTTACCAATCATTGTAATCAATGTACTAAATTACTTGCCCCTTTGAGGGCCCTTAATTGGTTAATACAATCTTGTATCTTGTACCATTATCAATGATGATGGTGGTTATATTTTATTTTGTTTGGAAAAGGTATCAAAGAAAGTCTGATTACTCTGACAATATAATTACCATAAAATATGAATTTGAAATTAACTTAATCAGTAAATACTTTGTGTATTTACTAAATACTTTGTGTATTCACTAAATACTTTGTGTATTAAGTGATGTATTACATTCATTTCAAATTCATATTTTATAACACCATTATAAAAGATAATAAACCATTACATATTTAGATTTTTGACTGAGGACATGGGACTTTACTCCCTTTCTAAAACTTACATTTACCCTAGTCGATCTTTAGGAGAGGGGAAATATAGTTAGTATATGATAATTTTCAGAAAATATATGTCATCCTGGAAGGTTGACATTCCCATGGATAAGATTTGTGATTGAATATGATAATTTTAATGTTATATTGATTTTAACCCTTTACTTTATAGTCTGAGGCGCTTTTGGACACATTATGCGACCAGTGTAAAATCAACTCGCATATTGATCAGGTTTTACACTGTTCACTACTCATCTCCAAATGACTGATGAGTAGTGAACAGTGGAAAACCTGATCAGCCTGTGAGTCACTCGCAAGCTGATCTGGTTTGACACGGGACGCACAAGTCATTTTATTGGCGCTATACATGTATGAACTAAAGGGTTAAAGGGAATATAGCGACACAGCCAAACAATCTTTATTATTAAGAGTTCTGAAAAACTTGGAAAATGGTGAAAGAATTATCAAAATCGAATGATAAACAAAGAAGATATGATCGTTTGAAGGTTCTGTTGTAACGGATATGGAAGCCGCCATTTTTAGAGCTATGACATCACAGTTCTAAATGACCATATATGGAATATTGATAAATATGAAAAATTACTCATTTATAGGGGGGGAAATTAAAGTAACTATGAAGAATATGTATAGCTAATGGCAATAATGCTTTATATGCCCAGTTAAGGAGTTTGCATTCATTTGCAGTGATTTGCCTTGCTTTAAATGTTATCAATATTCCATATATGGTCATATGGAACTATGACGTCATAGTTTTCAAAATGGCGGCTCCCATATCCATTTTATTACAACCTTCAAATGGTCATATCTTTTCTGTTTATCATCCGATTTGGATAATTCTTTCACCTTTTTGCAGGTTTTTCAGAACTCTCAATAAAAGAGCAAGTTTGGCTGTGTTGCTACATTCCCTTTAAATGTTCACTTCACCTACAGACCCGGGTTCATGTATAGGGACTATAATGATGACCATTCCAGAAATGTCCATGCAGTATGACAACCTGATATTCAGCATTTAATTTACGTTTTTAAAATGGAATGTTCTTACTTTGAATTTGGACTATTTTATACATTGTTTATATGGTTTATTTGGAGCATGTATAGATGGAGTAGAAGCTGGTATAAACCATTTTCAGACTGCCCAAATGTGCATGCTGATTTGGGTTTACACTTCATCGTACTTGTTTCTAGCATTGTAAGATTTAACACTGTTATATATTATTTGATATTTTACTTTACTTTGATACCATTCATTATAATGAAGTGCTTGTTTAAAGCGGCCCTATTAGTCCCAAATTCATTATTTGTTTACATAGCATCATGATGATCTCCGTGTCAGAGAGGGTAAAGACGCTGCGTCTAAAGCCTTCTCGCCTCTCACCACTGCGGGTTCGAGCCCTACTGGGAGCGACTTGTATGTGAGAAGGTATTGATTCTTCGGATGACGGGTGGTATACAGTACTGGTTCTATCCAGGTAAAGTGGGTGGTCTGCCTCCACCACAAATAACCTATAATGTGTTGAAAATGACGTTAAAAACCACAATCATTCATTTGTTTACATCACTATAATGATAAAATAAACAATAATATTAACTAAATAAAACAAGCTTATAAGAGGCTTGCTTCCAGTTTTTGTATTATCGATTTACTTATAATCAATAATTCAAATTGTTGTTTTTATGTTTTGCATCCCTTCCTCGAATGTTGTTTACAACATTTAAAACACACATCGACCATTATTTCGGGAACCATTCGGAACTCTTCGTCCCATACCAGACTGCATGTTACGAAGTACTAGACGAAGAGTTATTAATGAAGTATAGTTATCCGGAATATGTCGTGAATCGTATTTTGTAAACAGTGGGCTGTTCGAAAAAATGGTGATACGTCATATAATTGGGTGTAACAAACATTTTTGATTGTTTATTAACCATACTAGTAGTCATTTTAAAATCCAACGAACATATTGCTGTAATTTGATGTTTGGACTAATATATTCTGGCATGTACTTTAGGTATAAGAGTTATATTAGCCTGATATTTTATGTATATTTGTCTTTATTATGTGACTTAGAAATACATTTATATTTAATGATATCTGTCTTTGTGTGTCTTTAATCCTATACTTTATACTTTAACAATTTAAGTTGGAATCTCAAATTCAAGCTTTAAAATATAAACTTGAAAATAGTAAATGTACTGATGCTGTATAGTTATTCCATTATTTTTGTAGATTCAACACAGAATGATAAGATATACCTGCATTAACATTTTAATTTGTGTTCCCTTCATAGAGTATATATAAAATATATACCGTACGTATAGATTTGAGATTGCACAATTTTGATGGAAAAGTTTGGAATTTTAAATAGGCCTTGAATTCACCAACTAGTCTTACCGGTATATTATAACAAGGCTATGGATAATTAACAGGAACATATGTTTACATTGAAGGTATAGACCAGAAAGTTGTACATCATCTTATTCATTTCCATGAACATTCTTAGAGTTGTATTCAAACACATTGTGGAATCCATGTAAACATTTCTGTGACATTTGAAAATCCTTACATTAGTTCTCAAGTTACTGAGCAGCTATACAATATCTACATGTGACCATCAGTCACACTTAGCAACCTGGAAATTGTTAGCTATACATTGTGTTATCTATGGAGCACCATATTAATTGTTAATACCTTATGGTGATATCATTTAATGGAATCAGTGATATCACGCAATCAAATAGGTGATATCATGCATTCGAATAAGTTGATTCATATTCAATGAGTGATATCATCTATTGAATAGGTGATATCACCTATCATCTATTCCCAATAAGTGATATCACTCAATCGAATTATTGATATCACTTGTACAAACCTAATGGGTGATATCATTCATTCAAATGCGTAGATGTGCATGGGAAGATTCTTTTGTTGTTGATCTCTTCCCATTTTTACAGTTTTACAAACAATATATCTGCCCAAAAATATGGTATAATTAACAGAATAAAGGGAGTATCTTTATACGGTATTATGTTGCGCTATCTATCTATCTACTTATAATCTAACTAAGGTGAATGTGCGAACATACTCAAAGTTTCATGCAAAAATATACATTTAAGAATAATTGAGTTAGATTTAATGTAAATTGTACATGAATTTTAATAAGATTACACACAAGTGTCACAAAACCTCAGGCCCGTAGCCACTCTGAAGCACACCGAGGCAGTTGCCTCGGTTGAATTTTGGGAATATACTTACTTTACATAAAAACAACTAAAATATCGATACATTATCAAGTGTTGACAAAATATGTCATGCTCAAAACTGAAAACATTGTGAACTGCAACACAATGCAGGAAATCAAAATAAAATCAAGGGCGGAGACGGAGGTTAAAGCCACCGGACACCAAAATAAGAGATTTGCCTCGGTTAAATTTCAGGGCTGGCTTATAATGGGCCTGAACCTTAAATAGGGGCATGCTTGCAATTTAATTATTTAGCCCCAAGTTGATATATGTAAAATATATAAAAGCCAAATAAGTTAATTGAAATATTTAACTTACCTTATATTCATAGCTTGCCAACAAACAAGATATCTTCCAAATGAAAATGGCCGATAATCTTGTTATAAAAAAACTTGATCCAAAATGTTTTTCTCACTGCATTCCATCTTCACAGGTTCGACGTTATCATTATTTTCAATTCAAGGAAGGCAGGCGATTGGATAGTATTTCAAATATTATCATTGGCGTAATTACTCTCCTATAGACTTCATTTAGACTTTCCATAAGGCGGAGGAGGGGGAATGATTTGGTCTGGGGTGGGGTGAATTTCCAGGGAGAGGTCAAAATATAGCAATTTCCGGGGGGAAAAATTTTCTGTAAAAGGCTAACGGGTTAAAGAATTATTTTCCAGGGGGTGTTTGTAGGAAGCAAATTTCGATTGGAGTGGTAGCACAATTTCCAGGAGGGGAGTGTGGGGTGGGGGGGGGGGGGTGATTGTAGGAAGCAAATTTCCAAGAGGGAGGGGCTGGGGGTGGGTCCTTCCTTAGAAGTTGGGAGGGGTGGGGAGTGTGTCGAAAGCACAATTTCCAGGGGGTCTGTAAACATACTGTTATTTCCAGGGGGGTGAGTGTGGTGGTGGTGGTGGGGTTGGGTTGAGTATACCAATAATATACAAATTTCTTGGGGGTCTGTTTTAGAAAATCAATTTCCAGGGGGTAATTTGATGAAAAAATCCTTCCTTAGGGGGCTGTGGGGGTGGGGAGGTGTTTGGTTGGGTATAACAATAATATACAAATTTCTTGGGGGTCTGTCTGAGAAAATCAATTTCCAGGGGGGTATTTTGATAAAAAAAATCCTTCCTTAGGTTCTCTCGGGAGGGGAGGTGGGTAAGGAAGGATTTTCCAGTGTTTTTTTCAGGGCGGGTGGGGGTCTTTAGAAAATAATTTCCAGGGGGTCTGTGGGTCTGTAAACATACTGTTTTTTCCAAGAGGGTGGGTGGGGGTCTGTTAAACGTTGTTTCAAGCGGTGCGGGGTAAGGATTGATTTCCATGGGGGAAATTTGGACATAAAATACCTTCCTTAGGGGGGGGGGGGGGGTACAGATATTATCTGGAGTATAACAATAATATACAAATTTCTTGGGGGTCTGTTTGAGAAAATCAATTTCCTGGGGGGTATTTTGATGAAAAAATCCTTCCTTAGGGGGCTGTGGGGGTGGGGGTGGGGGGGGTGTTGGGTTGGGTATAACAATAATATACAAATTTCTTGGGGGTCTGTCTGAGAAAATCAATTTCCAGGGAGGTATTTTGATGAAAAAATCCTTCCTTAGGTTCTCTCGGGAGGGGAGGTGGGTAAGGAAGGATTTTCCAGTGTTTTTTTCAGGGTGGGTGGGGGTCTTTAGAAAATAATTTCCAGGGGGTCTGTGGGTCTGTAAACATACTGATTTTTCCAAGAGGGTGGGTGGGGGTCTGTTAAACGTTCTTTCAAGGGGTGGGGGGTAAGGATTGATTTCCATGGGGGAAATTTGGACATAAAATATCTTCCTTAGGGGGGGTACAGATATTATCTGGAATAGCCCAATTAAGGCAATCAAATACATATATATATATCTCTGCTAACGATGTTAAATTGGAATATGTTTGTTTGAAACTTATTTATTTCTTGTGTAAATATAATTTTCAGAATATCTGCAAATTAGATCTTGCAAGATTTACAATACAATACAATACAATACAATACAATACAATACAATACAATACAATACAATACAATACAATACAATACAATACAATACAATACAATACAATACAACACAATACAATACACAATACACAATACAATACAATACAATACAATACAATATCTTTTATTCATAACTTTCATATATGATATCATCAAAATAATTTGACCAATCAGTGATCAATAAAATAAAATACCTCCACATTCTGGTAGGGGGTAAACTCGGTGTTTATCATTGGTGCTCAACTGACTTTAGCCCTTTATAAAACTAGTTCGTAGTTATAATTATATTAAAAGCTTTATTTTTTGTGAACATCTATGTATTTTCTTTTGGTGTTGTCTGTCTTTATAACACCAATATTGGTATATTTAATTTAAATCATGGTCTAATATTTTCATTTCTCATGTAGAGATTGAGGATAAAGTCCGAGCAATCCCCTTTATTTTCACCTACTGAATATCACAACCTACCGGATTAAGATGACCGAATGTGAAAGTTATGAATTGGAACTAAACCATTTACAAAGAACAGTGTTTTCCAAGGTACATAAATTAAACACAGACAAAGATAAATTAGTTGCACTATGCCAATGTAGAGCATTTGTTATAAATTAACAATTCAATCAAATTTTAGGCATATTTTCTTGAATAAAATTACAAATAGCAGTAGTTTGTGCCTTATCTTTTGGGTTACATAGACAAAGTAATATGGAGTTCTCTGACGCAGGTTCCTATATATTTCCAGGAGTAAAATTAAAAGCATTAAGCATGGAGGCTCTACCCTTCAGATGTGGACAATATAGAAGAAAGTGTTTTTCATCCTCTAATGTTTTGCATATAGAGCAAATACGATCATTTCTAGGGGTCTTCGGGCGATTATATCGTCCTCTTTCTATTTGTAGCGTATGCGTTGTAATGCGTAAAGATGTTAGATGTTTTGTTATTGATTTGGGGAATCCTTGTTTTAAATATGGTTGTATTTCAAAATTATTATATATACTTGAGTAAAACTGAAGTTAAGAGTCAGGAGAACTTTGTAGGTATGACATCTTTTCCTTTACATTTATTTGACCTTTTTCAATCATATTTATCGAGTCTTGGGATCTCGGGTTATTACTGTTAAATAATTGTCCAAGTTTAGAAATCGTTTGGAGCCAAGTTTTATTTCCTGTTGCAAACATACTTTTGTCACATTCGTATACTTCATTTAGTAAACGATGAGATGGCAGTTGTAAAAGTTGAAATATATAATGCATGAAAACAATTTCGTTTTAATTGGGACTATTTTACTACAAAAATAATACGTACTTCGAAACGCATATGTAAACATTTCAAACCGAAGCTCGATAGCAGAAAATTACTGAAAAAAATAACAAGAGGCCCTCTTGGGCCTGTGGACGCTCTACTGGCTAACACGGCTCTTATAACATCAATGAAGCGAGTGACTGCCATTAACGTTTTTTTGAAAGTTTCGGGCAAAAAACAGCTTTTTAACTAAATCAAGGGCCATAACTAAAGAATCTGGTAAAGTTTGGTAAAGGTCAGATGAAAAATGAAGGCCCTACCGTATTAACGAGGCAAAATATAGCATTTTTAACTAAATCAAGAGCCATAACTCCTCTGTTACTGGTCCGACTGGTCCAACATAGAGCTAAAAAAAAAAAAAAAAAATCTTATGAAAAAAATAATATATATATATCTAATAATTAAAAAAAAAAAATCTCAAAAAAAAAATATTAAAAAAATATAATAAAAAAATAAAAAATAAAAGAAAATTAATAATAATATAAAAAAAGAAAGTCATGAAATCTGCTAAAGTTTTGCAAAGTCAAGGCCCTATCATATGACGAGGCAAACTGTAGTATTTTTAACAAAATCAAGGGCCATAACTCCGCTGTTACTGGTTCTATCTGTCTTATTTTCGAACTTGATCAAGCTTTCATAGACATTAACAATCTGATAAAGTTTGGTAAAGATCGGATGAAAAATGAAGGCCCTATCGTCTTAACGAGGCAAAATATAGCATTTTGAACTAAATCAAGGGCCATAACTCCGCTGTTACTGGTCCGATATAAATGGTTTTCGAACTTCTCCGAGCTTGCATTGATATTACCAATCTGATAAAGTTTGGTAAAGATCGGATGAACAATGAAGCTCCTATTGTCTTAACGAGGCAAAATATAGCATTTTTAACTAAATCAAGGGCCTCAACTCCGCTGTTACTGGTCCGATATGGCTGGTTTTCGAACTCTTCCGAGCTTTCATTGATATTAACAATGTGGTAAAGCTTGGTACAGATAGGATGAAAAACGAAGGCCCTATCGTCTTAACGAGGCAAAATATAGCAATATAGCATTTTTAACTAAATCAAGGACCATAACTCTGCTGTTACTGGTCCGATCTGGCTGGTTTTCGAACTTGTCCGAGCTTTCATTGATATTAACAGTGTGGTAAAGTTTGGTAAAGATAGGATGAAAAATGAAGGCCCTATTGTCTTAACTAGGCAAAATATAGCATATAGCATTTTTAACTAAATCAAGGGCCATAACTCCGCTGTTACTTGTCCGATCTGGCTGGTTTTTGAACTCATCCGAGCTTTCATTGATATTAACAACCTGTTAAAGTTTGGTTAAGATCGGATGAAAAATGAAGGCCCTATCGTCTTAACGAGACAAAAGTTAACGCCGACGCCGACGACGGACAACGGACGACGGACGGACGACAGACAACTCGGCATCCCATAAGCTCTGCTGGCCTTCGGCCAGTAGAGCTAAAAATTGAAATTATTTAATATAGGTCTATAGTTTACGCAAAAGGATTTATTATAAACATCGTCATAACTTTTTTGAATAATCACGAGACCTAACCGTTCACCCTACTTCCTTTGACGTTGACAGAGTCAAATGAGGAACGAGTGTACTCTGGGTAGAGATTGCCCGAGACCGGCAAGTCCCGGAATATTGACCGTCTTTTACCGCCCACCCATCTCAGCGGTCCTACTAAATACCGCAAAGACACGCAAAGACGGGCAGGGTAGCGCAAAGACACCATAAATTAATAGCAAAGACACCAAAAATACAATGTATGTTGCATATATACCTTTTTTGGTTGAACCATATATTATTTCAACATTTTTATATTGGTACAGCATATAGTTAATAGGATTGGAACGAAAGAAACATCTTATAGAGTAACCTTACACTTTTTTGGTTAATTTTTCATCCTTAGTAAAGTATAATATTAATAAATGAATAAATCAAATGAGCGTTGGCTGTGCAAGACGGGCAGGTCAGCGCAAAGACATCTAAAAAGATGGGCAAAGTAGCGCAAAGACCTTAAAATCGCGTAAAATATTCCAGACATATTTAAATGGTAATATTTTTCGATTATATTTCATTTAAAAGTGTCTTTGCGCGTTTTAAAGTGTCTTTGCGCGTGTTAAAACGTGTCTTTGCCTTTTAATGGTTCTTTGCGCGTATAAGCGTGTCTTTGAGCATCTTCACTATTCTGATCATTTATTTCATGACATTTTTTTCGGACAGAAGCACCTATCAAACAGTAACCACGAAATAACTTTAAAATCACGTAAAGTAAATCTTACACATTTAAATGGTAATTATATGTATATTTTATATTTAATTTGAACGTGTCCTTGCACGTTTTAAAGTGTCTTTGCGCTCTCTCTCCCTATGCTGTTTGTTGATTACATGAACATTTTCAGACTGAAACAAACAACATTAAATAATATCAAAATCACGTAAAAATCAGTGTTGTGAGAATCATTTATGTAGAGCATTTAAAATATTGTTTTCACTGAAAGAGATTAAAAGAGGTACAACATATGTTTATGTCATGTTTTGATAAGAAATTCTACATTTTTGTTGTTTTAGATTAGATTGATGATTTGTTTTGTTAATAATTATTTATAAGTAATTACTTAATTTTTATCCCTTTACTTCTCCGTCCGTCCAGGGAGTAAGTGCCCTAAGTACTTACTCCCTGGTCCGTCCGTCCGTCCGTCCCTCCTTTCCTAATCTCGTATGACGACAAGAACTTAAAGGAGCCTCGTTAACCAAGTCATATAGTTCACGATTAACAGCAGGAAAAGCATTGTTCATAAGCAGATAACAGCAGTGTCCTTATATATCTGAACCCTGGTAACAGTGACCTTGACAGACCTACTAACCATAAATTCAAAAGCGGTAGCACCATATATACTATTTGTATACAGTTTAAATTTAAGATTGTAGATATATTTGTATATATATTATATATTACAACATGAACGGAGTTTCCATGATCATCATCGAGTCACTGTGAGCTCAACCTTTGCGCTACATGCCCAACGTTAAAAGAAAGCATTGTTTTACCATGAGTACTATTTCTATAGCTCCTTATATATTGGAACCCTGATAACAGTGACCTTGACAGACCTACTAACCATAAATTCAAAAGCGGTAGCACCATATATACAATTTGTATACAGTTTAAATTAAAGATTGTAGATATATTTGTATCTATATATTACAACATGAACGGAGAACATTTCTTTTGTACCGCTATTGAATTCCGTCAAACAATCTCGTTGTTTTTTCCAGTAAATATTCAATAATGGTTGGTGTTTTATGTTTGTCAACGCAATTAGTTTGTGTTTTATAAGCTAAAATCTATGGACACAGCGTTTGACTGAAACGCGACATGCGCAGTGAAGCAGTCTATACCGAACGGTTTTATAGGTTGAAATCTTTTTGGCTAATCGTAAGGTCAATCTGACGTGACCTCCAATGCATTCAGTAGGGTAGAGTATCGTAGCGTGATAAAGCGTCTGATTTTAATGAGATTGGGTCCGAACTTGACCTTTTACATACGTACCCCCAAATCAATAGGGTTCCTTTTCTCACCAACGGTAGTGTATCTATGAAGTGTCATAAGGGTGTCAATTTCCATGAAGCCATTGTGACTTTGACCTCTGATCCCAATATCTTCCTCTTACCTAGGGCAATGCACCTATACGGTTTCAAGATGGTAGGTATTATGCTTTCAAAGATATCGCACGGAATACATATTTCCATATGAAGTTATGGCGACCTTGACCTTTGAACTACTGACCCCAGAAAGAATATGGTTCCTGAACTATCTCTGTCTTTCATATGTAACATGTACGTTACGGTACGCTGGATTTGCACTCTGCTCGACCAATTATGACTTTATTAATTACACCGGATGTGGGTCTATTTTATGGAGTATCCCGTATGCAGATGCGGCGGAAGGTATAAACCTCTTTGTTTCAACTATCGGCCACATCTAGGATTTTAGGATAATAATCTAGGATTTTAATCTAATCTAATTAATCTAGGATTTTGACAGGTACATAGGCATTAGTGGGAATAGAGTCAAAGGCTACACGATAAATACAAACATAGTTGATTAAAGAATCACCTCTACACAATATATACATCACTAATTCAATAGCGTATATACATCACTAATTCAATAGCGTATATACATCACTAATTCAATAGCGTATATACATCACTAATTCAATAGCGCCTCTGTGGCAATAATAGTCAAGACGCTGCGTCTTAAACGTTCTCGCCTCTCACCGCTGAGGGTTCGAATCCCACTGGCAGCTCGACTTGTCAGGTGAGAAAGTGTCGATTCTTACGAATGCCGGGACGTTTACATTACTGGTTTTACCCAGGAAAAATGGGGTTGTCTGCCTCTACCACAAAACAAAATGACCATCATATATGGTCTAATATGTGCTAAAAATGACGTAAAACACCATTCACCATTCAAAAAACAACAACAAATTCAACAATGTTGACCATGATCTGGGCATGAGTTATGAATAGCTGTTTACCTGTGTTTTATATATTTTTATAATTTAATATAAATGTTGCGTTAATTTAATAATAATAATAATAATAATAATAACACTGACGAGTTTTAACGAAAGCAATATTAACTGCACAATTTTAAAAGCTTAATGCATCGGACAGTACAAGTCAGCAAGGCATTCCAATGTTTCTTAAGTACACTCTCACATCTTACAAATATATATTTTTTATAATGTACAACCATAACATGTTAACATTCCCACATCTTACAAATGTACTATTTCGTAATGTACAACTATAAAATAAGTCATTAACTTTACACAATCTTACAAATGTACTATTTTGTAATGTACAACTATAACATTACACAATCGTACAAATGTACTATTTCGTAATGTACAACTGTAACATTACACAATCGTACAAATGTACTATTTCGTAATGTACAACTATAACATTACACAATCGTACAAATGTACTATTTCGTAATGTACAACTATAACATTACACAATCGTACAAATGTACACAACTATAACATTACACAATCGTACAAATGTATTATTTCGTATTGTACAACTGTAACATTGATGTTGCAATATCATGCCACTAAGCAAAGTATAAGACAAAGAGTATACATACACCTACAAAAATGACACATGTATAAACCATATGATTGTACAATTTGCTCTCCTGACTAAATATTGATAGTGGCACATATCCTGACAGTATGAACAGTATCACGAATGAGTGAAGTGGAAAAGACGACACTTATAAATAAGTACTGTTACGGATAAATGTAACAAGAAAGGAAGCAAAACCAGCAACAACTATTTTTAATATGTACTCAATGAATGTGTTCAAATACTACAATGAAAAATATTCACTTACAGAAAATACATAAAATTTATCCAGTATTTCTTTAAAACCCGATATAAGAATAAAGTCCAAATAACATTGGCAAGTGTCCCTTAATCAAAATTGTCAAGTATTTCTTCAATCAAAATTGGCAAGTGTCCCTTTAATCAATATTGACAAGTAATCCAACTTTATTTCAAAAGAGTATGAGAGTGGACCTTTGGAAACGGCCGAACACGACATATACGAAATATTGCAGTCTCGGTTTGATTGAGACTGTTCATGAACTTTAGTGAAATATGCAAGTATCTTTTTGGTTTATTTATTTGCAATAGTCCCAGTGTTCCCACACTTTTCTTGGAGAAGAAATCAAGGACTTTTCAAGGGACATTCTTGTTTTCCCAGGTCCCTTTTTCGCAAAAGCCCCAACACACAGCACTTGTTTTTTTACAGGAGTTCTTTTCTACAACACAAATTACCTGTACTTCTTATTATCATAATGAAACATTTCATACACTACAGTTACCAGTCACTCGAGTCTTGACATATACTCTAGATCAATGACATTGACATTGCGAAACACAATTTCAGGACTTTTCAAGGTTTTTGCCACATTTTGAGGAATTTTGCAAAATTCAAGGACTTTTCCAGTTTTCCAGGTTGCATGAGAACCATGAAGTCCAAATAATTCGATGTCACTTTTATTATAGATTAGTCTATCGTCAGTTTGTAAACACATGTGCTTACTAAGGCTTATTCAATGCCTAAATGGCATTCCGCTTTGTACACAGATAATAAAAAAAAATCACCAGTGGGTAAGAGCCTGTGCGTTTTTAGATTTCACAAACTTCTAAACTCTTTCTCGCGCACCTGATATTTAAATCGTTTTTCATCAGTATGAACAGCCATGTGTTTCCTTGATACCCGCGATTTTTGAAAGAATTGTCACATTCGGGACACTTAAACGATATGTCATCTGCATGTATTTCAATATGTCTAGCAAGATCCCATTTATTTGAAAATCCCTTTTGGCATTCTGAACACGTTCCCGCTCGTGTGTGTTGAAATATGTTTTTGAGAACTCGATGCTCTTGAAAACTGTTTTTCACATAATGGACATATAAATAGTTTTTCGCCAGTGTGACCAGTCATATGTCGGTTGAGATGTTGTAGTGAAAATGACTCCATTGTTCACAATGTGTACACTTGAAAGGTTTCTCACCAGTATGCATTTGCATGTGAGTCTTTCGATTAGATAATTGTGGGAATCCTTTTTCACACAACGGACACTCCAGTGTGAACAGCCGTATGTGACTTAAGATACCAGCTGTGTTTGAATAACATGTCACATTCTGGGCACTTAAATGGTGTGTTGCTTGAATGTACAGCCATATGTGTTGCAAGGTTACTTTTCTGATGAAATGACTTGTCACATTATGTACATTTAAACATGTTTTCGCCAGTGTGTATTCGCACGTGTCGATTTAAGGTGGATGATGTGGTGAACGCTTTCTCACAAACAAGGCATTCAAATCTTTTCTCGCCAGCGTGTGAATACAACTGTGGATGTGACTATGGCTTGTCGCAGTATGTGCATTTGAAAGGTTTCTCGTCAGTGTGTGATTGCATATGCGATTTAAGGTTTGGCGAATGAGTAAACCTTTTCTCACACATCGAACACCTAAATCTTTTTTCACCTGTGTGAATAACCATTTATGGCTCTTGAGATAGTCTTGTCGTGAGAATGAATCGTCACATTCTGTACATTTAATGGAGTGTTTCCTGCATGTACATTCATATGTGTAGTAAACTCCCTCTTCTGTTTAACTGACTTGCCACATTTTGCACACTTAAATGACATCTCGTCAACTTGTAGTAAATAAGGCAACATGTCCTCCATGTTTTCCATTGCTCACCACAATGAAGTCAGGGGCGTAGCCAGAGCCCTTTGTAGAATACGCCCTGGGGGAGGGTGCGGGAGGTGGTGTCCCCCTCCTGCGCTGGTGGGGGTCCTCCCCAAGATTTTGAGTGCAATTTCGGAGGTTTGTGGCTTCATTTGAGCGAGAGTTTGGAGGATTTCGCCTCCATTCATTGTGTTTTTAAAAATAGTGCCTCACCCCCTACCCCACTTCAATTTTTATTGCTGATTTTAACAAATAAGCACTTTTATTTTTTCACATTCGATTTTCTAGAGTACGCCCGGGCGTACCGGAGTATGCCTGGCTATGCCCCTGGAAGTATATGTAAGAATACAGGTGGTGCTGTACTCACTGAGATTGTTACTGATGAGGATCGTTTACATTAATATTGATAACAAATACGTCCAGATCTGCTTGTATAAACTCCTACATATAATTACTGATTATCTTTATGATATTTAGTGTGCTCGTTATCTTCAACCTTCGATACTTGTAAAAGAAACATAAGAAATACTGAAAATGGAAGCAGAGAACACAAACAACAGAGAAAACTTTTAAGTAGAAGACTTGATTTCATTGGGACTATTTTTGAGAGGTAATTTAACGTGCAACATCTGGCATGCCTCCTGGCAAATTTAAGCGGTATTCTACAAAGAAAACACAAGCCTTAAAATGTAGCCTAGGTACAGGTCAATGTGGTCAATTAACCTGCATGTGTATGTACGCTCTTTAGGTCTCAACATCATCTTGAAGTAGTTAGGGCGTGTTTATGTGTGTAGTTTAAAGGTTTACAGTCTCTCGATCAGTGTAACAAATAGAGAATCCCGCGAACACGTCACATGTGTTGTGGACGTAAGCATTAGAATTATCAGCTTATTTAATAATTCATTATTCATAAGTTTTACATGACATCATCGTAATATTTTGAACAATCAGCGATCAATAAAATAAAACTCCTTCACATTAAATGGTAGGGTGTAAACTAGGTGATCATCGTTGATGCTAAACTGACATTAGCCCTTCATAAAACTCATGTGTAGTGATAATTATATTACAAGTTTTATTTTTTCATGTGTGAACATCAATGTATCTTCTGTTGGTGCTGTCTGATTTTAGAACACCAATAAGGATACAATTAATTTAAATTAGGGTCTACCAAGTTGCTGCGAGGAAACAAGACCCACAAACCTTGGATTGTCAAGAAGGTCAAGACCCTCATACGCAAACGGAACAAGCTATTCGCGAGAAAAATGAAATCCATCCAAATGTGCCAAAGACATCAGGCTGTACAGACAGACAAAAACTAATCTCAGAAATCAGAGAGACTTTCCATACTAGAGGTATATTGAGACAATAATTGATGTCGGAAACACTGCGGACCAAGAGGACAGACCCAACAAACAGAAACAATTCTGGTCCTAAATCAAATCCCCGAAGAAGAACAGTAGCGGAGTACCCACACTGAAACAAAACGGCAAGTTACACGCCGACGAAAAATACAAAACTGACATACTTAACCGCCAATACCAGTTAATATTCACCAATGAGGACACAACTGATATACCAACACCAGCGGGGGAACCATCACTCCAATGTCAGACATAGTGATCAGCATAGAATGGGCTGACAAAGAAGATGAACCCAAGCAAAGCCTGTCGTCCCGACCAGCTTCCTAAAGGGTCTTAAAAGAAATGGCCAGTGAAATTGCTCCATTCCTGACGGTCATATTCCAAAGAAGTCTACAACTTGGAGAGAACCAAATGACTGGAGGATAGCAAACGTCACGGCAGTCTTTAAGAAGGGAGAACAGTACAAGGCCAGCAACTACCGTACAGTGTCCCTTACAGGCCTCTGATGCAGTATACAAGAACATATCATTACCAGTAACGCCCTGAAGCACCTTGATTGATGCTCACCACAAACTCACCAACTGCCAGCATGGATTCCGAGCCAGGAGGAGCTGCGAAACACAGCTGCTGACACTTGTTCATGAACTCGTTCATATCCCTAAACAACGGAGTCCAACATGACCTGATAATCCTGGATTTTTCCAAGGCGTTTGACAGAATGCTTAATGAGGAAACTAGCCCACTATGGAATAAGAGGCAGCACACGGATGTGGATAAAGGCACTCCTATCGTCTCTTTGCTGACGACGTATCTTGTACAGACCGCTTAAAACAAGACAGGATTGCATTGCCCTCCAAGATGACATAGATCGACCCGCCGAATGGGAAAGGATGTGGGGCAAGTCCGTCCTTGAGACAGCGGATTTGTCAAAGTATCTCAGGATAGAACTGCAAACAGACATGAATTGGAGCCTCCGTATCGACAAAACAGTCAAGAAAGCGAACAGTACACTTGAGAAGGAACTTGAGGATTTCCAATGAACAAAGCCCTCAGCATACTTCTCCCGAGTAAGACGCACCCTAGAGCACGGTTCTACCATTTGGAGCCCTCACACCCAAGAGCATACCAAGAAGGTAAAGATTATCCAGCGTCGGGCGGAACGGTACATCACCAACCGCTATAGGAACACGAGCAGTGTCACTATGCTGGAGCACCTAGAATTGGAACCCTCAGAGTCAAGGCGTACACAGGAGCCAAACTCACCAGACTCTTTAAGATTATTTACGGTCTAGTGGACATACCAGCATCCGAGTTCATGACACCTGCATCATCTCGCACCAGGTCGAATCACTCACTGAAATTTGGATAGTTGTCTTCTTCCAGCTCAAATTATTTTTTTCCCCAAGAAAATTTGTCGTTGGAATAGTCTACCAGCCACTGTGGCTCGGTATCTTACAAACAGGAGCTTTCCAAACTTTCATTTTAAACCCAGTCCCATTCGATTGTTAGGTTTCTATTGATTATCGGTACTATGCTGGTTTGGTGAGTTCTTAGAAGACGATGCGGTCTTCAGACAGGACTGATGATGAAGGCCTATCACTCAAATAGCGACTAAGAAAGATCTTCCTTCCGTCTTTCATATTCCTTTTTTATTATTATTTGTTCTCATTTAAGTCATTCTATTTAATGCGTTGCAAACGTCAATTGTGACGGAAACGTGTAAGTAGTTTGTAGTGATACAGATACAGATACAGATACAGATACAGATACAGATACAGTGTCAGAACACCCTACCTAATAGATACTCATAATAATATTGTTATTCCGGCTATGTTTAAATACGTAATTTATGGATGACTTCTGTAACAAGCGAATAACTGTATTAGTATTATATATCTTAGGTCAGTCGTTCTGTGAATGCTGCATGCATGTTCGACTTTTGCATCTACACTATACTATCCTTTTAAAATATCCAACAAGAAAGTTTCAAACCGAGGATTATAAGCCAGGATCACGAAATAAACTAGAACTTATGATCATGTGTTTTGTCCTATAGATCTATAACGAAATACAAAAAGATCGGACATGGAAAGTAGCATTCAAGGAGGACAGTAAACAACAAAACACAGAAACAAACACGCAAACAAGGCAAAAGTAATAAGAAATAAAATTTTAAACAAGTAAATGCAATTATCTCCCTTAGTAGCAATTCCGCCATTTGCAATTTCAACAAGGTCATAATCCCATCAAGATATTATTTACGCCAGGTATGTAATCAACTACTTCTTCTTCTTCTTCTTCTTCTTCTTCATTTTCGTATATGTTCTTTATACATCATTATTTATCCAGTTTAAGTGAGCTAGTTGAAGATTTTAACAAGTTGAAGAATTATTTACAATTGAAATTTAGACTTGGTTTCCAATGTAGGCTATTTATAGATTTTGAAATAATGGATTTTGAAATAATGTTAGTTCATATTCGTTCTTATATTGTAGTGGTTGCATGGTCTATGCATAGATCTAAGTACCATTTAATAGTATGATGCTTTCTTTTTAATAAAACAAGCTGTAGTGGGTATCTAACCAACAAGGACTAATCCAACAAGGCTTTATCAATGCACACCTGGCGTGCAGGACGTTTCGTACCCTGGACGTTTCGTACCAAGTTAATATACGAAACGTCCTAGACATTTCGTATCCTGGCAATTGAATGTTCCATACCTGCCATTGGACGTTTGGTACCCAAAAATTGGACAATAAATAATTAGATACGCTATATTTATACTATCTACTGAAATGCAATGGCTATAATCCTGATAAAATATGTTGAGATGTTTAAGGTCAGGATCTATTATCTTTCATTTACTTATTTAAACGCAGGTTTAAATTCAAAATGATAGTTCTTGGCAGGGATTTCTTTATTTACACTGTCCGGTTTTATTGGGATGACAGTAGGGTAAGTGTGAGGTTTGGTGCACCCTAGAACCTGGTTTAAACCCCAGCAGCCTTTTTTGCCACTGACCGTTCCAAGGCGGTAGCCCTATTGTCAACCCTTTTATGTTTGTGATGTCTTATTTGGCCTTTTATTCATTTTTAAAGTTTTCTTAGTTTCTGTGTGTGTTTGTGGTTGACTGTCGTCCTTGAAAGCTACTTTTCCTGTTCGATTTTTATATGTATAATTAATAATTGAATGTTGTTTAACGGCTCATCAACACAGTATAGGTTATTTAGAGCCGCCCCAGAGAGAGGGGAAGGATACGTAGGAATCCAGGAACATGCCCTAAGGGCCTTCTCTTATTAACGAATAGATTCCTATGGTTTAAACTTTAACGTGCTCGGAGGATAGACCGATACATGGGACCGCCCGGTTTACGTCCCCATCCGACGGACGGGGCTAAGGGAAAGTGTCTTGCCCAAGAACACACCGAGTATAAACCAAGGTGGATGTTCTAATGCTTTAGTCCACATCCTAATGTGTCGTGCCTTGAGGGATTCTCCATTTGTTACACGGACCGAGGGAATGTAAAACTTTAAACTAAACACATACACATGTACAAAATACTTCAGGATTGTGTCAGGACCCTATGTACAGAGCTCACATACAACAGCAGGTAAATTTATACACATTGACATGTACCTGTATTCTAAGGCTTATGGTTTCTTTGTAGAATACCGCTTAAGCCAGTACCAGGAAGCATCAGATATGTTGCACGTTATATAACCTCTGAAAAGCAGGCGCAATGAAACCAAGTCTGCTACTTAACACTTTTTTCTGTTGTTTATGTTCTTTGCTTCCATTTTTCAGTATTTCTTATGTTTCTTTTACAGGTATCGAACGTTGAAGATGACGAATACACTACATATCATAAAGATGATCAGTAATTATATATAGGAGTTTATACAAGCAGATCTGGACCCATTTGTTGTCAATATTAATGTAAACGATACTCATCAGTAACAGTCTCAGTGAGTAAGCTCCACCTATATTCTTATATATACTTCATTTAGGTGAGCAATGGAAAACATGGATGAAATGTGGCCTTATTTACTACAAGCTGACGATAAGCCATTTAAGTGCACAGAATGTGACAAGTCTTTTAAACAGAAGAGAGATTTTACTTCACATATGAATGTACATACGGGAAACACTCCATTTAAATGTACAGAATGTGACAGTTCATTCTCACGGAAAGACTATCTCAAGAGTCATATGGCTATTCACACAGGTGAGAAAAGATTTAAATGTTCGGTGTGTGAGAAAGGCTTTACTCAGTCGTCAAACCTTAAATCTCATATGCAAACACACACCGGCGTGAAACCTTTCAAATGCACATACTGCGACAAGCCATTGTCACATCAACAGTTTTATTCACATATGTTTTCACACACTGGCGAGAAAAGATTTAAATGCCATGTGTGTGAGAAAGCGTTCACATCGTCATCCAGCTTAAATCGACATGTGCGAATACACACTGGCGAAAATCTGTACAAGTGCACAGAATGTGATAAGGCATTTACTCATAAAAGTAACCTTGCAACACATATGGTTGTACATACAAACGACACACCATTTAAGTGCCCAGAATGTGACATGTCGTTCAAACACAGCTCGTACATTAAACCACATATGGCTGTTCACACTGGAGAGCGACGATTTAAGTGTCCGTTGTGTGAAAAAGGATTCACACAATCATCGAATCTAAAGACTCATATGCGAATGCATACTGGTGAGAAACCTTTCAAGTGTACCCAATGTAAAAAGTCATTTTCTGTACTACAACATCTCAATCAACATATGACTGTTCACACTGGCGAAAAACTATTTAAATGTCCATTTTGTGAAAAACAGTTTTCAAGAGACTCGAGTTTACAACAGCATATTCAAAAACACACGGGCGTGAACAGTTATACGTGTTCAGAATGCCAAAAGGGATTTTCAAATAAATGGGATCTTGCTAGACATATTGAAATACATGCAGATGACACACCGTTTAAGTGTCCCGAATGTGACACTTCTTTTAAAAATCGCGGTTATCTAAGGAAACACATGGCTATTCATACTGATGAAAAAAGATTTAAATGTCACGTGTGTGAGAAAGAGTTTAGACGTTTAGGAAATCTAAAAACGCACATGCTCATACACACTGGTGAAAAACCATTCATCTGTGTACATTGCGGAATGTCATTTAGGCATCAAATAAGCCTTACTAATCACATGGGTGTACATGTACATACCGATCAGATGCCTTTAACAGATGTACATACTGATCCAATGCCATCAACAGATGTACATACTGATCCGATGCCATTAACAGATGTACATACTACATGTACTGATCAGGTGCCAACAACAGATGTACATACTGATCAGGTGCCATCAACAGATATACATACTGATCAGATGCCATCCACAGTTGTACAAACTGATCAGATGCCATCAACAGATGTACATACTGATCCAATGACATTAACAGATGTACATACTGCATGTACTGATCAGGTGCCATCAACAGATGTACATACTGATCAGGTGCCATCAACAGATGTACATACTGATCAGATGCCATCAACATATGTAAATACTGATCCAATGCCATCAACAGATGTACATACTGATCATGTGCCATCAACAGATGTACATACTGATCAGGTGCCATCAACAGATGTACATACTGATCAGGTGCCATCAACAGATGTACATACTGATCCAATGCCATCAACAGATGCACATACTGATCAGATGCCACCAACAGATGTACATACTGATCCAATGTCATCAACAGATGTACATACTGATCAGGTGCCATCAACAGATGCACATACTGATCAGATGGCACCAACAGATGTACATACTGATCAGATGCCATTAACAAATACTTAAACATAATGTGACACGATTTCCAGACACCAGTGCCATTTAAACACACAACACGACTGGTTGAATTCAGAAGAGTATTTAAATGTCCATTGCGTGATGCGAGATTTCCAAAGCGCCCATTAGGTCAGACCTAGTATAAACACGAATCAAAATGTCACAGTCGACACAAAATTTAAATTTAGTTATAATATCACTTGACATTCACACTGAACTAAAATTGGTAATCGGAAAACAACAACAATACTATGATTAATCAAGTGTTTTATTGTGACCTCTAACTTTGAAGATGCCATAAAAGTAGTGAGAGGTTTTAAAGTGAATTGAACACGAGCTTCGGAGGCTAAGGACTAAGTTTCGAATGTAGTTCAAGGAGAATTTAAACATTGCCATTTGAGCAGAAATAGTTTTTTTTAGCATAGTGCTTAAACCCCCAACATTTACTGCCGGGGTAGATTACAACTGCTGCACACAGTCTGCCTGTCAACTAAAATAGCTGATGTAAACATTGTCCTACACTGAAGCAGCGGACTCTATATTTGAATTTAATCGTTGATAAACACAGCCCCGTGGGAAATGTTTACATTCTGTATAAAAAGGGTCATAACCTAATAGGCTCCTCCCGGAAAATTCCAATTGACAGTTGGTTAAAATTATTTACTATACTTTTCAAATGATTGTTTAAAAATAACATGTTTAAATGTATATTTGTGCAACTTTTAATAATTTATGTTACAGTAGTTTATTCAAAATTTTGAAAAAGGGACCTCTGATGTGAAACATGCATAATTGATATAGAAACCTGCTCTAACGCCATCTTCTGGCTTTTATATGGCAGTTGGGGCTTTAATATTGTATAACACGACACTGTACGACACTTGTAAGTACCTCGATTTTACAACCTACTAAAACATTTAAGTTTCATCATAATTCGCTAAAATTTTAAACATGATCTTTAAAGCGTTGACTAAATGTGCTAATCCAGTTATCAAAGTGATTATTTTGAATTTTATTTGATGAATCTGTGAACAATATATTGATGAGATTTCATACGATTTTGTTTGGTCAAAATTGTACATTCCGTACAAAAGATATGAAATAAAATGTTACTGGTATTTATTTATAAGTGTCGTCGAGTGTATTTCCCACTTCAATCATTCGTGATATTTTTCATACTGTCAGGATACAGGATACGTGCGAGTATCAGTATTTACAGAGGATACATGTACTTTATTGTATATGTTGTATATGTATATGTATGTACTCGTCGTCTTATACTTTGCTATAATACTTTACATATTGCATAAGCATGTTAATCACATAAAAGTTGTGCATTATCCGACAACGAAGTGCCAATTAAGGAATTAACAACTTTTGCAATCGATAATTGATAAGCACGTGGCGACATCACAGTGGGCGTGAACGAATTATGTAATGTTTATTGCGGTCATTTATTACTTGTGGTGTCAGACAGACAATTATACGAAAAATTAAAAAAAAAATAAAAAAATAGTCGCCATTTCTTTAAAATAATCGACAGTATTATAAAAAAATCGCAAATGGCGACCAGGCGTATGGTAGCGTGATCACTGAATACATTTGTAAGATGTGAGAATATTAAACAGTTATGTTATAGTTGTGCATTAACAAAGTACATTGTTATATGATAGAATGTTAATTACTTATGTCATAATTGTAAAGTTACGAAATAGTACATGTGCAATATGTTAGAATGTTAACCACTTATGTTACAGTTGTACAAGAAGAAAGTACATTTGTAAGATCATAGATGTCAGCATGTGGATCACTTATGTGGTTACGAAATAGTACATTTGTTAGACAGTTAGATGGGAGAATGTTAACCACTAAGGTTATAGTCGTACATTACGAAATAGTATTTTGGTAAGCATGTGATGAATATTACATTTGTAAGATTTTATAATATTAATCACTTATTGTATAGTTGCACATTGCGAAATAGTACATTTGTAATGTGTTAGAATGTTAATGACTTATGTTATATTTGTACATTAAGAAAGTACATTTGTAATATGTTAGAATGTTAATCATTTGTGTTATATAGTTTTTTATTATGAAGTAGTAAATTTGTATTATGGTAGCATGTTAATTATTATTACTTATATTATGGTTGTGCATTACGAATTGGACATTTGTATTATGTTAGAAAGTTAGTCACCTATGTTATAGTTGTACGTTACGAAATATTACATTTGTAGTTTACGAACTAGTGCCTTTGTAAAGTGTGAGAAGGTTAATCACGTATGTTGTAGTTGTAAAATATGAAATATTACACTTGTAAGATGTGAGAATTTTAAAGGAATACATGGCAATCTTGATTTTTTTAAAAACTCATGGAGCCCGTTAGTTTTTCTACAAAACATGCATTTGTTCAATTATCAATATTAATTATAATTATAGTATAATTTAAATTGTTTTTATTATATTACTAAATGTTGATTACTGAGTTTGCACCAGTTGTATATATAAAACTATGGTAGAATAAGAAGAGAAAATGAAAACAAAAAACATTTATTTAATTATATGCAAGCAGGTTTAAAGTCAAAATGAGATTGGATTAATAAATCCTGTCGATAGTTAAATGCTTGGTAAAAATATCACAATTGTCACGTGTCCCTTAAATCACTTATTCTATAGTTGTACATTACGAAATAGTACATGTGTAAGATGTGAGAATGTTAACCACTTACGTTATTGTATTGTTGTACTCTATGAACAATTACATTTGTAAGATGTGATGAAAGATTACATTTGTAAGATGTGATGACAGATTACATTTGTAAGATGTGAGAATTTTATTCACTTATGTTATAGATACTCATTACGAAATAGTACATGTGTAAGATGTGAGAATGTTAACCACTTACGTTATTGTATTGTTGTACTCTATGAACAATTACATTTGTAAGATGTGATGAAAGATTACATTTGTAAGATGTGATGACAGATTACATTTGTAAGATGTGAGAATTTTATTCACTTATGTTATAGATACTCATTACGAAATAGTACATGTGTAAGATGTGAGAATGTTAACCACTTACGTTATTGTATTGTTGTACTCTATGAACAATTACATTTGTAAGATGTGATGAAAGATTACATTTGTAAGATGTGATGACAGATTACATTTGTAAGATGTGAGAATTTTATTCACTTATGTTATAGATATTCATTACGAAATAGTACATGTGTAAGATGTGAGAATGTTAACCACTTACGTTATTGTATTGTTGTACTCTATGAACAATTACATTTGTAAGATGTGATGAAAGATTACATTTGTAAGATGTGATGACAGATTACATTTGTAAGATGTGAGAATTGTATTCACTTATGTTATAGATACTCATTACGAAATAGTATACAACTATTTAATTCCTTAGAAGTCAGTGGTTAAAACTATTTATAAGAGGGTGTGACTACTGACCCGAGAAGGTTACTATTGCACGAGGCCGCAGGCTGAGTGCAATAGTACCCTTCAAGGGTCAGTATTCACTCCCGAGGATAAATAGTTCTAATCCATTGACTCCTAAGGCATTAAATAGTTGTTTTATTATATATCATAACATATAACAGTTTTGATTTTTTACTAATAAAATTAAAATTTGGAGTGTGAGCCGTGTAAACAATGTATCTGCTTCCTCTGTTGATTAAACCAGCGCGTCACTGACACAGATCGACTATATGCACGGTCACGTGACGCTTTTTTTTTTTAAAAGCGCGTCAATGACAAAGATGTTCTATTGCACGCTAAATTTACTATTGCACGGTCACGTGATGAACTATTGAACGGTTGGGATATTTCCATTGAGAATGGTCTAAACTATTTAATCAAACGTGACTGCTTCTAGACCAATGAAAAACGCTTATATTTTATGATATATAATAATACGAAATATTACATTTGTAAGATTTGAGAATGTTAAACAATTATGTTATAGCTGTTCATTACAAAATAGTGTATTTGTAAGATGTGAGAATGTTAAACACTTACATGTATGTTATAGTTGTATATTACGAAATAGTACATTCGTAATAAGTTATTATGTTATAGTTCTACATTACAAGATAGTACATTTGTAAGATTTGAGAATGTTAACTGCTTATGTTATAGTTGTACATTACAAAATAGCACATTTGTTGTCACTTGACTACTAGTGTATTTAAACATAGTGTACCACGCAGAACTTTACATACGGGGGCGTCCAATGGAACAGCCTGTAAACATAGCAGCCTGATTACCTTAACCTCCGAGATAATATATAGTGTCCTCACAATAGCGACTATTATTTCTTAAGTAAATTTGAAAGATGTTAGAGTGTTAATCACTTATGTTATACTTATACATTACGAAATAGTAAATTTGTAAGATGTGAGAATGTTACTTATGTTATAGTTGTACATTACGAAATAGTAAATTTGTAAGATGTTAGAATTTTAATCAGTTGTACATTACGAAATAGTAAATTTGTAATATGTTAGAGTGTCAATCACTTAGTTGTAGTTGTACGTCACGTACACGAGGAAATGGGAAATTTGTAAGATGTGATGAAAGATTACATTTGTAAGATGTCAGAATGTTAATCGCTTATGTTATAGTTGTACATTATGAAATATCACATTTGTAAGATGTGGGAATGTTACTTATGTTATAGTTGTACATTATGAAATATCACATTTGTAAGATGTGGGAATGTTTATCACTTGTGTTATAGTTGTACACTATGAAATATCACATTTGTAAGATGTGAGAATGTACTTAAGAAACATTAGAATGTCTTGCTGACTTGTACTGTCGGATACAGGGGCGGATCCAGGATTTCAGCTTAGGGGGCGTAAGATTTTGGTCAATATTCGGATCCGTTTCTAGCCTCATAAAGCGGTTGTGGTACTGCATTGATAGGGTAAAAAAGTCCGTTTTTAAATAAAAGGATTTAACAATGTGTTAATTAAACCACTCATTAGCCATTATGCGTCGAGCGAGCGAGAACATTTTTTATGCTGAGGGCGTGCATCGAAATTGTTTGATATTTTATCTACAGTAACATTGACATACATGTATGATCCGGAAATTTTAAGGGGGCGCGCGCCGGGGGTGCGCCCCCACCCTGTATCCGCTAGTGGGATACATTAGGCTTTTAAACATGACCCCTGCATTGTTTCAGGTGCCATCTCGCTCATATCACTAGAGCAGTGGCAGAAAAACTCTAACCTGGCTCCAGCGTAAATGGAGTGTCTACAATAGAATTTGCAGCAACTCTGCAGTTCAGGGTGAGAAGGTTCTAGGCCCGTTCTCCATATTTTATCTCGATGTACATGGAGGATGAGCCTGGCATGTTAATTTCCTGTTAGGCGCCATATAAACTTTCATTGTTGGTGCGCCTTAAAACCCCAATTCAATTTAATTCAATTGTTTCTGGTAGAGGCAGACGACCCCATTTTCCCTGGGTAGAACCAGTACTGTGCACCTCCTGCCATCCTTAAGAATCGACACTTTCTCACTTGACAAGTCGAGCTCCCAGTAGGATTTGAACCCGCAGCGGTGAGAGGCGAGAATGTTTTAGACACAGAATCTTTTCTGTACAGGCCACGGAGGGGATATTGAATAAGTGTATGTATATATTATGTAGAGGTGATTCTTTAATAAAATATGTTTATATTCATAATAGCATGTAGCTTTTGACTGTATTCCCACTAAAGCCTACGAACATGTTGAAATACTAAATGTGGACGATAGTTAAAACAATTGGGGTCGTTCCTCTCGCCACATCCGGGATACTCCATAAAATAGACCCACATCCGGGATACTCCTTAAAATAGACCCACATCCGGGGTAATTCATAAACTCACATGGTCGAGCGGAGTGCAAATCCAGCGTACCGTCGTACATGTTACATATGCAAAAAACGGGGATAGTTTAGAAACTAGAACCTTCTCACCCTGAGCAGCAGCTCTGCAGTTCAGGGTGAGAAGGTTTTGGGCCCGTTCTCCATATTTTATCTCGATGTACATTGAGGATGAGTCTGACATGTTCATTCCTGTTAGGCGCCATATAACCTTTCATATGTTGGTGCGCCTTAAAACCCCAATTCAGTTCAATTAGAAACCATATTCGTTTTGGGTCATTAGGTCAAAGGTCAAGGTCGCCATGACCTCATATGGAAATAAGTATCCCGTGTGATAACTTCGAAAGCATAATACCTACTCTGTTGATACTACATTGCCCTAGGTGAGAGAAGGATATTGCGATCAGTAGGTCATATATATTACAAACGAGTATAACACTCCTGCAACTTCATAGGTACATTGTCCTTGGTGACTAAAGATACTATTTTTTTTGCGATCACCAGGTCAAAGTTCAATGTCACCTTAACTGACGTGGAAAAATACATTCAGAGCAATAACCCCGGGTGTATAACACCTACACTCCTGACACTTTATAGGTACAAATAATATCAGATTTTTAGGTTTAAAGCTACAGAGTCTATATTTTAACTGGTAATAACTCATGAATATGAATGAGTCACGTGTGAAGTAGTTTCAAATCGACCAACACCCCAAAAGTCGGTATATAAGCAGACATATCACATTTTTATTTAGCCTTCGTACAGTTAACATCGATAAATATACGGCTTCAAGATGCATATATGTGATAAAAAAAAGTAATAGCCCGTGAACCACAGGCGTTGGGCTTATATAATGTACGTTTATCCACTAGACCACGGCTATTTATTGACATATTGTCATATTTTTAACACTAAATAGGCATTACGTAATAACTAGCGCACATACAAACTCACCAAGCGTGAGGCGGAATATTAGTTTCATATTGATAATATATTACGCCAGGCAATGTTAATTTACACGTGCGACAAGATGGACTATATACTCGTATATTATTAGCTCGACTGATCAGAGATCAGCAGAGCTTATGCCGTGGTGCGGCGTCCGTCGTCCGTCCGTCTGTCTGTCCGGAAACTTTTTTTTGAAGCGACTACTCCTCTGAAACTACTGAATGGATTTTCATGAAACTTTACAGAAATGTTGCCCATGAAGTCTAGTTGATCCTAGCAAAAATTCATGTTGATTAGAAATCCAAGATGGCCGCCAAATCTAAAAATAGGTTTTTAAAAAACAAGTTTGTAATGACTACTTCTTGAAAACTCTTAAGTGATATTGCTATGGGACTTTTTCTAAAATGATCAGCATGGCATGATGTTGGTCCTTGTCAAAAATCGTTTTGATTCGACGTTAAACATGGCTGCCAGCGGCCATCTTTGTTTACATAGAGTTATATAGTAAAAACTTGTAGCGACTACTCCTCTGAAACTACTTCGCGGATTTTCATGAAACTTCACAGGAATGTTGCTCCTAATGTCTAATTGATCATAGCAAAATTTCAGATCGGCCAGAAATTCAAGATGGCCGCCACAGCTAAAAATAGATTTTTAAAAAATAAGTTTGTAGCGACTACTTCTTGAAAACTATAAGTGATATTGATATTGGTTATCCGAGTCAAACTTTATTTTGATTCGACGGTAAACATGGCTGCCAGTGGCCATCTTTGTTTACATAGAGTTATATAATGAAAACTTGTAGCGATTACTCCTCTGAAACTACTTGACGGATTTTCACGAAACTTCACACGAATGTTGCTCTTGATGTCTTATAGATCCTAGCAAAATTTCAGGTCGGCCGGAAATTCAAGATGGCCACCATGGCTAAAAATAGATTTTCAAAATACAAGTTTGTAGCGACTTCTTCTTGAAAACTATAAGTGATATTGATATGGGACTTTTTCTAAAATGATCAGCATGACATGATGTTGGTCCTTGTCAAAAATCGTTTTGATTCGATGTTAAACATGGCTGTCAGCGGACATCTTTGTTTACATAGAGTTATATAATGAAAACTTGTAGCGACTACTCCTCTGAAACTACTTGACGGATTTTCATGAAACTTCACAGGAATGTTGCTCTTGATGTCTTATTGATCCTAGCAAAATTTCAGGCCGGCCGGAAATTCAAGATGGCCGCCACGGCTAAAAATATTTTTTCAAAAAACAAGTTTGTAGCGACTACTTCCTGAAATCAAAATCAATCAGTAGAGCTTCAAGGTCATTGACCTCTTGTTGATTTAGCTTGAGTTGCGTTCAGATAGGTTTAGTTATTTTGCCTCTTAATAAATGGTAGCTAGTATACCATTTTTCCAAGAAGCGTTATAGCTCAGTGGTAGAGCACCTGACTCGAAATCAGAAGTGTTCGAGTCCCGAAAGAGGCAACTTTGTTTTCGTCTGTAAATCATAGTGTTACCTGTGTACAGGTACGATGTGCACTGGTCGATGTCTATACAATTCTTTCTTTCTAAGGTTTATAGTCCCTCTACCATATGAGCCACCGGGAAGAATCCCCCGTTGACTCGGCATTATGTTTGGACTGAAAAGATTTTGATTTTGAATTGAATGACTCCGCCTCAGAGTCGACCAAAGTGAATTGTCTGCCAAATGTACATGTATAATCATAGCACTGGCGGTTAATTTAACCTAATTTCACGCGCTATGGTCATGGGTGTGTTTGGTGTTTTTTTAAGCTGGTTTTTAGCTCGACTGATCAGAGATCAGCAGAGCTTATGCCATGGTGCGTCGTCCGTCTGCCCGTCCGTCCGTCTGTCTGTCTGTCTGTCCGTAAACTTTTATTTGTAGCCACTACTCCTCTGAAACTACTGGATGTATATTCATGAGACTTTACAGAAATGTTGCCCTTGAAGTCTAGTTGATCCTAGCAAAAATTCATGTTGATGTGAAATCCAAGATGGCCGCCAAACCTAAAAATAGATTTTTAAAATACAAGCTTGTAGCGACTACTTCTTGAAAACTATAAGTGATATTGATATGGGACGTTTTCTAAAATGATCAGCATGGCATGATGTTGGTCCTTATCAAAAATCATTTTGATTCGACGTTAAACATGGCTGCCAGTGGCCATCTTTGTTTACATAGAGTTATATAGTAAAAACGTGTAGCGACTACTTCTCTGAAACTACTTGACGGATGTTCATGAAACTTCACAGGAATGTTGCTCTTGATGTCTAGTTGATCCTAGACAAATTTCAGGCTGACCGGAAATTCAAAATGGCCGCCACGGCTAAAAATAGATTTAAAATAAATAAATTTGTAGCGACTACTTCTTGAAAACTGTAAGTGATATTGATATGGGACATTTTCTAAAATGATCAGCATGACATGATGTTGATACTTGTCGAAATTTTTTCGATGCGACTTTAAACATGGCCGCTAGCGGCCATCGGCCATCTTTGTTTACATAGATTTATATAGTAAAAACTTGCAGCGACTACTCCTCTGTAAGTACTTAACGAATTTTTATGAAACTTCACAGGAATGTTGCTCTTGATGTCTAATTGATCCCATATATTTTTTAGGTTGGCCGGAAATTCAAGATAGCCGACATGGCTAAAAACAGATTTTTGAAAAAAAGTTTGTAGCGACTACTTCTTGAAAACTGCAAGTGATATTGATATGGGACTTTTTCTGAAATGATCAGCATGACAAGATGTTGATCCTTGTCGAAACTTATTTTTGATTCGACATTAAACATGGCTGCCAGAGGCCATCTTTGTTTACCAAGAGTTATATAATAAAAACTTCAACTTGTAGCGACTACTCCTCTGAAAATACTTGACAGAATTTTATGAAACTTCACAGGAATGCTGATCTAGCTATCAAAATCTATCAGTAGAGCTTCAAGCTCATTGACCTCTTGTTTTTTACATATGTCTGTGTTGTTTTGGTCAATTCTTAGACATAGCGTCTTACACATATATGTTGCCCCCTCCCCCACCCCCCCTGCCTCTCCCCGCATCCCCCCACCCCCAACACACACTCGAAACTCCTTTTTTTTTTTCTTTTTTTTTTACATATTTCTGTGTTGTTTTGGTCATTCTTACACATAGATTTTTTTTACATATTTCTGTGTTGTTCTGGTCAATTCTTACACATAGCTTCATACACATATATGTTGCTCTCTCCCCCACCCCTGCCTCTCCCCCCGCACCCCCCCCCACACACTCGAAACTCCTTTTTTTTTTAGCTCTACTGATCAGAGATCAGCAAAGCTTTTGCCATGGTGCGGCGTCCGTCGTCCGTCTGTCTGTCCGTCCGTCTGTCCGTCCGTAAACCTTTTTTTGTAGCGACTACTCCTCTGAAACTGCTGAATGGATTTTCATGAAACTTTACAGAAATATTGCCCATGAAGTCTAGTTGATTCAAACAAAAATTCATGTTGACGTGAAATCCAAGATGGCCACCAAATCTAAAAATAGATTTTTAAAAAACAAGTTTGTAGCGACTACTCCTTGAAAACTCTAAGTGATATTGATATGGGACTTTTCCTGAAATGATAAGCATGACATGATGTTGGTCCTTGTCGAAAATCATTTTGATTCGACGTTTAACATGGCTGCCAGCGGCCATCTTTGTTTACATAAGAGTTATTTAGTAAAAACTTGTAGCGACTACTCTTCTGAAACTACTCGACGGATTTCCATGAAACTTCACAGGAATGTTGCTCTTGGTGTCTAAATGATCCTAGCAACATGTCAGATAGGTCGGAAATTCAAGATGGCCGCCACGGCTAAAAATAGATTTTCAAAAAACAAGTTTGTAGTGACCACTTCTTGAAAACTGTAAGTGATATTGATATGGGATTTTTTCTAAAATGATCAGTATGATATGATGTTGATCCTTGTCAAAAATGATTTTGATTCGACGTTAAACATGGTTGTCAGCGGCCATCTTTGTTTACATAGAGTTATATTATGAAAACTTGTAGCGACTACTCCTCTGAAACTACTTGACGGATTTTCATGAAACTTGACAGGAATGTTGCTCTTGATGTCTAATTGATCCTAGCAAACCTTCAGGTCGGCCGGAAATTCAAGATGGCCGCCACGGCTAAAAATAGATTTTCAAAAACAAGTTTGTAGCGACTACTTCTTGAAAACTATAAGTGATATTGATTTGGGACTTTTTCTAAAATGATCAGCATGTCATGATGTTGGTCCTTGTCAAAAATCGTTTTGATTCGATGTTAAACATGGCTGTCAGCGGCCATCTTTGTTTACATATAGTTATATAGTAAACACTTGTAGCGACTACTCCTCTGTAACTACTTGACGGATTTTCATGAAACTTCAGAGGAATGTTGCTCTTGATGTCTAATTGATCCTAGCAAAATTTCTGGTCGGCAGGAAATTCAAGATGGCCGCCATTGCTAAAAATATATTTTCAAAATACAAGTTTGTAGCGACTACTTCTTGAAAACTATGAGTGATATTGATATGGGACTTTTTCTAAAATGATCAGTATGACATGATGTTGATCCTTGTCAAAAACATTTTGATTTGACGTTAAACATGGCTGTCAGCGGCCATCTTTGTTTACATAGAGTTATCTAGTAAAAACTTGTAGCGACTGCTCCTCTGTAACTACTTGACGGATTTTCATGAAACCTCAGAGGAATGTTGCTCTTGATGTCTAATTGATCCTAGCAAAATTTCAGGTCGGCCGGAAATTCAAGATGGCCGCCATTGCTAAAAATATATTTTCAAAATACAAGTTTGTAGCGACTACTTCTTGAAAACTATGAGTGATATTGATATGGGACTTTTTCTAAAATGATCAGTATGACATGATGTTGATCCTTGTCAAAAACATTTTGATTTGACGTTAAACATGGCCGCCAGCGGCCATCTTTGTTTACATAGCGTTATATAATGAAAACTTGTAGCGACTACTTCTATGAAACTACTTGACGGATTTTCATGAAACTTCACAGGAATGCTGATCTAGCTATCAAAAACCTATCATTAGAGCTTCAAGGTCATTGACCTCTTGTTTAACTGTGTGTTTTGGTCCGCAACTGCATTACTTGTTATATATGGTTTGGCCTGGGATGACGGGTCGTGGGGCGATTTGGGATACGCGTACTGCCCTGCTTGTTGCCTGGCCTAGTACCGTATTTATATTAATACCCAGTGGCCGTAGCCATCTTTTATGGGGCCACGGACACTGGTTTGGGGTTTTTGGTTGGCCTGGGATGACAGACCGTGGGGAGATGTGGGATACGCGTACTGCCCTGCTTGTTGCCTGGCTTAGTACCGTATTTATATTAATATCCAGTGGCTTTAGCCCGCTTTTTGGGGTTTTGGGGCGGTGATTGGGTATACGCATACTGACAAGGTACCGTATTTACTTTTAATGGTCTGGGTTATGGGTGGGCAGCTCGCTTTTTACGTAGCTGTGGCTTATTAAAATTCAAGGGTCAGCAGTTCAATACCAAAGGTGTGTATTGGTGTATTTGGGTTTTATGCCTCGGGGCACGAGGCTTGGTTAGTGTCTGACGTGGTCAGTTTGGATCAACTTGGGGGAGGCTTGGAGCTTCACCGGTGGGGGCTTCCCTGGGTGATGTCGTCTTGTAGGTTGAATCTCGAATGCGTTGATGTTTTGATGGTTCTTGAAGGTGCCCAGGTGCACGTGTGCCACCCACTTTAGGTTTGTGACAACTTGTGCCCCTGGGCCGTTGATCGCGCTAACGTAGATAGGTTGGCGTTGCAGGTCCGGCCTCCCTCTTCAAGACATCTAGGCGCATTATATTGACATATTAGTGAGATTCTAACCCATTGTTGATTGACCATACCTTCTCCTGGTTTATAGACACATAAAACGGCCTCATTTTAGATTATTATTTACTTTTTGGATTTGGGCAATTAGCCTTTATTGGTAAATATGCATTTATATAATAGTTTAATTATCAAGGTTTTATTTACAGAGGGTGCAACAAGATGTTTTGGTCAATCTCTTATAGGTATCGATGGTACTTCTTGGTTAGGGTTCTGTATACGTACCTCTTTGTCTGCCATCTCTATACAATCAATGATGTCCTGCGTTATATTCGCTCGCTTAAATACTCGATTTCGACATGAGCTGGTGAACATGAAGTTACAAATAAAGACGCGCCTACAAAGAAGAAATCGATTGATATAGAGACTGTAGCTTTAAGTATTATCTAGATGTACTAAATATAAAGAAATTTAGAGCTTTTTTTTTACCAAACAAAGAGTCTCTAGTCACAGGTTAGAAATAGAAACTGGTCGATGGCATAGACCAAATAAAACGCCAAGATCCGGAAAAAAATGCCACTTTGTAATATACTAGAAGACGAATTTCACTTTGTATTGGAGTGTTCACTATATCATGGTGTTAGAAAAGAATATGTTAACACATATTTTTGGAAACGGCCAAACACACCAACATTTATTGAACTTATGACAAAAGAAAACAAGAGTTTATTAAAGAAACTGTCAGTTTTCATTAATAAGAGTTTTAAAAGAAGAGACGACATGTTTTATAAATAAATATCACTTTTCTCCATTTTTGTCCACAGATATAAATGTGTACTGATCAGAACTTAGGACTATTAATTTAAAAATATATATTAAAAACTTATATACTTGTTGTCAAATACATTTTTACTAATAACATATACAGATGATCTTGAAACTCACCTATAAAATTATACAAATTGTCATTAACTGGAAAATATTGTGTGTATTTCATATACATGTTTATATGTATGTACTATGTGCATGTGCACTGCTGGGCGTAATGCCTTATGTTTGAATAAAATAATATCTATCTATCTACATTGTCATTGGTGAGAGGAGGAACCCTTTTGATGTTCGAGTTAGTAGGTCAAATGTCAAGGTCAACCGTGACCTCATATGGACATTGGTATTCCGCACAATAACACTTACACTCATCAACTTGATGCATTGTCATTGGTAGGAGGAGGAATCCTATTGCATTTGTGTGGTTATTAGGTCAACGGTCAAGGTCATAATGACCTCATATGGACACTCCACACGATAACTTCCGTTGTATAACACATACACTTTTGAAACTTTAAATCTTCATTGCTCTAGGTATGAAGCGGAACCTATTGCTTTAGTGGATCAGAAGGTCATCAATGTCACATTGACCTGACATTGACTCAATCTTGAGAAACACTTTTCCTACTGTAATTTGCAGACTGATAATCTTCACTAAACTTCATTGAAATAGTACCCATGGTAAAACAATAATTTCTATTAATTTTGGGGTATGTATGTCAAAGATTAAAGTCACTGTGACTCGATCATGGAAATGCCGTCCACGTTGTAATGTTTATACAATTACATCTATAATCTTTAAATTGTATACAAATAGTATATATGGTGCAAAAGCCACCCCTATTGCTTTTATGGTTAGTAGGTCAAATGTCAAGGTCACTGTTACATGCGTCTGAACACTGCTTTCCCGACTATTTCTCATTAACTATATGATTTATTTTAATTTGACCAACTTTTGGTCATGGTGACTTACTTGAATAAATGGCGGTAATGGAAAACACAAATCCGAGTCACCGAAGCATTGTGGTGTAGTGGTTATAGCGTCTGCCTTGCATTCGGGAGGTCGTGGGTTCGAGACCCCTGACCGCGTCATACCAAAGACTTTAAAAATGGAGTAGTCACTTGTAACCCTTGCCTGATGAGCAAATAATGGGTAGTGCTACGACTAATTGACCAGTGTCAGAATAATGTGACTGGGTGGGTGGGGGTATCATGTCTACTACGGCGTGGTATTCCAGTGTAGCAGCACTATAAAGAAGCCATTGAGTTCGCTGCTTCAAGTAGACATATCATCACATCACACAGCAACACACAGATAAAAGTCCAGACATTGTGCCTATAATCGTCGGATAGGACGCCTGTCGTAGGTGGAGGGACTATAATCCTTAGAAATACACACACACACACACACACACACACACACAAATCCGAGTCGATCCTTCCCAAGGAACGTTGTGCTAAAGTTTCAATAATATCCTTCAAAGCTGTTTCAGAAGAGATTTACTTAAATGTAAACCTTTCCGAATATACGTATTATGTATAATGAGCATCACTGTGGCAGCCATATTAAATATTTGACAATAACGAAAAGAAAAAAACAACAACACATTTGATAGAGGCAAACCCAATTAGAATGTGATGAAACGCTTTTTATAACGCAGATCGCTGAATTGTACCTCGGTTCAAATCAGTTTGGTCAATTTGAACCAGGGTACAGATGATATATACCCTGGGCTGATAATCGTCATATAAAGCCCTGATAAACCGCAATACACATGATTTTAACCGTAGTACAATTTTAATTTAACAAATTTGTATAAATAACTTATTTGAGTTTCTGTTAATTTGGCGTTCCATAGGCCCATAATTTGCTGCATTTTTTTTTTATATATTTTTTTATATTTTTTACATTATTACAGCTAAGGAATGCTATGTTGCCATATACTTACGTCGGGGAGTAATTAATGCATTATTGGGTCTATTATGCATTACGTGGTCCCGCCTTAATTCCATTAAGCGATGGGAAAGCTTATATTGGCAGGATTTTATAACGGATATTTCGACAATAAAACACGTTTAAAAACATGTTTTACTGAAAAAATGCGATACTCTGTTTAAATTACCTATTAGATGTTTTAATTTTATAATATGCAAACTTTTTAACCGAAATTAAGGTTTTATTTCATACCCAAGCCAAGGGATTGGATGGGATATGAAAGTTAATACTCGGACCACGTAATGTTATATTGTAAAAAAAAAGTGCTAAAAGGTGCACCAGTAAAACAATACCAGCAGCTCTGTAAAAAGTAGCTGTGTTGCAACATGAGTGTATAAAATATATCGGTGCACCAAATATATAATACTGCTACACCGGTATATTGCAACATGAGTGTATAAAATATATCGATGCACCAAATATATAATACAGCTACACCGGTATATTGCAACATGAATGTATAAAATATATCGGTGCACCAAATATATAATACTGCTAAACCAGTATGTTGCTACACGAGTGTATAAAATATATCGATGCACCAAATATATAATACTGCTACACCGGTATGTTGCAACATGAGTGTATAAAATATATCGGTGCACCAAATATATAATACTGCTACACCGGTATGTTGCAACATGAGTGTATAAAATATATTGGTGCACCAAATATATAATACTGCTACACCGGTATGTTGCAACATGAGAGTATAAAATATATCGGTGCACCAAATATATAATACTGCTACACTGGTATGTTGTGCTGATGCACCTTTTTCTCCACATGCATTGGTATTATTTTTAAAAAAGGAACGGTGCAACAGTTTAATTTATTGTTGATCGATAACATTGATGCATCTGATTTATATTATGGGTGACCAATTATCCGCGTAGAGGCAGCTCTAAATAACCTATATAATGTTAAGCATTTGATTCAATAAATTATCGACTCTCCCGAGAAATATTATTGGTGAGATCTTTAACTTTTGTATTTTATGTGTAACTTTGTAAATGGTAGTGCTAGGTGTCTTTATAATCGGATAACGGTGTGGTACTCCAGTGAAAGTACTATACAGATGAGCATTGAGTTCACTGTTACAAGGAGATACGGTCATTATATGACTGAACGGCATTATCAAATACCGGTGCTTTTGACCTGTTCATACACCATTAATCCAATAATTGTTGAAACACATGTACCTAGATGGAGACGAGCATGCAACTGTCCTTCCTGTCATTTTATTTTTAAATCAATTATGCAAAAAAAAACTACAAAAAGAATCAACGAATTTAATTTACTGAACCAGTGGTCGTGTGTGGTACGTCTCTGATTTAAACAAACATATTTAAACAAACATAATTCATTCATCGTTTAACATAACTCGTTAATATCATCTGGGGTAAAAATTGCCCCATATAGAGCCCTGATATCACAATTTGACACATATAGGGCCCTGATATCACAAAGAACAAGTCTGAGATGTCCCTATCGATATTTTAATCAACAAACATTTGACGGTCACTTTTGTAAAGAACCTTGTAATTCAAACCAGGACTTTATTAATTTAATATAGTCTATCTACTGTCCCTGTTCAAACAAGACTCGATTTATTATAAATAAAGAGTTTAAATATCATAACAAATCGATCATTAAGTGTGACATACAACACACACCTCAGTAAAACAAGAAATAATTCGTGCAAAAACACAACAACGAAATTGACACATTTCCTCCGTTTATTTATTTTTTTTTCAGTCTAAAACATTAGTATTCATTGTATTTTGTTTGACTACTGTTCTTTTTATAAATTTAATCAAATATCTAGAAAAAAACAAGAAAACAGTATTTTCATTTAATCCTTCAATTGCGAATTCGCATATGGCGATAAATCGGAATTATCGAGTATTCGTTAGTTAAACTAGCGTGTTACATCAGTATCTATACTTCAGAATTCAATACCTAGACTTTGAAGTATTTATTGATACGTATCGGTATTTGGTTGAGATATTTCACATTGAAAATCCCTTCTTTTCTGCTATGGTTAATACTATCTATCCTAAAGGACTTCCATTCAACAGACCGAACATTTCTGATACTGTCGCTTTTTTCTCGATTAACATCTCTCTATTGAAATAAATATATATGACAAGAGTCTGAGATGATTTCGATTTTGATTTGATTGATTTTTGATTTAAACATATTTTATTGCCAACAATTTTACATACAGAATAATATCCACATATATACAATAGAAATAGTATAATGACAAATGGGTCGGGTAACAAGTTCTACCAACCTTTCCAGTTCAATTTTGATATTGTTAATTATCCCCATTTCTACCTTTCTGTACTACTATAACTTCTTCCCAGCTTGGCACAAGTTGCTCAGCCACAGCGCTCAGTTCTCATGACGCAATGTCGCAACCCAGAAATATCGGTTATAAATAAGACTTCATGCAACGTCCATATTAGTAGACCTATGTTTTTGCACTTTTTCACATTGCCTTGTTCTCCTGGGTGGATTGCGTAGCTTGGGAAACTTGGCAATCTATCACATTTTTAACCTCCCACGCATTGATTCTTTGACATTTGTGCAAACGAAGAGAAGAAGAAGAATGAAATTTTCAGTTGTTAAAGAGTACGTTACTACATGCATAAGTAAACTATTTATAAATAAGGCATACTATGGTGACTGTAAACAAATAAATACCTACGATGGAGAACGGAGGTACAGCACCAAACAAACCCTTTTTGTTATAGTTCTGTGAATGCTACTTTCATGTTCGACTTGTTTTTGCATATACCCTGCAATATTTACTTTATATATCCATTAAAAACGTTTTAATTCACGGATATTAGCCAGAATCTCGAAGTAAACTATATAAGGTTTTAGTGAGCAAAATGCAATTACCCCCCTTATTAGTTATTTCTCCATTTACAATTTAAACAAGGTCATATCACTTTATCTCGCAAGGCAATTAACAAGAGGTATGTACCATTAATTTATCGATATGAAGGTATTTAAGGGCAAACTGAATTGCTATTATATTTTATTGGAACTAGTTAGCTTATTTTCCACATAGACCACTAATTAGAGATCACTAGAGGTTCCTGATTTTCAACATAAATTAGTTATGTTGTTTCGCCCCACGTTTGTTCGCTCGTGCTTATAAGCTTTTATTTATCCTCACTGTAGCCTACTGCACTGGGCATTTTAGCGAACAGACCTCGGCCGAAAGATTCATCCGAAGGACTGGTTAGGTAGGAAATACTTTTTACATATTATAGGTCCTGGCTGGGATTGAATGCGCGATGCCTGGGCAACAGTGCATCGTCGGTAGTAAATTACATTTTCTAAGCTCATATATTTTAGATTATTTTAAAATTTTCCAGGCTTGAAGATATAGCAAATACGCACTGCGGCAGTGGTGAAATGATTTGGTGCATTTTTTTCTGTGCAAAATGTATCACTAAGTGATACCTCTCAGAAAATAGGTTTGTCACATTCCTAGAATTCCATTTACAACCCCATTATACCTCTGACGGTGCTTTAGCACCGCCAAAAATGATGCTTCACTACCCGAATGAAGTGCGTTTTTTAAACGTAAAATTCATACTGTCACAGTAAACTGAGATCTTTGCTGTTATAACAAATGTGAGGGACAAAAGTCAAATGTAATCATCAAATAAGTTAACTTGTTAAAGTTTGACACTTCTGAGTAGGGATGCAATGAAATTATGTAGATATTGGTGCGAAAATGCCTGTTAAACAATTGTTAAAGACAATAATTTCAGAAATATTGCTATCGTAGAGCTGAACGGGTAAATCGAAACAGAAACTAAATAGTAATCTTCCTTTCATTTTAAATTTAGACGTTTAACCCATGTGATTATATAAACCCCAAACCACTGAACTAAGCCACGATGCTAACTCTTAAAACAATGGCGCTACCGTTTGTTCGCTCTGATGTGCACGTACCTCCCAGGAAAAACTGAAGAGTTCAAACTTTGTGTTGTTTAGTGAAATTGCAAAGGGCATTTTGGCATTTGCAAACATATGTTTATGGTAAACTGTAAAACATATATAGAACCTGCAGCTTCACTCAGTGTAACTATGAGAATCATAGTTCTTTTAGTGTTCTATTCTGTACCGACAATACGAACGCGCTGAGCTACACAGGACAGTAAATTGATGCTATACATACTGTAATTTAAACCTAATGCGCTAATAATATCACGTGAGCAACATAAATGTAAATACTGCGGTCCTAGCAATGTTTACAAACAATAAATACTTTTTTTTCTTCAAAGTAATGAATTTATATAACATAGTTATTTTGCTTGTGCTCAATATATCATTTACTTACGGACAGTGTCCCTTTAAGTCGGTAACAAATATATAGGAAACTGAAATCACAGACATATTAATTTAGGTTTGTGGTGAAATGTATCTTAATTCCTGGTGACACAAACTATTGCCCGATTTGTTTTTAGGTATGTGGTGCTACTTACCGTTCTAGGATGCGCGAGAGGTTTTGCACCTCATCAAACCGTAAATGAACATTTCAATAAACACAGTCAGCAACTTTTTGTCTCTTTGTTTGTGTTTGTTGCTTCCAAGGGATCCCATTTTCAGCATTTAATAATTTTGTTTCTTTCACAGGATTCGAAGATTGAAGATAATGAGCAACCGAAATATCGCAAAGATGCTCAGAAATTAATTTGAAGAATTTTATACAAGCAGATCTGAACCTTTTTGTAAAACAGCACTCATCAGTAACGATCCCAGTGAGAACAGAACCACCTGTATTCTTATATATACTGCATTTTGGTGATCAATGGAAAACATGGACGAAATTTATCCTGATTTCCTACATGCTGACGAAAAGCCATATAAGTGTACAGAATGTGACAAGTCTTTTAAACAGAAGAGGGAGTTTACTACACATATGAATGTACATGCAGGAAACACTCCATTTAAATGTACAGAATGTGATAGTTCGTTCTCAAGGAAAGACTATCTCAAGAGACATATGGCTATTCATACAGGTGAGAAAAGATTTAAGTGTCCGTTGTGTGAGAAAAGGTTTACCCAGTCACCAAACCTTAAGTTACACATTCTCAGACACACTGGAGAGAAACCTTTCAAATGCACATACTGCGACAAGTCGTTTTCACAGAAGCAGTTTTATTCACATATGTTTTCACACACTGGTGAGAAAAGATTTAAATGCGACGTGTGTGAGAAAGGGTTCACAACATCAACCAGCTTAAATCGACACATGCGAATACACACTGGCGAAAACATGTTTAAGTGTACAGAATGTGACAAATCATTTAATCAGAAAAGTAACCTTGCAACACATATGGCTGTACATTCCAGCGACACACCATTTAAGTGCCCAGAATGTGACATGTTATTTAAACACAGCTGGTATCTTAAGTCGCATATGGCTGTTCACACTGGAGAGCGACGATTTAAGTGTCCGTTGTGCGAAAAAGGGTTCACACAAGCATCGAATCTAAAAACACATTTGCGAATGCATACTGGTGAGAAACCTTTCAGGTGCACACAATGTGAGAAGTCATTTTCAGTGCAACAACATCTCAACAGACATATGAGTGTTCACACTGGCGAAACACGATTTAAATGTCCGTTATGTGAAAAACAGTTTTCAAGAGCATCGAGTTTACAACGACATATTCCAACACACACGAGTGAGAACTGTTATAAGTGCTCAGAATGTCATAAGGGATTTTCAGATAAATGGCGTCTTGCTAGACATGTTGAAATACATACAAGCGAGACACCGTTTAAGTGTTCCGAATGTGCCCGCTCGTTCATAAATCGTGGGTATTTAAGGAAACACATGGCTGTTCATACTGATGAAAGAAGATTTAAATGTCATGTGTGTGAGAAAGAGTTTAAACATTCGGGAAATCTGAAAACGCACATGCTCATACACACTGGTGAAAAACCATACATCTGTGTACACTGCGGAAAATCATTTAGGTATCAAATAAGCCTTGCTAATCACAAGGGTGTTCATACTGATCAGATGCCATCAACAGATGTACATACTGATCATATGCCATTAACATATGTACATACTGATCAGACGCCATCAACAGATGTACATGCTGATCAGATGCTATCAGCAGATGTACATGCTGATCAGATGCTATCAACATATGTACATGCTGATCAGATGTCATTAACATATATACAAACTGATCAGGTGCCAACAACAGATGTACATACTGATCAGGTGCTATCAACAGATGTACATACTGATCCAATGCCATCAACATATGTACATACTGATCAGGTGCCATCAACAGATGTACATACTGATCAGATGCCATCAACTGATGTACATGCTGATCAGATGTCATAAACAGATGTACATACTGATCAGGTGCCATCAACAGATGTACATACTGATCAGATGCCATCAACATATGCACATGCTGATCAGACGCCATTGACAGATGCACATACTGATCAGATGCCATCGACAGATGTACATACTGATCGGATTCCATCAACAGATGTACATATTGATCAGATGCCATTAACAGATACTTTAACATAATGTGATATTAATATACCAGTGCCATTTAAAAACACAACACGACTGGTTGAAGGGTATTTAAATGTCCATTGTGTAATACGAGATTTCACAAGCGCCCATCCTTTTGACACAATATTTAAATATCAGTAGTGCAAGATAGAGTTTACTCAGACGTAACTTGTTAACCGACCGTTGCAATACATCTTTGTTTAGAGGAGTATCAGCAGTGAATCACGTCACTTGCCCGTCCGTCCGTCAAACTGTACGTTCTTCTCGGTTTCTTATCCGAAATTTGTTTATATAAATAAGACACGGACATAAGTTCCGAATGTAGTTTACTGAACATTTAAAAAATTGGCATTTGAGCCGAAATAGTTTGTTTTATAGCAGTTACACAATTTCCAAATTGTAGCATTCTTGATATTGTTGGTACTGTCAGGATACGTGTCACTTACTAAGGAGAGTAACATATGCAAATTGTTTATACATGTATATTTATTGTAGATGTATTTGCCCTATACTTAGTTATAATAATTTACAAAAATTGCAAAAACATGTTTACTTGAGAATGTTAACCACTTAAGGCCACAAAAAATTAATTACCTGGTTCTCAGGCCACTTTTTCTGAGAAGAGATGCGGGCGGGCGCATTTTTTTTTTACAATTTTACATTGGTTAACAGACACGCGGGCGATTTTTTTTTATCCAAACTTTTAATTCCAATACATGTATTGATGCAAAATATCTCGAAGTACATGTGCAATAACCAGTTGGATCAGCTCATCTCTATTGTCGATAATTACCTTATCATTTCTTCCCGACTTATGCTTCTTTCAATCACAATAAGTCCGTATATTTGTATTTATTGCATGTTGTTGTGAGACTTTGTCGATTAGACGCTTGAATAAATCGCCTGTTCTGTAGCACCTACTAGTTCCAAGCGTCTCAAGCGTCTGACTCTCCTAGATTGGTACCCGTACGACTGCAACACTCACAAGCTAGCGACAGATAGTCGGCCGCGCACCAGTCTACCGACAAGGGGATTCCCCTGAGATAGTTGCATGTAAAAACCGGAACAAACTTTTATGCGGAACTTTTTTTTCGAAATTTCGGTAGCGCATTTCCAATTTTTATTTTATTACTTTTGAGATAAAATTGGCAATGCGGCACCAAAAAAAGACATGCGGGCGGGCCTGAGAACCAGGTAATTAATTTTGTATGGCCTAAGCTATAGTTGTAAGATGTGAGAATGTTAACCACTTACGTTATAGTTGAACAATAAGAAAGTACATCTGTAAGATGTCAGCATGTGAATCACCTATGTTATGGTTGTACAATAAAAAGTACATTTGTAAGATGTCAGCATGTGAAACACCTATGTTATGGTTGTACAATAAAAAGTACATTTGTAAGATGTCAGCATGTGAATCACCTATGTTATGGTTGTACAATAAAAAGTACATTTGTAAGATGTCAGCATGTGAATCACTTATGTTATGGTTGTGCCTCGTGTGGTTCCCGGGGGCCCCCGTTTGGTCACGGGGCAAATAATAGGGCCACTGCAGATCCCTTTGGAGGGGTAGGCAGAGGGGTAGAATCACCCCAAATTCATGTTCATTTTACCTTTTTTTGTTCATGTTCATTAAAGGTCTTCATCATGATCCCTGCATTGTTTCAGGTGCTACCTCGCTCGCATCAAAAGAGCAGTGGCAGAAAAACAATAACGTGGCTCCAGCGTTAATGGAGTTTCTACGATAGAATTTGAAGCAACTCTGCAGTTCAGGGTGAGAAGGTTCTAGGCCCATTTTCCATATTTTATCTCGATGTACATGGAGGATGAGCCTGGCATGTTCATGCCTGTTAGGCGCCATATAGCCTTTTCATGTGTTGGTGCGCCTTAAAACCTAATTCAATTAGTACAATACGAAATATTACATTTGTAAGATGGGATAATGTTAACCGCTGGTGTTATAGGTGTAAATTATGAAATATTTCATTTGTACATTATGTAATAGTACATTTATAAGATGTGAGAAAGTTAACCACTGATGTTATAATTGTACATTTTGTAATATTACCACTTATGCTATTGTTATACATTACGAAATAGTACATTTGTGTAATATGTTAGAATGTGAATCACTTATGTTATCGTTTTACATTACGAAATAGTACATTCGTAAGATGTGAGAAAGTTAATCACGTATGTAATATTTGTAGGTGCATTATAAACGATTAAAGGCCCAACTGCCGTTTAAAAGCCACTAGATGGAGCTGGGGTAGGTTTTTCATTTAAATTCATACATGTACATGGTTAAATCAGGTCTACCTTTTTCAAAATATTGAAAATTCCTCCTCATAAAAATATTCAATATTTGGCACAGAAATAAACTGATAATAAACAAGTGTATTGGCATAAACATATTTGTGAAAAATATTTCTTATTCCTAGTTTCAATTTTTTTAAACCCAACTGACAGAAATTTAAAAATATAGGGGAGGAGCCGGTAGAATTACGAACTGAGAAGTGTACACTAGTCAAAATTGCTAACCGATCACTTGTTATTTTCTTATTTATTTGTCTCAGAAAAATAAAATATATGTGAAATTGGAAATAAATGTATTGAAAAATGTTCTATAAGTAATCACATCAGTAAAGCAAAGTATTTTATGAATTTCAAAGAAGTTTATTGTATCGAAATTCATAGATACCAGTAATTTCAAAATTTACAAAAACCAATATCGCGTATGACAGCCGTTTGCGTGTACAACAGCTAAACAGCGTTGTCGCATGGAATTTATGTAGTTATGTAGAAAACGCTGAGGTATGTTATTCCAAACATTGACAATGTCCCTTGTGAGGTCAGCAATATTTTGTTGCCTTGGTAACTGTCGCACACGACGGTCGATTTCGTCCCACACATGTTCGATTGGATTTAAATCCGGACTACATGGCGGCCACTCCATTATTCGAATGTTGTTGCCCTGAAGTAGCTGACGGGTAGTTCTTGCAGTATGGCAAGGTGCATTGTCTTGCATGAATGTCATCCCACGGTTAGCGCGAATATGGGGAATAAGCGTTGGTCGAAGTATTTGTTGCTGGTATTGGTCTGCGTTCAGGTTTCCTCGAACAACCACCATATCAGTTTTAGTGTGCAAACTAATACCTCCCCAAACCATCACTGACCCTCCTCCAAAATGAGATATTTCGTTGACGCAATTATCCGAATATCGTTCCCCATGTCGTCGATAAATTCGCTCTCTGCCGTCAGACTTCTGAAGATTAAATCTGGACTCATCTGTAAAGGCGACATTTGCCCAGTCTGCTCTGGTGAACCTCAAATACCTTCTGGCCCACTGAAGCCGAATTCACCGGTGTCTTCCAGTCAATACTAATCCCACAAAATGTCTTCTCGCTCTCAATCCCATGATCCGTAGTCGATTTCGTACTCTTTGATCACTCACGTTTCTATTATGGACGCCTATTAAACGTCTGGCAATATCTGTCGCTGTTATTCTTCTATTACGAAGGTGTGTTACAAGGATGTAGCGATCTTGACGCTGCGTTGTCACACGTCTTTTTGGCCTTCGGTAAAGGTCATCAACACTTCCGGTGCGATTGCACTTGAGCCAAAGGTCGTAAATTGTTGAAAAACGTCTGTTGACTGTTCTGGCTACCTATAAATATAAAACAACTCATTCTTGCGACTTTTTCAGAAATAATGAACATGGTTAGACAGAATCATGTACGAACGAACAAACGAAGTGACGGACGGACGGACGGACAGACAAGTAAACTTATGAATAAACTAACCTGCCAGAAGGATGAGGAATATTATAATACACAATACTGGACTTGAAAAAGAGAAAATAAAACGTTGAAAATCGATTAAATAAATTAATAAAAATGAACAAATTACGCAATGTCCTTTACCTGCCGAATCGAAGTACCAGCAATAATCATACCGACGGCCCGTCCACGCTCTTCCGTTGTCATCCGACGCATTTTTTATTTAATTTTTAGTAAGTTTTTGTTTGGGATTGAAACGATAAACAATTCCGAGAACACAAACACATGTTCAAATCTTACCTCGTGCAGCACGGGATAATAATGCGATTTCGCGCCAAAATAAGCCACGAGACCGGAAGTGCGGATTTTGAAGTTACAAAATGTATTGATCGTTTTGTTTGCTGCTCATATTTATTTGTATGAAATATCAACTCAAAATATACAATATTTGATATAATATTCCAAATAATAAAATGACCGGTTAGCAATTTTGACCAGTGTATATAAATACACGTGGAAGTGTTTACAGCAGACGACACTGGCGTTATGACTTAAGAGATAGGCAGTAGTTATAATTGTGTGTAAACCTCCTTAGCAGTACTCTGAGAAGGGATGTTTGTATCTGTGACTATTCATGTGTTCCAGATAACAAATCATCCCTACCATTTCCACACCCGAATCAGAAACGTCACCATGCAATTTTATATCCCACCCATGAAAATTGAATATTCCCTCCTCAGTCTCAGTGATGTATGACTATATACGGTGGATTCCTTATCTTATTATCTCCATCATGTCCAGTCATTCCTAACGATAATTTGTACAGTTATGCTTTATTTTTTAATGTTTATTCCCAACACAACGTCGTCCTAATATACATGTCCAAATTATACACGTATCTTGTGTACTGCAGTATATATACGCTGTTTCTCCAGACCAATTCCAGAATCGATAATTAGACCGCCGCCATTTTGTTAGTCACGTGACCTGTCCGCCATTACTCTACTGAAGATTCCTGATTGTCTGCGATAACCGTATCTGTTCGAAAAATCTCAAATTACATCGAAAATGAGCGTAGAGAAACAACTGACTGGCAATTAATTTTCATTTAACATCATGAAATATTTGTTGGCAGTGTGAAGTTCTGTTTAGTCGTCAGATTACATTTAGTTTGGTGCAAATGTTCATAGCAATTATTTTTTATATTACACGCAGTGAAGTGGATATTATATGAAAATAAAAGAGTAACTATAGATTAAAACGAATAATACTTAAAACAAAACTTTCACAGTTCCAATAAAATAAACAGAAATTATATGCTATCAGTTTGGAGTCATTAGATTGAAAAACTTTAATCCTAGATGATTTGTAAGTATATTTTCCTGTCGTCTGCAAACTCTGCATCCATTGAGAGTTGTTTACATGTGCTATTTATAGAGTCATTCACTGTAACTGACAGGCCTGTATAGCTGGTGTAATTGATGACACACCTCCAATCTCTCCCTACCAGGCTAGGGAATGTTGCCCTTTTAAACTAGCTATTTCGCCAACAACAGCCACATTTTGCAATATATGTACACTGTTTCTAAACATACTGACGACGAATTGAATTGAATTGGGGTTTTAAGGCGCACCAACACATGAAAAGGTTATATGGCGCCTAAAAGGCATGAACATGCCAGGCTCATCTTCCATGTACATCGAGATAAAATATGGAAAATGGGCCTAGAACCTTCTCACCCTGAACTGCAGAGTTGCTGCAAATTCTATCGTAGAAACTCCATTTACTGACGACGAGGTAAATATATATAGATAAGTTAACTTACATATTTTGAGAATCCAAAATCTATATACAACCAGCCAGACCAAAACCCCACAACTGGATTCACCAACTCATATAATTCATTTTACGCATATTCAATTACGGTTATTTTAAGAATACCGCGAATAAACCTATACCTTTAATCGGCACATATATACATTACTATATGACAGGACGAAGTTTTGATACACGGTTTTGTAGTGCAATTTTGTCGTTATTTGGCGTGTTAGTTTCTTTAAATTTGTAAAATTTGACACTGTTAATCACTTATAGTTATTTATTTTACATCGATTGTAACGTAAGCTTTCTGATCTTATTTTAATCGTTCTCAATCCCTTCCTGGTTTTTAGCAAATGCTAATAGATCTATAAAGTGTCTTGCTCGGGGACACAATGCATCTGCTCATGGCTGGGATCGAACCCAAGACTTTTGGATCATGGGTCCAACGCTCTACCACTAGACCACAGCGCACCCCTATGGACAGCAAATATAACGTGACATAGTCAGCATTGTTAAGTTAGTGTATAGAGTTGAGACTGAATAAAACATGTGTGTATAATTATCGTGTAGTTCGTGGCTTCATTCATAGTAATGCATTCGTGCGTGTTGAACATTCGCTTACTAGTTCTACTAGTTGGACAATAGTAAATCAAATAGGGTCGTACTTTCCATCCCATTGGCATCCGGGTTACTCCATAACCGAACAGAACAGAACAGAACATATATTTTATTTAGCGTGTACATACGTACATCGTTATATATACATACATAACTGTTCATGCATAATAAGTGAAGTGATTTTAGACAAAATTACATTTGCCATGAGCAATATTAACATGAAATAACTGATACATGATGATGAAAATACAAAAACGCTAAACATTGTATTCCTTACAGCCAAAGCTGTACTAACATAACCGTAAGATAGACCCTCAGCCTATCTTACGCTTATGTTAGATAGACCCTCAGCAGCCCCGTGTGGTTCCGGGGTCCCCGTTTGGTTACGGGGCAAAGAATAGGGCCACTGCAGATCCCCCACCCCCTAAATTCATGTACATTTTATCATTTTTTGTTCATGCTCATTAAAAGTCTTCATCATGACCCCTGCATTGTTTCAGGTGCCATCTCGCTCATATCACTAGAGCAGTGGCAGAAAAACTATAACGTGGCTCCATCATAAATGGAGTGTCTACAATAGAATTTGCAGCAACTCTGCAGTTCAGGGTGAGAAGGTTCTAGGCCCGTTCTCCATATTTTATCTCGATGTACATAAATGGAGGATGAGCCTGGCATGTTCATTCCTGTTAGGCGCCATATAACCTTTCATGTGTTGGTGTGCCTTAAAACCCCAATTCAATTCAATTAGACCCTCAGCCGGCGTGATTAATTGACTTATAATTGGTCGGTAATAGAGCGTGCCTTACCCTAAATGTGACACACCTTTAATACGCCTTTAATACGCCTTTAATACGCCTTTAATACGCCTTTAATACGCTTTACTGAATACGCTTTTAAACGGGACGTATTGGCCGTAAACAATTGCATTTTCCGCGTGATACCGTTGAAAGAATAACACCAAAGTTCATAAAACGTCATAGATACATTGCCCTTGGAGGAGGAGGAACAATTTTTGTTTTCGGGTCAGTTGGTCAAGGTCGCCATGACCTCGTATGGAAATGCGCATTCTGGGCGATAAACTCGAAGTCATGGCAACCAACTTTATGGCACTTCATAGTTACATTACCATAGGTGAGAGAAGGAACCCTATCGATTTGGGGGTCAAAGGTCAATGTCGCCATGACCTCATGTGCGCGGTAACTTAAAAAGCATCCACCCTCATGCAAATTCATAGGTACATTGGCCTTTGTGAGAGGCTGGACGCTCTAGTTTGTGGGGTCAGAAGTTATAATGTCATTACCTCATGTGTAAATATGCATTGCGTTTCGTAACGTCGAAAGCATAACACCCACCCTCATGAAACTGCATTGCCCCTGGTGAGATGAGGAACCCTATTGTTTTCGTGGCCATTTGCCTAAAGCCGCCAGGGTCTTAAATGTAAATGTGCATTTCGCGTGATAATTTCATAAATATAACACACATACTCTTAAAACGTCATAGATACATACATGGCCATTTAACAGGTGGAGCTCTCTTGGATTTGGAGTCATTTGTTCATAAGTTAAGGTTACTTTAAATGTGCATTGCCCTTGGTAAGTGGAGGATCTCTAATGCTTTTGAGGTCGCCAGGTCAAAGGTCAAGGTCATACGGACATACACAGTCAAAGCGAAAACTGCGGGTGTGTAACACACTCATGAAACTTGATAATAAGCACATTGCCATTGGTGAGAGGAGAAACGATTTTGCTTTTGGACTTAGTATGTCAAATATTAACGTCACCATGACCTCATAGGGACATTGATATTCCACAAAAAAGAATAACGCCTACTCTCATAAAACGTTATAGGTACATTACCATTGATAAAGGGATAAACCATAATTGTAGTAGGGGTCAGCAATACATTGACCTGACAATGCCCCAATTCTGAGAAATTTTTTCCCCACTGTAAGTTGTAGTATATTAGACCTACAATCTCGAAACTTGATATAAATAGTACCCATCGCAAAACAATGATTCCTATTAATTTTGCGATAAGAAGGTCAAAGGTTAAGGTCGCAGTAACGCGATCATAAAACGCCGCCCACTTTGTTATTTATATCAAATTACACCTACAAGATGTAATTGAATTGAATTGAATGTTGTTTAACGGTTCATCAACACAGTATAGGTTATTTAGAGTCGCCCCAGAGAGAGGGGAAGGATACATAGGAATCCGGAAACCTGCCCTACCCTTATTATCGAATATATTCCTATGGCGTGGCCGAGTGGTTAACGTCTCTGACTTGAAATCACTTGCCCCTCACCGCTGTAGGTTCGATCCCTCAGGGGCCTAGGAATCTTTATGTGAGGAAGCTATCCAGCTGGCTTGCGGAACGTCGGTGGTTCTACCCAGGTGCCCGCCCGTGCACGAAAATTGCCCGGAGGAGCACCTGGGGTCTTCCTCCACCAATGGAAGCTGGAAAGTCGCCATATGACCTTAGCTGTTGGAGCGACTATAAAATCCAAATCAATCAATCAATCAATATTCCTATGGTTCTTTAACGTACTCGGATGATAGACCGATGCGCGGGACGTCCGGTTTACGTCCCCATCCGACGGACGAGGGAAAGTGTCTTGCCCAAGAACTCACCGACGGAACTCAGTGGCACCACGGAGGATTGAACCCGGGGCCTCCGGTTACAAATCCGCCGCGCTACCGACTGCGCCAAGCCAGCCCTCTACAATATTTAAACTGTATACAAATAGTGTCCATGGTGCAACGACCACCCCTATTGATTATATGGTTAGTAGGTCAAATGTCAAGGTCACTGCTATATGCTTTAACATTCCCCGTCAACGACGACGACGACTCGGCTAGTTTTAGTTTCATATATCATAAACATTAATTCATGTGATGCGTTAAGAACTAGACGACTCGACTAGTTTGAGTTTTATAAATCATAAATATTAATTCATGTGATACGTTAAGAACTAGACGACTCGGCTAGTGTTAGTTTTCTAAATCATGAAAATTAATTCATATGAGGCGTTAAGAACTAGACGACTCGACTAGTTTGAGTTTTATAAATCATAAACATTAATTCATGTGATGCGTTAAGAACTAGACGACTCGGCTAGTTTTAGTTTAATATCATGAACATTAATTCATATGATGCGTTAAGTACTAGACGACTCGAGTCCGACAAACACAATGTAATGCTTTCTGGATCTGGATTTTGGGGCGTTTGTTTTCTTTGGGAGGGTGGGGGGGGGGGGGGGGGGAGGGGGGGGGGGGGTGTGGTTGGTGAGGGCCTTTCCCTGGATTAACGGTAATACTTGTTAAAATCTAAGATATGCAGCTATTGAAGATCATGTATAACAGGTATTTCGCATAATTATGATATCTCGGAGAACATGAATACAGCTGAAACTATAAACAGTTCAACTCTTTAGCAATGTCATCGCAGCTAGTGACTTTAAAGGGCCAGAACGGGTTAATGGGGCTGGAGAGATAGGTCTGGCAGAATACTGGATGCCAATCCAAATACGAGTACAACCATTATAATGTGTTTCAGTTGCATTTTCACTAACCGATCTAGACACCATAAAAATAATCAATTTAATTATGATAATGAACAATTTTGGTCGGGAAAATCGACAATTCAGCTAGTTTTTGGTGCATAAATAATTCCTATTAATTCATATGCATCATATGAATTCATATTAAGGTAATTAATTTAAGACTATGCGAAATTATTGTTTTGTGATCTAGCAACATTTAACTTTAATAATATTTACAGATGCTAGCAATAAACACCCATATGAATTAATTGGAGACGAATACACCGAGTCGTCGTGTTTTCCAGTCCAAACCTTTTCATAAATAATACTTCAACAGAACTTAATACGCGGCTTGTTTAATGCATTTACATAAATTGAAATTGAAGCTTATTATGAGAATTTTCACTTCCTTGAGATTTACAACGATTAGATTTCATTTAGTAGTTTCTTGATGCTGGTTAACCTAGTGGTAAATTCTTTTTTCCTCCGGTACTGGTATATTCATTATCGGTATCATCCTTGGTAAAATACTGACACTTCTAGTTCAACCAACTCTTATATCCAATGAGCATCGAGATATTTTCAGTTTTTTGTTTTAATTTCATATAGGAACAACATTTTCAATATATTAAGTGAATGCAGTAAGTGTTCAAGATATAGTCCCGTGTGTTACTGGGCAAAGAATAGGGCCACTGCAGATCCCGTTGGAGGGGAAGGCAGAGGGGTAGAATCCCTCAAATTCATGTTCATTGTATCATTTTTTGTTCATACTCATTAAAGGTCTTCATCATGACCCCTGCATTGTTCCATTGTTTCAGGTGCCATCTCGCTCATATCAGTAGAGCAGTGGCAGAACATCTATAACGTGGCTCCAGCGTAAATGGAGTGTCTACAATAGAATTTGCAGCAACTCCGCAGTTCAGGGGGAGAAGGTTCTAGGCCCGTTCTCCATATTTTATCTCGATGTACATGGAGAAGGAGCCTGGCATGTTCATTCCTGTCAGGCGCCATATAACCTTTCATGTGTTGGTGCGCCTTAAAACCCCAATTAAATTCAATTTAATTCAAGATATTGCACCTCCGAATATGCAGAAACTAAGGTCCGCTTTCCATTATATTGAGTATGGAAAAACTGCTCACGGCCAGATCAGTGAATGGGCGAGTTGAAATATAAGTTGGTTGTAGTTCACTTATTCCTATTTTTGAAAGAAAAAGGATTCTGTGGTTGCTGTCGACCCCTTGAACGTTTTTTCCTTAAAATTCGAATATGTATAATCTATATAACCGATACATTCAGATTTTCCGCAATTTATGTATAGAGTTATTTCCCTTGTCCAAGAAATCTCCATTTGTATATGTGTTAAACTATATTATTTTATTCACAAACTACATGAGGCTATTGTGAAACCAACACGTTACTACATGTAAGCTTCGTTAATATCTTCATAGTTTTAACTTCAGCTGCACTTTGATGTAGTATGCTACTTTGATTTTTATTGTTTGTAAAATTATCGTATTATTTTTGTTTACGCATACTTTACCATGTGGGTGGGGTAGTGCAACAAATAGATGTCTATTGTTTTTTGTTCCAGATATAATGTGTTTCTAACAATCAAGTGTCACTTACATGTTGTTGTTATATATTGAAGATTTTGTTTGCAATATTACCTATTAAAAGCAGTAGACGAAGCAAATATTTGCATTATTACATCGGTACTGTACATACTTCAAATCATCATGCAATCCTAGTTACTTCTGCGATTAAGTAAACACTGCCTAACATGGACCAACAACCTGTCAACAATATTTAGAAGAGAAAACAAGAAGTGATTATACACAAGATGAAAGAAATGATACAGTATACTCGCGTAATCCGAACCAGTTTTTGTACTAAAGTGTTCCACATGCGCTAATTTACATTCTGATAAGTGTGTTTTATATTAAAAGATAGGACAGAGTGTCGTTATTAAAACTGCATAATTTTAAACGTTTAAATATTTCAATTTTATTCTACTTCTACTTTTTTCCATGGATAGTAAAGCGTCTATTGCGAGTCACATCCGGGTAATCCGAATCACTCTTGCATCTGTATTAACTTCCAATTTGAGAGAGTCCACACAAATGTGAACTTGGTATCAGTTGAGATATTTTCTTTTTATTAAAAAAGTTTCATGAATGATATGATCATGATGATACGATATAAAAAAAAAATCAAACAAACAGCAACATCTCAATTCAGCTATTTTTGATTAGTAAAGTTGGCACACACATTATTTGTTTTCATTCAAAACAAAACAACTTGTAAACTCAGCAACTCAACAACTTATCTATTCCATGTAAAATCATTAATATAATGTTATTAGTAGTAAGTACTGTACTGAAAGTGTTATACATTTAAATTAGTGTAAAGTTCAGACTAGTTATCTTATTAAATGAACGACACAAAGTACTCGGTGTTCTACTCGTGTCTATTATTTAAAGCTTTAGTCGTGGAATCTCTCTCAGACATTGATGATAAATGCTGTCTTAAAACTGCAATATACGTGTCTCTGTCTTGTGTGTAAATAGTGTAAGTACAAGGAATGACCACACCTCCACCTGGTTCATGTAATGGCGGTCATGGAGGGAAACTGGGTGGAGGCTCTCCAGTAGCCTGTGCTTCAGTGCGTCCTCCCCAGTTCATGATGTATCTAAAAGCTGGAGCAATTCCTCTTGGAACATGTCCGCAAGGAAGACCAAGAATATCCTTTAACTTCAAGCCTCTTTTAGAGTCCGTCACTATATCTAATAGACCACTTTCAGCTGTATTTGGATGCCAAACAAGAGAGGCAATGCCCATCATGGATATTTGTATATTCTCTGTCAACTGTTAATATAAATGGTATTAACGGAGGTAGGATTTTATAGTCATGATACCCATTAATGACACTGTTATTTAACTGGATAGTAGTCAGTTTGGGAAGAAATCCTTCAATCGTCTGTAGCTGGTCAACATTCTACAAATAAAAAACATCAGCGATTGACTAAACCTGTTAACAATCACATTTGAATATGTTAAACCAGGGCTTTACATGACGATTATCATCACAGGTTAAACAAAAATAGTATATACAATTATTTTTGATACTCTCAGTGGTATCAGTTTTAAAAGAAATGTAATTTATTTAATTCATGTAATGTATTCAAAGAAATATCATTTAAGGGGAAATAATTTACAACGAATTAATAAATGTTATTTTAGAAATTGATATTTACCTTAAAAGGAGTTCACATTCTCCTAAATTCTTCGGAAAAACATCTGTCATGAAATTTCATTTTGAAGCGGAAGTCGTTATAACTACTTCCAGATATTACTGCCAGTAAGAATATATTCCCATTTTAAGCTCTACTGGCCGAAGGCCAGCAGAGCTTATGGGATGGCGAGTTGTCCGTCGTCCGTCCGTCGTCCGTCCGTTGTTAACTTTTGTCTTGTGACAACTCTCGGGCCTTTATTTTTCATCCGATCTTTACCAAACTTAAACAGGTTGTTAATATCAATGAAAGCTCGGACAAGTTCGAAAACCAGCCAGATTGGAATAATTTCACCGGAGTTATGGCCCTTGTTTTGCTGAAAAATGCCATATTAAGCCTTGTGAACACTCTAGCACCTTCATTTATTATTTGATCTTTACCAAACTTGCACATATTGTTAAAATCAATACAAGCTTGGACAAGTTCGAAAATCAGCCAAATCAGATCAATAACACCGGAGTTATGGCCCTTGTTTGTTCTGAAAATTGCTATTTTCTGCCTTGTGAACGCTCTAGCACCTTCATTTATTATTTGATCGTTACCAAACTTGCACATATTATTAATACTAATTATAGCTTGGACAAGTTCGAAAATCAGCTGAATTGGTTTAGTAACACTAGAGTTATGGCCCTTGTTTTTTCTGAAAAATGCCATTTTCGGCCTTGTGAACACTCTAGCACCTTCATTTATTATTTGATCTTTACCAAACTTGCACAGATTGTTAATATCAATGAAAGCTCGAACAAGTTCGAAAACCAGCTAAATCAGATCAGTAACACCGGAGTTATGGCCCTTGTTTTTTCTGAAAAATGCTATGTTCCCCCTTGTGAACACTCTAGGGCCTTCAATATTAATCGGATCTTTTCTTAACTTTGCCAGTGTCTTTATATCAATGAAAGCTCAAACAAGTTCGAAAACCGGCAAGATCGAAATAATTTCAATGGAGTTATGGCCCTTGTTTTGCTGAAAAATGCCATATTAAGCCTTGTGAACACTAGCACCTTCATTTATTATTTGATCTTTACCCAAACTTGCACAGATTGTTGATATCAATGAAAGCTCGGACAAGTTCGAAAACCATCTAGATCGGACTATTAACAGCCCTTGATTTAGTTAAAAATGCTATATTTTGCATCGTTAAGACCGCAGAGGCTTCATTGTTCATCCGATCTTTACCAAACTTTATCAGATTGTTAGTATCAATGAAAGCTCGGACAAGTTCGAAAATCAGCCGGATTGGACCAGTATCGGCGGAGTTATGGCCCTTGATTTAGTTAAAAATGCTAAATGTTGCCTCGTTTAGACGATAGGGCCTTCATCTTTCACTCGATCTTTACCAGACTTTACCAGATTGTTACTATCAATGAAAGCTCGGACAAGTTTGAAAACCAGCCAGGTCGGACCAGTATCGGCGGAGTTATGGCCCTTGATTTAGTTCAAAATGCTATATTTTGCCTCGTTAAGACAATAGGGCCTTCATTTTTCATCCTATCTTTACCAAACTTTACCACATTGTTAATGTCATTGAAAGCTCGAACAAGTTCGAAAAGCAGCCATATCGGACCAGTAACAGCGGAGTTATGACCCTTGATTTAATTAAAAATGCTATATTTTGCCATGTTAAGACGATAGGGGCTTCATTGTTCATCCGATATTTACCAAATTTTATCAGATTGTTAATATCAATATTCGGACGAGTTTGTAAACCATTCATATTGGACTAGTAACAGCGGAGTTATGGCCCTTGATTTAGTTCAAAATGCTATATTTTGCCTTGTTAAGACAATTTGGCTTCATTGTTAATCCGATCTTTACAAAACTTTACCATCTTGTTAATATCAATGAAAGCTCGGATAAGTTCGAAAACCAGTCAGATCGGACTAGTAACAGTGTGGAGTTATGGCCCTTGGTTTAGTTAAAAAAGGCTACATTTTGCCTCGTTGAGAAGGTAGGGTTTTCTTTTTTCATCCGATCTTTACCAAAAATTACCAGATTGTTAATATCAATGAAAGCTTGGACAAGTTCGAAAACCAGCCAGATCGGACCAGCAACAGCATAGTTATGGCCCTTGATTTAGTTAAAAATGCTATATTTTGCCTCGTTAAGACGCTAGGACCTTCATTTTTCGTCAGATCTTCATCAAACTTTACCAGATTGTTAATATCAATTAAAGCTCAGACAAGTTCGAAAACGAGCCAGATCGGACCATTAACAGCGGAGTTATGGCCCTTGATTTAGTTAAAAATGCTATAATTTGCCTTGTTAATACCATGTCCAAGAATTTTCATCATAGGCAGTTTTATCAGCACTTGATCTGATAAGCCATCAGATGACTGCGCCAATAGATACTAAGATACTAATAAGAAATTTACATTGATTTATATAGGGAGAAATCAAAAAACGATTTAAAATTGAACTTTCTTATTAACTTTATATACCATCCGGCATATGGCCTTAATGGTTAATTTAATTCCTTTAGGGTGATACTTTTTTCATCAAAATAGCTCAATATTTGGTTGCTTCAATTTTCGTTTGAAAAATACCACTAGTTTCTGCTCTATTCTTATGTACAAATTTTGTAAATAACGTTAACCATCAGTTTTTACTCACTATTTTCTTAAAATTATGTCTAAATTAATACACCATCCGGCATATGTTTTAAAAGGTGTAATCATGTAGATTCTAAATATATAATCTGATTTAAAATAAGTTATTGTTTTATTGCTTCAAAATTCATTTGAAAATGGCCGTTTAACGTGTTTCTCTATTATCGCGATACAGTATTGCATTCGTTACTTATAAGTATGGACTATGATAGAACAACAAAATAAACTCATGTATTATGAGGTAGCGAAAAGGTATTCGTTTGATATATTGTAGATAAAATATTGAATTTTTTTTTTTTTTTTTTAACAAACAAAATACACAATAAATCTAATGATATATTTAAAAACTGTCTATGGAAATGAAAAGGTATTGTCTATTCCGGGGTTTGATTTAATCAATTTTGAATATACATATCGGTGTCACAAATCTGTGTATTTAAAGGATTAATGACACGCGTCATTATTACGAGCGCGTAGTTAGGTGTCACTTATTCAATATTCATGCTATGGTTTTGTTTATTGCACGCACATGATATTTGCCTGACACGTGTCGAATTAAATTTGTGCACGTGGTATAATTCTTAAATGCATATCAATTTTAAACTAACTATGGAACAGTCATGCAAAACACCTCGTAAAGGAAGAGTTAATTACAAGACACTTAATGAGGGAAACGCAATACCAATATGTATTCGAAAATGTAGACGCAGTGTCAAACCAAATGTTTTACCTGAAACATATACAGTTGAAAGGATAATATTAAGGAAAAAATTGCCAGAGGTAAGTAACACTTAATTTGTTAGAAATATAAAGTAACGATAATTTTGATGAAATATATGAATTAGCTACATCAAATAAGGTAGATCCTTCTAATTTGATGATTCTTTGTTCAGACTTATTTTTACTTTTTGCATAAATTATAAAAAAAAATATCATTGGGTTTATATTTCACAAACATGTGCACATCCTGCATCTTTCAATATTGACATGTAATACATTAATTACATATAACAATATGCGATCGAGATTGAAGATATTTGCAGTATTGTCTAATTTCATTTTACAAAGTAATGTCTATATATATACGGAATAGATTCAATAACTATTATTTTACAAATATAGCATGTTTGTTTTACAGTTAAAACAATAACTATTAGGAATTACAATAATTATAAAAAAAAATATATTAATTTAATATTGCCAAAATATAACATAAAGTGTTCTGTTACTAATTAATTTGTTCCCGCAACATCACATAAAACTGCGCATTAGGGGTTCATTAATTCAAGTGTTATCTGGTTATAATCGCTGTTTATCTCACTTGATAATAATTAACTCTCCAAATTATCATGCTTATCAATGCATATTTGCATATTCCAATATGTAACTGATTTATAAAATAATCGTTTAATATATGGGGAAAATATTAAGATTTTAGATACTTGTATATAAGCTATCTTTTCATTTGGTTACTCGGAAGATATTGTGCAGCATATATGTACTAAAATAAAATAAAAATGATGTATATAAACTCGTAATCATAAAAGACCAGACACATGCCGATGTGGCCGTAGTTCTATATCTCCCTGTATTAATAAGGCACAGATGACTGATTTTATAATGAATGCATGCATTTATAAATCATTAAATGTAAATCTACGTGGCCGTTTCATTAATCACACTTTCAATCACTATGTTCGTAGAAAAAGATTTTAGACGAAAGTTGATATTAAACATGTTAAGCGAGATATTAAACATTCATTATTTAACCGATTTGCTAAATATTTAAACTATAAAATATTAATTTATTCTAGAAAACAGAAAACAAGTTTCAATAAAAATAAATAATAAATAAAATAAATTTGTTAAACAGTATAGCGAAAATATTTAACAAAGTCGGTGTTGAGAGAGAATGAATGTCTTTGTGTTAACGTCCCTGTACGCTTTAAAGTGAAGTCCGTAAATATATAATACTGTAGCCCAACTCACCCACAGAGTCAGATTCATTCAAGCATAGACCCTACACTGCTTTATTTCCAATTATACATTTATATAATATAATACAATATTTGCACATATTCATGTTTATCAATATTGAAATGATATTTCAACCACAATAATAGTAAAAGCAATGTTTCGACTGTTTTTAGGAATATCTACTTTTATTTTCAGTTCATGTGAGTGACATGTTTCATTTATATCATATATAGCATTGGATATAGATATCACATAGTCAGTAGATACCAAGGGCAGTCTCATCAGGGATCCCCTTTCTTTTAAATTCAAATTGTCTCAGTGTTCCGTTGATACTTTCACATACAGATCTTACGGTTTATTCCGTAGACAACCAACAATGTGTATTGTTATAATGTTTATACATCATTCTCAGATAACCTGACCTGATACATGTGTATAGTTTATTTCAGAATTCAGCCGTAACTGAATATTTCTTTTACATATAAGGGTATGTGATTACTGGGTAAATATATCATACACCTTGTTGCCTGTTTATGCTTTATACATTTCTGTATACTAAGGTTCATTCCGTATATACAATGTTACTTGTATTACATTTGAAATACCAATTAGTTGGTACATTACGTTAATACTATCTAACTATGTAGTATAGTAATAATTTCGTATTATCAATTTATGATATATACTTATGTCCAGTGTTCATTATTGTATTTGAACAACAGATCACTTAAAGTCATCTGCAATATATAGACATATGTCTAAGGTTCATTATTGTATTGAACCATCAGATCACTCAAGGTCATCTGAGATATAGTACTAGATACCAGGTTATATTAAAACCTACAGAACGCTTAGTGCGAGCTGGAGTATCATTTATTTAAGTACTTTTATTATTTTGAAGGTTCATTGTTTGTGTAGAACCCATCAGACGCTTATAGCAGTCTAATCCGATATCTGGTATAACTTCTATATATATATTCCTCTCACTGAGACAAGATGTTTGCGTAATTAGCTTCAAATAGCCCATGGATAAATATTTCACCACCTACTGTGTTACAAACTGCCTTACCACAGTCGAAGGGAAGGTGTGAAAAACTTCCTTCACATGTATCAAATTATCGGTATACATGTATTTCCAATCAGCCATACCACCGTCTAAGATAAGAAACAGTCGCATCAGAGATCTGGCTTGTTGTGTGTTATAGTGGCCCACCAGGGGAGAAAACACTGATACTGAGATTTACTTAATCAGAGTATTTGCATAATTGCTTCCCCTGATAACGATGAAGTAAACTCTTCCGTATGGATGGGGTCTTCATTTTTCATCCGATCTTTACCAAACTTTACCAGATTGTTACTATCAATGAAAGTTCCGACAAGTTTGAAAACCAGCCAGATTGGACAATTTACACCAGAGTTATGGCCCTTGATTTTATTTTCTGAAATATGCTATATTTTGGCCTCATTTAGTAGAATGGCCAAATTTCATTGAAATTTTTCAGGGATGATCAGTACCAAGCCTAGTTGTACATATCGTCACTGTGTTCCAGTTGAATGATTTTGGTGGAGTTATGTCCCTTTAAAGGTTTTAATAAACAAACTTTGTCCTGACTAGTTTTCCTGAACCCCTGTCCGGATTTAAACAAAACTTTTTAGGGATGATCAGTTCCAGGTCTAGTTGTGCAAATCTTTGCCGTGTTCCGGTTGAAAGATTTTTGGCAGAGTTATGGCCCTTTAAAGGTTTTAATACACAAACTTTGTCTGGACTATTCTCCTGAACGTCTCCCCACATTTCAACGAAACTTTACAGGGATGATCAGCACCAAGCTTAGTTGTGCATATCATCGTTGCATTCCGGTTAACAGATTTTTGGTGGAGTAATGGCCCTTTAAAGGTTTTTGATACACAAATATTTTCCGGGCTAGTTTTCCTGGATTTTAACGAAACTTGACAAGGATGATCAGTATCAAGCCTAGTTGTGCATATCATCGCCATATTCGGGTTGAATGATTTTTGTCAGAGTTATAGCCCTTTAAAGGTTTTAATAGAGAAACATCCAGATTAGTCTGTTCTGAACTTCTTGCTGGATTTCAACGTATCTTGATGGGGATGATCAGTTCCAAGCCTAGTTGCACCTCTCATTGCCGTGTGCAGAGTTTTGGCCCCTTAAAAGGTTTAATACACTAACTTTGTACAGACTAGTTCTCCTGAACCTCTGGCTGGATTTCAGCGAAACTTGTCAGGGACAATCAGTACCAAGCCTAGTTGCCTATATCATCACCATGTTCTGGTTGAACGATATTTGAAAGAGTTATGGCCAATTGTGCATAAACTTTATCTTTAGCCAGTAGAGCGTCCACAGGCCCTCTTGGGCCTCTTGTTTATATTTATTTAGCTTAAAAGCATTAAAAGACTACAAATTAATGTTTATTTCTTCCACTTTATATAAAACATAAATAATTAAACAGCAATATGCTAATAGTATCCTTGTTTAATAGATAAATAGGACGCAACATTACGCTTTTGTTTTTATCGTTGCCAATTTCACAAGTAGTCTTGGTCTCGTCAGGGAGTAAGTTCAGGCCTCGTTCAGCCGGACTGCTTCAGATTTATTCCCAACGCTATGATAAGCGGCTTCCGAACAGACTAGGCATGTTCTGTCCGAGACTAGTTTCCGAGATGTTGCTTTATCATGCGGATGAATCGATAAGTTAGTTGGTCGTCCATAGTTGTGTAACAAAGGGAAGTTGATACTCTATGACCTCGCCTTTATCTCACTGTGGATTTGTGAGGTGTTGTTATTATCTCATGACTGCAAAATAAGCAAAATAATTACCTCGCATATATGACAAGTAACGCTTGTCATATATGCGAGGTAATTATCAATATTTAATTAGCAAGTATTCTGCTGAAAAATGCACTAGGTGACTGCCGATAATGTATTGTATATATGCACATGTTCGCCGAGTGTTGTCAGTAGGGCTTAGCGGTTATGTAAGGTATAGCAAATGGTTCGCTCGCTGAAACATGTATAATGATGCTCTTGATGACTTGTACAGTTTAGCAGTTATAAATTGTACCGACTGACCTAGCTATTGCAGTATTATACATTTTAATACTCTCATACACAATTTTAGAATATTATTTTATAAACTTAGGCCACCATTAAAAAATTGTTTGTTTGCAGTTTCCGACCCATGGCTTTTAGGGGTGGGTCGGTAGGTAGGGATATATATATATATATTTTTTAAAACATTTTTATTATTAACGTATGCCCATCGACGGCCTGCAAATATCGTGTGCTTCACTAGTATTATCCATAGTAAAACACCACCACACTTATTTACGAATTACTAAGGATGTACGATATGTACGGTTAAGTAGATTGGAGGCATGTTTTAATCCCTTTTTTTATTTTTTATTATGCAGTTAGTAAAATAATTTTAATTTGTAATGCTTTTAATTTACTCTTACCTTAAACATTTAGAAGAAAATATGAGCTTTGGTAAGGAAAATCTTTATTGAAAGAAAAAAAATTCCCCCCCCCCCCCACCCACTTTGCAAAGTATGCGTACCTTTAAAATACAACTTCGATCACAAACAAGATTATATTCAGAGCTTTAATCCTAATCTCATTTAGGCTTAAAAGAAAAAAAAATTGTTTCCGCTAACCCGACAGACCCTATTATTTAGCCGCCGACCATAACTTTTTTTATTGCAAAAAAAAAACTTAAAAAAAAATAATATAATAATAAAAAGTTGAACCCATGAACCAAGGTTTCTTATGGAGAAAAACAAAAGTATGCCTCCAGTGAGATTTGAACCCACGACTCCTGGGATTTCCAATTTGCATTACCAAATATTTAAAATGGGCCATAACCATGTATTATCTAAGTATTAATTAATCCCTTCCCCAGTATTTTTTTATTATCATAGAAGTGTTTTTTCATTTACAAAAATAAGGTCATTAATAATAATAAAACATTTTTTTGCCTACCTACCTATCCTATATTTCTTTGAAGCCGTTAGCGGAAACATGGCCTTATGTGATTTTTTTTTTATACATAGGGACGTTTATAGATGCACCCCATGCTCATTTATAAAATGCATTTATCAGTTTAAATTGACTGTTTATATCTAGCGCAGAGAATCTCTGCGGAAACTCCACACATAAAAAGTCAAACGCGTATGCACGTCAGAGGACGGCGCATATAAAAAATCACTCGCCGTTCTTAGACGTATATTTTGGGCACTATCTTAACGCATCACATGAATTAATGTTCATGATTTATAAAACTAAAACTAACCGAGTCGTCTAGTTCTTAACGCATCACATGAATTGATGTTCTTGATTTATAAAACTAAATTCTTAACGCATCATTTGAATTAATGTTCATGATTTATAAAACTAAAACTATCCGAGTCGTCTAGTTCTTAACGCATCACATGAATTGATGTTCTTGATTTATAAAACTAAATTCTTAACGCATCATTTGAATTAATGTTCATGATTTATAAAACTAAAACTATCCGAGTCGTCTAGTTCTTAACGCATCATATGAATTAATGTTCATGACAAGAATTTAGTTTTATAACTAAATTCTTAAATTTCTTGAATTAATGTTCATGATTTATAAAACTAAATTCTTAACGCATCACTTGAATTAATGTTCATGATTTATAAAACTAAAACTAACCGAGTCGTCTAGTTCTTAACGCATCATTTGAATTAATGTTCATGATTTATAAAACTAAATTCTTAACGCATCACTTGAATTAATGTTCATGATTTATTAAACTAAAACTAACCGAGTCGTCTAGTTCTTAACGCATCATATGAATTAATGTTCATGATTTATAAAACTAAATTCTTAACGCATCACATGAATTAATGTTCATGATTTATAAAACTAAAACTATCCGAGTCGTCTAGTTCTTAACGCATCATATGAATTAATGTTCATGACAAGAATTTAGTTTTATAACTAAATTCTTAACGCATCACTTGAATTAATGTTCATGATTTATAAAACTAAATTCTTAACGCATCACTTGAATTAATGTTCATGATTTATAAAACTAAAACTAACCGAGTCGTCTAGTTCTTAACGCATCATTTGAATTAATGTTCATGATTTATAAAACTAAATTCTTAACGCATCACTTGAATTAATGTTCATGATTTATTAAACTAAAACTAACCGAGTCGTCTAGTTCTTAACGCATCATATGAATTAATGTTCATGATTTATAAAACTAAATTCTTAACGCATCACATGAATTAATGTTCATGATTTATAAAACTAAAACTAACCGAGTCGTCTGGTTCTTAACACATAATATGAATTAATGGTCATGATTTATAAAACTAAAACTATCCGAGTCGTCTAATTTTTAACGCATCATATGAATAATGTTTATGATTTATAAAACTAAATTCTTAACGCATCACATGAATTAATGTTCATGATTTATAAAACTAAAACTAACCGAGTCGTCTGGTTCTTAACGCATCATATGAATTAATGGTCATGATTTATAAACTAAAACTAACCGAGTCGTCTAGTTATTAACGCATCACATGAATTAATGATCATGATTTATAAAACTAAAACTAGCCGAGTCGTATAGTTCTTAACGCATCATATGAATTAATGTTAATGATTTATAAAACTAAAACTAGCCGAGTCGTCTAGTTCTTAACGCATCATATGAATTAATGTTTATGATTTAAAAAAGGAACGAAACTGGATTATTTATAAAACAAAAACTAGCTAGCCTAGTCCAGCCAAACTATTTTATTAACACTAATTAAATCGTATAGATCATGGTGCCTATTTTAATGCATATGGACATGAAACACATTACAGTGGTTTTATTAACTCGGGTTTTTCCAAGGAAAAAAAAAGAGCTACTGTTATCACTTGATCTGCGTCCCGGTTAAAGTTGTGAATGTAAGCTTGTATCTCCGAAACTACTTTACATAGTGTATTGAAACTTCATACGTGTTTGGCATCATTAGACAACATCATACAGCCAGGTGCTATAACTCATACTTTTATTTGAACAAAATTATGGCCCCTTTTATTTATACTTTTTTTAAATTTGATTTAAGTTTGTATGTAAGTTTGTATGTAAGCTTGTATGCCCGAAACTGTGTTACACAATGGATTGAAACTTCACACATGTTTTCGGCATCATAAGGCAGCGCCATACATCCAGGTTCTATAACTCATGTTTTTATTTTAACACAATTATGGCTCCTTTTATACTTAGAAAATTTGGTTAAAGTTTGTATGTAAGCTTGTATGCCCGAAACTGTGTTACACAATGGATTGAAACTTCACACATGTTTTCGGCATCATAAGGCAGCGCCATACATCCAGGTTCTATAACTCATGTTTTTATTTTAACACAATTATGGCTCCTTTTATACTTAGACAATTTGGTTAAAGTTTGTATGTAAGCTTGTATGCCTGAAACTGTGTTACACAATGGACTGAAACTTCACACATGTTTTCGGCATCATAAGGCAGCGCCATACATCCAGGTTCTATAACTCATGTTTTTATTTTAACACAATTATGGCTCCTTTTATACTTAGAAAATTTGGTTAAAGTTTGTATGTAAGCATGTATCTCTGAAACTGCTTTACATATTGAATCGAAACTTCCCACATGTATTCGGCATCATTAGACAAACTCATACCGCTAGCTTATATATCTCATGCTTTTATTTCAACAAAAGTATGGCTCCTTTTATACTTACACAATTTGATTAACAAGTGCAATAATTATGTTATGCAATTAAACAAAATTATTCCCTTCAACATAGTTTCCCAATAAATAAACAATGCCTTGAAAGTCGAGCTTCTTTATCGACCGGTGTAGCTTCTGGTTCGTATTTGAATTGACACCCATATTACTACCAGATCGCCCCCAGTTTCTCATAGGATGAAGCAAGTATTGCTATGGAAACAATTTTAACACAGGTGAATAAACAAACAACATTGTTACGCTGATTAATGTATGACCTTGTTAGTGCTGACCTTGTCCGTAACTACATACGTCACAATTTCATACATTGGTCACTGTTTCTTGTCCGGATTATTTCTTAACTTCTCAACATATTTTGGCGAAACTTGGTAGGAAGTATTATATCAGTATAAAGTCCAGCTGCGCTTACCCTTGCGCTGTGATGGTCCATTGACTTTCGATGGAGTTATGGAAGTAAATTACATGGCAGGTTCATTTGCGCATATTCTAGGCTATGCGTGGCAGAGGTCATTAACACTATTACTAACATAATTAGCAGATATATGCGGGGTATGTGTTTGAAACGATATCTGCAAATAAAAATAAAATGTTTTAACCTACCTGCTTTACAGATATAATAATTTCGTTCTTCCCTTTCAATGTAAAGGGAGGTAATTTGATTTTAAAGAATTGGTTCGTTATTGCATTATATGACAAGGTTAGTAGCCATTGATTTTGCGGTTTTTATGACTTGAAACCCAGAACTGTTAATGAGTGACGTTTAACCATGTTCTTTATCATATTGATTTTTTAAAAAATGAAATACGTTGTTTTAACTAAATGGGAGATAGCTCTGATACTTACATTGGATCACAACTAATTAGTGAAAGAGAAGACCACCCTATGTCATGCAAATGTTTTATAACACTTCACATTATAAAATAGCTTTCATTTTTTTAAGCTAAATGTACATAATGACTTGCTAAACTTATTTGTTCAGTGTATTTTGACGATAATTATCCCCGTGTGGTTACCGGGGGAGAATACAACCACTGCAATCTCACAAACACACCGTTACTTGCAGAGGGTTAGGACCCCCTCCATTCATGTTCATTTTGCCATTTTGTTTATTATGCTCATTCAAGGTCTTTATCATGACACCGTGTATGCAAACGTGGAAACGTGGCTCCAGCGTAAATGAAGTGTTTACTATAGAATTTGTAGCAACTCTACAGTTCTGCAGGTAAGACGGTTCTAGGCCCATTCTCCATATTTTATCTTGATTTAAATGGAGGATGAGCCTGGCACGTTCATTTCTGTTAGACGCCATATAACCTTTCATGTGTTGGTGTGCTTTAAAACCCAATTCAATGCAATTGACGATACTTGATAGGAAGTATCGATATCATGCATATATTGTGCTTTCTGTTCCATTGATTTTTAACCAGGTTTTCCTTGGAAAACTGGTTGTTAGATTGGGTATGTCGTTTGGCGGGCGTCAAACTCTTGCTTTCCGCTCAATAACTTTAGTTGGGAATGAGCTGTTTGAACGAAACTTGCTGTGTAGGTACATTATATGGAAAGGAAGCTTGAGATTGTATTTGGGGACAATGGAATCAAAGTCTAGGTCACTGTTACTAATAATAGAAAAAAACTGTTCCGCTCTGTAACTTAAGTCAGGAATTAGATATTTGAATGAAACTTGCTGTGTAGGTAGCGTATATCAAATGAATGAATGCTGTTTTACGGCACGTCGACACATAAATAGGTCATTTTGTGCGCAAAAACCGACGTATATCAAGTATATCAAAAGGAAGTTTGGGACTGCATTTGGGGTCACTTGGGTCGAGGTCATTGTTACTAAAAATAGAAAAAACGGTTTCCGCCCCATAACTTTAGTTGGGAATGAGATATTAGAACGAAACTTGCCTTTTGTTACTTTGTTTTCATCTTACCGGTACTGTGATTTCAAATGGAAAACCTGGTTTTCGTGGAATATCCACGTTTCTTGTCAACTTATAGTTTACAGCGGTGGCATTTTTGGTACATATTTCTAATGTTATTTGGAAGTTGGATTTTATTTCTTTTGCAGGTAATAAAAAAGAGCAGGCTGAAGTATACTTATACCACGGAAGATTTGAATCATATACCAGACAAGTAGGTTAACACGCGTGCCTTACGCCAGCGTTAGTTAGAAGGGAGATAAGAACATATATATCTCTGAAACATGTTTACATTTCACGAATGCAGTAATGGCATATAGCTATTCAGTTGTGCTTAGACAAAAGTTGTAGTTTACACCATTCCTGTGAAACGATTGAATAACAATAGCACCAGTGTGGTAGACAGTTTAACGAAAATAGTTCAAACAATAATGGATATGCATTTAGATGAGGACAGATTTACATGTGTAATTTGTGAACATAAATGCATAACATCTGTATGTCTGAATACACATATACGGATACATGCTGGTCAGGCACCGTTTACGTGTAAAATGTGTGGTAAAGTATTTACAAAGCTATCGGGTATTATAAGACACATGCCGAAACATACTGGTGAGGCTCCTTTCCAGTGTGGTATATGTGATAAGAGATGTACACAGTTATCAAGTCTGAACATACATATGTTAATACATACCGGCGAGAAGCCGTTCAAGTGTAAAGAATGTGATAGACGATTCAAGACGTCGTCACATTTATACGTACACATGCACACACATACTGGAGAGAAGCCGTGTATATGCCAATTATGTGGTAAGAGATTTACGACAACAGATAATCTAAAAACACACATGCGCACACATACTGGAGAGCGACCATTTAACTGTCAATTATGTGAAAAGAAATTCACAACATCGTCTAGTCTAAATGCGCACATTCGGGTACATACCGGAGAGAGGCCGTTTAAATGCCAATTATGTGAAAAGAGATTCACAACGTCTTCGGATCTCAACAGGCACATGCGCATACATACTGGCGAGAGACCGTTTGAGTGTCCGGTGTGTTCTAAGAGATTTATAACACAATCGAAGCAAAAAGAACACATGCGGACACATATGGACAAGACATCCCGTTAGTGTCGGGTGACATCATTCATTGGATTAAAACTCACATTCGTGGACCGATACTGTACAAATACATATTCTACGGATTTCTGCTGAAGAAGCTCACTCGCCAAATAACGGCAAAACCATACTAAAAATCGTTATCAAAACTCCAAGTGTTCAGTTCATATAATAATGTATATCATCAGTGCCGATTAAAAGTATAGGTTTTCCTATAGGAACTTTCCAAACTTTTCCGGCCTTTTCCAGCGTTTTCCATGGACAGCTTCCAGGTTTTGCTGGTATTTATCAAATAACCCTGGTAAACCCTGGAACTTTTTTCCAGGCTCGGGGTGAAATTTTATATTATCCAGGGTAGATTTTTCTACAGGAACGTTCCAAACTTTTCCGGCCTTTTCCAGCCTTTTCCATGGACAGTTTCCAGGGTTTTTCTGGTATTTATCAAATAACCCTGGAAAACCCTGGAAGTTTTTTGCCAGGCTCGGGGTGAAATTTTATATTATCCAGGGTTTTCCCTGTATTTTCCAGGAACTTTCCAAACTTTTCCGGCCTTTTCCAGCCTTTTCCAGCCTTTTCCATGGACAGCTTCCAGGGTTTTGCTGGTATTTATCAAATAACCCTGGAAAACCCTGGAAGTTTTTTCCGGGCTCGGGGTGAAATTTTATATTTTCCAAGGTTTCCAAGCTATTTCCCTGGTTTTCCAGCCTTGACGCTGGAAAACGTACATCCGGGTATATATGGGTTCTTAAAATACCCGTGATTGAATATGCGTAAATTGAATTATGAATTGGTAACTCTTAATTCGACACTTGAGCTTTTGGGTTTGGCCTGGCTAGCTTAAGCCGTTCATGTTGTGTCTATAGAGTTTGGATTCTCGAAATATGTAAGTTATACATATACCTTGTCTTCAGTAGGTTTGAAAACGGTGTACATATGTTGTACATTTTGGCTGTTGTTGGCGGTGTAGCTTACCGAGGTTACAAGAGCTACAAGGTGTTTATGTTAAAGGGAGCCACGGCAATCTTGAGTTTTATATCGAGCATTTAAATTATCACCTCGATTTATTAATCCTGTATCATTTTGACTTTATATATATATATATATATTGCATATAATTATACAAAAATGAGGCTTCATTCGTGCAATATTTACGACAGTTAGTAATAAGTAAAAAAAACAATTTGCTTTGAACTATATTAATATTAATAATTGAACAAAAGTTAATGTACGTCATGTAGAAAACTAACGGGACGCCACTCAAGATTGCCATGTGTCCCTTTAAATTAAACGATAGACACACGTTGGTTAGTGCACTAATGCAGGACAATACTACAATGCCAGGTGTGTAATTAAATACGTATTGAGTCTTTAATTTTAATTTTAGTACACAAACATGAACACAAAGGTCGGAGGAATCACAAAAGGCAGTACTCTGGGAGCCAAAGGAAAAAAAAAGACATATGTAAATGACCTAACAGGAACAAACCTTAAAGGGACGGCAATCTTTTTAAAAAAATCGCGGCGTCCGGGTAAGTTTTCTACATAACTTGCATTTCATTTTATAAATCAATACTATTAATTTCGTGATTCGTATAATGCAAATTGTTTTGCATATTACTAACTGCTGATGAATACACCAATCGTGGAAGAATACGAAGAAAAAATAAAACAACTCAAAATCTAATTTAATTACATGCTGTTTTAAAATAAAAATGATACTGGATCGACATGGAGATGCTAATTTTAACTCTTGACAAAAAACTTCAAGATTGCCGTTTGTCCCTTTAAGATCAAACAAATAACTTTCTCGTAATGAATTTACGGGCGTTACGAAAAATGCATTGATCATGATATACAACAGTTCATTTAAAGCAACATTTAGAAACAACCCCGTGTGGTTCCCGGGTGCAACCCCGTGTGGTTCCAGGGTGCCCCCGATTGGTCACGGGGCATAGAATAGGGCCACTGCAGATCCCTTTGGAGAGGTAAGCACGGGGGTAGAATCCCCCCAAATTCATGTTCATTTAATCATTTTTTGTTCATGTTCATTAAAGGTCTTCATCATGATCCCTGCATTGTTTCAGGTGCTATCTCGCTCGCATCAAAAGAGCAGTGGCAGAAAAACAATAACGTGGCTCCAGCGTAAATGGAGTTTCTACGGTAGAATTTATTTGCAGCAACTCAGCAGTTCAGGGTGAGAAGGTTCTAGGTCCATTTTCCATATTTTATCTCGATGTACATGAAAGATGAGCCTGGCATGTTCATGCCTGCTAGGCGCCATATAACCTTTTCATGTGTTGGTGCGCCTTAAACCCAATTCAATTAATGTGTACATCAGACCATTTGACGTAAAATGTAAAAACGCATGTTGATGGCAGACGACTATTTAGTGAGCTATGTAGCATAACCATGTACGTTTTTGATATCTTAGTTACGATTTAAGTTGATTTAATAGAAGAATAGATTTAGAGGATAAAGGCAGTATTACATAGTATACAACTGCGGACAACAGACGAACAATGAATGATCGCCTCTGTACATGTACATGTACATGTATCCTTAAACGAGGAATGCAACACACTGAATTTACAACCAATTTCCTTTAAATAACATTTTCATTTTATACCATAAACCATGCACCATAAGAGTATATTAATACACCTATAGTGGCATTTAGTTTGGCTGCTACAAAGTGTATGTACTAGAATTGTTTTTTTCCGTGCATACTGGATAAGGTTATCTGTGTTTTACATGGGTGCTGGAAAGCCTAATCTTACACACGGGGGAAGATAAAAGTCTTGCGCTGATATCAACAGCGAGACTTCATGGGTATCCGGTTCAGAAATTCCAACCCTTGGTATAACTGTTTTAATCGGAACCTCGGCACAGCCTCGATTCCGATAAAAACAGTTATACATCGTGTTGGAATTCCCGATATTCACCGATACCAATGACATATTCTTATTGTTGAGGCCCTGGCAGACAACCGATTGCCTGAGACATACTGGCAAACCAGCCACCTACGTTAACATTGTCAAGTCCGGATACTTACCGGGCTTCCTACCGTGAACAGGAATTAGGGATCAACTGTGTTACTATTTCCCTCACAGAAACCAATGCTCAGCAGATGGATGAAATGGGCTTCCGCTCTGTACATACATGTTGAGTGGGTTCCAACTTTACTCACAAGTAAACCCCGCGATAAGGGATACACCACACACCCTATTATTAACCTTGATAACATTCACTCTACAGCTTCTTTGCATGTCAGGAGAAAATGTCAGGCGCCCCACCTCCCATAACATACCACATATCAGTCTCCCTGGACTGCCACATGAACACCTACCATAGACGTTCATCTCCTCAAAAACACTCCTACATAGCTGATCATCCTTCGGTGGGGAAGCACGACCTATGATTCTCCACAATTTTCACAGACATGATTGAACTTGAGGGACGAATGGGCATTCCGATCCATTGTTAAAATATTTGCAATAAGTTGAAATTGCCCTCCAAGTCGGTTTAAGTATTCTATCAATCATGGGTTCTTTCAGCCCATTCTGATAATTTGGCTTGTAGCGACTTCAAACCGATTTGGGGGAGAAAATACCTTGAAAAAACGAAATTGCTTGTCATATTTTGCCCACCTCCCAGAACGGCTTGCTGCTAATCTAATATTCCTCCATGTATTTTAACATTGCCTGACCACGGATCCGGTGTTTTTCGAAAAAAATTCGGCTCATGCAGGTTATAAATGCCGATGTCCAGTTTTCGTTTTGTAAAGGGGCATCTAATTTTATATTATGTTATTAGATTGGGGTATGTCGATTGGCGAGCGGGCGGCGTCAAACTCAATAACTTTTGTTAGGAATGAGGTATTGCGGTGAACTTGCAGGGTAGGTAGCTTATATGGAAAGGGAGTCACTGGGATCAAGGTCATTGTTACTAAAAATGAAAAAAAACACGGTTTCCGCGCAATAACTTTAGGTGGGAATGAGAAATCGGAACGAAACTTTGCTGGGTAGGTACCTGATATGGAAATTCATTTGGGGTCAAGGTCACAAAAAATCGAAAAAAAAACCTTCTCATTATTGTACACTGTTTATATCACTTTAATACTAGAACTTCAACAACTTCATTTATGTAATTAGCTGTTTTTGAAGGAAAATAAACGCTTGTTACTTTTTCATCTTACCGTTATTGTTATAGCATTTCATAGTGTTATACCTGACACCCTCGCCTCTGTCGTTGCTCGCCTTGCAACTCTAATTTCAGGCATAGTTTAGGTTTAACGATGCTAGATTCTACTATTACATCGTAGATTTGTTGGATTCAAACTGAAACATTTTTTGTCTTTTCGCTTTCTACTGTGACTAGTTTTTATTCTAGATCATCTGCTACGCTTTCTTGTTTTCAAGTTAAACGAAGTTTAAAATTTGACGGGGTTTATTCTTACGATAAATATATAGGTCACCAGCTTTGTCTTTGAGATATCTTACGATAAATATATAGGTCACCAGCTTTGTCTTTGAGATATCTTACGATAAATATATAGGTCACCAGCTTTGTCTTTGAGATATCTTACGATAAATATATGACCCATATTCGGTTTTTGGGAAATTTCCTATCATTTCAGTACAACCTAAATTAGGCAGTAATCAAGAAATTTAGTAACACAAATCGAATCGAATTACATTAATTTTATTTAAACTCCATATATACTGAAAAGAAAAGGAAACGCATAACGGGTATTTCTGCTATATATTATATGTTTAATACGCTACTGCTAATCGAATGGTACAGGGCGACATTTGGCCTGTCCTTTCGGAAAGAAGATTTAAAAGCACCGAACACACCAATGGTTACCCCTTTTAGTTTCATTATCGAAGAATGCGCATTTGGCTCATGCAGGTGAGCAAACTTAGGCTTTAGGCCAAACGAAACACATACACATACAAAACACTTATAGAATACACCCACACAAAACACTCATACAAAAAGCCCATACAAAACACCCATACATACAAAACACCTATACAAAACACCCAACAAAACATACGAAACACCATACAAAACACCCATACAAAACACCCACACACAACCACCCATAAAACACTCATACTAAACACCCATACAAAACACCCATACACAACATACAAAACATACAAAACACCCATACAAAACACCCATACAAAACATACAAAACATACAAAACACCCATACAAAACACCCATACAAAACATACAAAACACCCATACAAAACACCCATACATACAAAACACCTATACATACAAAACACCCATACATACAAAACACCCATACATACAAAACGCCCATACAAAACACCCCACAAAACATACGAAACACCATACAAAACACCCATACAAAACACCCACACACAAACACCCATACAAAACACCCATACAAAACACCCATACAAAACATACAAAACACCCATACAAAACACCCATACAAAACATACAAAACACCCATACAAAACATACAAAACACCCATACAAAACACCCATACAAAACATACAAAAAACCCATACAAAACACCCATACAAAACATACAAAACACCCATACAAAACACCCATACAAAACATACAAAACACCCATACATACAAAACACCCATACATACAAACACCCATACAAAACACCCATACAAAACACCTACAAACACCATACAAAACACCCATACAAAACACCCACACACAACCACCCATACAAAACACCCATACAAAACACCCATACAAAACATACAAAACACCCATACAAAACATACAAAACACCCATACAAAACACCCATAAAAACTCCCATACAAAACATACAAAACACCCATACAAAACACCCACACACAACCACCCATACAAAACACCCATACAAAACACCCATAAAAAACATACAAAACACCCATACAAAACATACAAAACACCCATACAAAACACCCATACAAAACATACAAAACACCCATACAAAACACCCATACAAAACATACAAAACACCCATACAAAACACCCATACAAAACATACAAAACACCCATACAAAACACTCATACAAAACATACAAAACACCCATACAAAACACTCATACAAAACATACAAAACACCCATACAAAACATACAAAACACCCATACAAAACACCCATACAAAACATACAAAAAACCCATACAAAACACCCATACAAAACATACAAAACACCCATACAAAACACCCATACAAAACATACAAAACACCCATACATACAAAACACCCATACATACAAAACACCCATACAAAACACCCCACAAAACATACGAAACACCATACAAAACACCCATACAAAACACCCACACACAACCACCCATACAAAACACCCATACAAAACATACAAAACACCCATACAAAACATACAAAACACCCATACAAAACACCCATACAAAACTCCCATACAAAACATACAAAACACCCATACAAAACACCCACACACAACCACCCATACAAAACACCCATACAAAACACCCATAAAAAACATACAAAACACCCATACAAAACATACAAAACACCCATACAAAACACCCATACAAAACATACAAAACACCCATACAAAACACCCATACAAAACATACAAAACACCCATACAAAACACCCATACAAAACATACAAAACACCCATACAAAACACCCATACAAAACACCCATACAAAACATACAAAACACCCATACAAAACACCCATACAAAACATACAAAACACCCATACAAAACACCCATACAAAACATACAAAACACCCATACAAAACACCCATACAAAACACCCATACAAAACACCCATACTAAACATACAAAACACCCATACAAAACACCCATACAAAACACCCATACAAAACATACAAAACACCCATACAAAACACCCATACAAAACATACAAAACACCCATACAAAACATACAAAACACCCATACAAAACACCCATACAAAACATACAAAACACCCATACAAAACACCCATACAAAACATACAAAACACCCATACAAAACATACAAAACACCCATACAAAACATACAAAACACCCATACAAAACATACACAACACCCATACAAAACACCCATACAAAACATACAAAACACCCATACAAAACACCCATACAAAACATACAAAACACCCATACAAAACATACAAAACACCCATACAAAACACCCATACTAAACATACAAAACACCCATACAAAACACCCATACAAAACATACAAAACATACAAAACACCCATACAAAACATACAAAACACCCATACAAAACATACAAACACCCATACAAAACATACAAAACACCCATACAAAACACCCATACAAAACATACAAAACATACAAAACACCCATACAAAACATACAAAACACCCATACAAAACATACAAAACATACAAAACACCCATACAAAACATACAAAACACCCATACAAAACACCCATACAAAACATACAAAACACCCATACAAAACACCCATACAAAACATACAAAACACCCATACAAAACACCCATACAAAACATACAAAACACCCATACAAAACACCCATACAAAACATACAAAACACCCATACTAAACATACAAAACACCTATACATACAAAACACCCATACAAAACACCCATACAAAACATACAAAACACCCATACATACAAAACACCCATACATACAAAACACCCATACATACAAAACACCCATACAAAACACCCATACAAAACATACAAAACACCCATACATACAAAACACCCATACATACAAAGCACCCATACATACAAAACACCCATACATACAAAACACCCATACAAAACACCCATACAAAACATACTAAACACCCATACAAAACACCCATACAAAACATACAAAACACCCATACAAAACACCCATACAAAACATACAAAACACCCATACAAAACACCCATACAAAACATACAAAACACCCATACAAAACATACAAAACACCCATACATACAAAACACCCATACAAAACACCCATACAAAACATACAAAACACCCATACAAAACATACAAAACACCCATACAAAATACCCATACAAAACATCCATACAAAACATACAAAACACCCATACAAAACGTACAAAACAACCTTACGTGGTCCGAGTTTAAGAAAAAAAATTCCAGCGTGATTTTTGTCCCAGATCAGTACATGGTGGGCGGGACTTGAAGACCATCGATACCAAGGGCCGCAGGCTCCCGGTTTCTGTGTGTTTCAAGTCCAAAACACCAAGTTTTGATCTCGCACAATATAAAACCGCTGGAAATATTTTATTTTTTATCTGACATGAATTTTTATGAATTTAATACACACATTTCCGAGATTTTGAACATAATACAAACACATTCTCACAACTTACATTGTACGTCCATCTCTCAGAACCAAACCAAGAAAATTTGCAGCTTTATCGTGTTTCTTACAAGTTCAATTTGTTGTTTGAATGTAACGTTGCCTTAAAATAATGTAATCATTGTTTTGGATGTTTTTCGACGTTTAAAATCGTTTAAAATGACGTTCTAACGGTTGAAGGACGTGACGTCAGATGTCTATATAGCTTTTTTAAACACTCCCAAATAGCCAATCATCATTGAGTATTTTAATAAACCAAGTTAGATATTAACTTTCATAACCCATCCCACCCCTTCTCCAAGAAGCGAAAACGGGGTTGGCTGGTTATCGTATTTCTTTCATTAAAAAACGTTTTTTAAACATGTTTTTTTGTCGAAATATCCGTTATACATCCTGATAATATAAGCTATTCCATCGCTTAACAATTGCAAGGGTACACTTTACCATGGAGTGCGACATAATAAACAGACGAGTTGACATCAGGGATACCGCCTTGCAACAGTCGGTGGCAAAAAGCGGTGGGTTTTAAACCAGGTTCTAGAGCACAAAACCCCTCATTCCTACCATATTGTCATCCCAATTAAACGGTACAGAGTAAATAAAGAAATACACATTTCTATCTATGCTTTAATGAACAATGCAAACAAACAATATTTGATATGTGTATGAACATATCACATTAAATACGATATGCATGAATCGGTCATCTGCATGTCGACCCCACGTTTATTTTTTATCTGACATAAATTCCATCGCTTAATGCAATTAAGACGGGACCACGGAATGCAACAACTGCAAGGATGAATTAAAGCAAGGAATGCGACACATATACCATAGAAAGTTGAACAACAGGGGCACCGTCGTTAAACAGTCATTACAAAAAAGGCAGCTGAGGGCGCACAATATCCCACTCGTACCATGTCATCACAATAAACGGGAAATGGTAAATAAGGAAATACACATTTCTATCTATGCTTTGATGAACAATGCAAACAAACAAGACGTGCTTTGTGTATGAACATGTCACGTTAAATACGATAGGCATGAATCGGTCATCTGCATGTCGACCCCACATTATGTCCATCAGTCTAATTGTTAAGAGTTCCATACATTTTAAACCGTATGTCCTGGATATACATTACTTCCCCATACCTAAACAATCTACAATCCTCACGTGTTGTAATAAAGGCCTTACTCCAATAGGATTTGTCAATTACTATTGATTCCTTGCCCTTATCTCGGCAGAATGTTAAAACTCTATTTCTAACTTTTTTGAAGTGTTCTACCTCTCCCCAAAAGTCATTATGGGCTTTGTTTATTTGTTCATCAAATCGTTTTACCGCAAAATCATACAAGGACAAATCAAGGTACAGGTATGCTTTTAACTTTTCCCGGTCTTCTGCTGTAAAGCGACGTGGTTCTTTTACTGCGACATTTTTTGTCAAATAAAGTACATCTTTAATCGTCCACCCAAGAACTCGCCTCATATACACCAATGATTCGTCCATCCGTTCATTGATAATTATCAAATCAAATTCACTGTCAAGCTTTCTGGTGTAGAGATTAACTTCGTCCTGATAATTTGAAATATTGTTCCCACTGTTCGGAAATAACGTCGAAGGAAATCCAAATTCAAATGACATGTGGTTATTTAAGATTGAACCTTTGTCATATTTGGAAGGATTATTTGCAAATTCGGATAAACTGATATTGCTGTGCAAGTTCAAATAGCGTATAGCAGATTCCAGTCGATTTATTGGCTCTCGGACGCTTCCGATGTATGCCGAATCAGTCGGAAGATATTTTTCGAATTGTATCCGATTGTATATCACGTGACAACATAGCATTTCGTAATGGCGGCCAGGTGGCGGTGCTACTATATTCTTATCGTTCAGTGAGTTACTTAAAGCAATCACATTCGGATATGGAGTTTCTGCTAGTGTTTTATCATCATGAGGAAGTACGAACGTCAAGTTCCGAGAATATCCGAAACGTAGAAATATGTTTTGAACAGTTGTGCTTCCCGTTTTTTTAACTTTTAGATAAGCAACATGACGTTTTTCTTCCGTTTTCATGAATACATCCAACCATTTCGCTTTGATCTTAGCTACGTTTCTGGCATATCTACCTGTTTCGGAAGTATATTGCGTTTGTTGCTTTGCCGGTATGTTCTCTTTACTTGTTATACACTCAATGTTTTCGGTAATAATTCCAGAGAGGTTCAAAACGTGTAAGAGAAGGACAAGGGTACCTGTGGCCAGGAAGATACGTCCGAAGATCCTGAAATCAGAAACATGCGATATTGAAACACGCGATATTAAAGGAAGATTTTAAATTCAGACACATGCGATATTACAGGAGGATCCTGAAGTCAGATACATGCGAGATTGAAACATGCGATATTAAAGGAAAATTTTGAAATCAGATACATGCGATATTATAGAAAGTTTCTGAAATACATGCGAAAATATAGGAAGATTCTGAAATCAGAAACATGCAATATAGTAATGAAGATCCCGAAGTCAGATACACGCGATATAAAAGGAAGATTCTGAAATCAGAAAAATGATTTACCAACTTCGTAAGGTACTTGGCCATGATCATTTTCATACAATCTTTATTATACTTGATAAGATGTTTATCAAAAAAGAGTAAGACATTATCATTTTCCAACGCATTGCATATTTAGTGGTTGACCCATTTACAGTCCGCCACTATGCTTTCTTCTTTGATTGTGCGTTGACCGGACATACTGTGGACCCTATGATGACGTCTGTCAAAATCCTTAGAGGAGGAAACGTTTGTTGTTTGTCTCCAGCCTTGTCTTGTCATGCCCTTAATGTTTCATTCTCATATTGCTCTGGTTTTTGTGAAGTTATGCCAAGTCACTGAGTATGTTTTTGTCTTTTTAGTCTCGATATGTTTTTTATCATGTCGATCTGTATAATTCTGCCGAGAAACAGAGTGCCTGAGATAAAATTTTATCTCGACAGTTACGTTCCTGTCCCATCAGGTGCACCTCTGTTGATGACGTCAGGGTATATTTGATGACGTCTGGGTATTTTTTAACTAAAAGAAATGGGGAAAAAAGGTAAATTATATGATTTTAAACGATCAACATGATAAATAGAATATCATGATAGTGCCTGATCACATCCAGTTTATCTGGTTCGGCACGAAAACAATGATACTTAAAGTGTCTATACATGCTGCCTAGTTTGTTATAGGATATACCCTGGTGAGGTTGTTTTTTATTTACACTGTCCCGTTTTATTGGGATGAGATTGTGGTAAGAATGAGGTTTGGTTAATCCGTCCATCGGCTATTATTGCCACACTCTGTTCCAAGGCGGTAGCACTATTGTCAATCGTTTTGTGTGTGTCTGCCATATATATTGCCTTTTAACTATAATTTTGTAATTGAACTTTATGTTTATATGTGTGGTTTTGGTCAACTGTGGTCCTTGAATGCCAAATCAACTCTGGTCCTTCAATGCTACATCAATTGTGGTTCTTGAATGTTACATTTCCTGTTTTTTATATCTAGTTTTCGATGACATACGATAAACGAATACAGATCGAAACGTTTAGATTTTCGTCCTACATATATACAGTTTTATATAGAATAATAATTATGCAACGTTGGTAATTTGTTTAATTATGTTTACATATTGAATTGTAATATTTATATTTATTATACTGCATTTGTACCCGATAAAAGTAAGTTATACTTACTTTAAATTGTATATAAATCCCATCTGGAAAAAGAATGAAACATAATATTATTTTTAGATATTTATATGTATATGCTAATAAAGGGGATGCGAACATTTGCTAGACAATGAGTTTTACGTTAAATACATAGATATTATGTAACTGCTGGGATCGATTATAGAGAAATCTTTCACGAGATGGTAGGTGTATGGTTCTTCTCACCAACGGACGGATGCGTCAGCGAGTGTGTGTAAAAACAATACAAGCCTACCTACCATCGGATGGGGATGTCCTTACAATCGAAGTCAGGAGTTAAATAATTTATTTATTACATTTAAATTCTTTTCTTTTTTTCGATTTGTATAATAACGTATTTTTTGTATGCAAATTACGTCAACGTATTCAACCCACTGACGCCCGATGCATGATAGTGCTTACACGTTATACTCATTCATATGTATTACAAGAAGAGCAATTACCAGAATGTATACCCTGCTTTGCGCCGTTTACGGTCAAACACATCTTGTTGGCATGTGTAGTTTTGCTCCTATGCGTCAAAGGTACTTCAATGTTAATTCTATGAAAGAGTTTTTTGATACTATAGATTTAAATATTGTTTTAGATTTCCTTATAGAAATCAGACTATATAAATCATTATAATATGTTCTTATATATATTTACTTGTTTATATACCCGTTGACGGGCATTTGTTGATTTACATATATAGTTTATATTACTACCATATCATCCCTTATTTGAAAAATAGTTTTATCCTTATATATTTACATTACTTTTTAATTACTACTTCATTTCTTCATCTTTCATCAGCTTTCGCTCACAATAAGACCTATTTATTTGTCGACGTGCCGTGAAACACCATTCATTCATTCATTCATTCATTCATTCATTCATTCATTCATTCATTCATTCATTCATTCATTCATTCATTCATTCATTCATTCATTCATTCATTCTATCATTCATTCATTCATTCATTCATTCATTCATTCATTCATTCATTCATTCATTCATTCATTCATTCATTCATTCATTCATTCATTCATTCATTCATTCATTCAACTGACGTCATGACTTTCATATAAATACTGATAAGTGTTATCCACTGGAAGCAACAAACAGAACCAGGAGAATAAAGTATCACGCTTGGTTGTATTGTGTCTGTTCGTGAGAGGTAATGTATGAAGAAACACAAGCCTCTTATATTAGGCTCGTTGGTGCCAAAGGACCAATACAAATAAAACTACTGATTCGTTGTGGCCAAACTGCATGCTTAACCGTTTTTTAATTTGATTGCCAGGCTCTTTTAAAAACACATTACTGACAAAATATTACATACGAAACACATATAATAGTTATGTAGTGAATGCATAGGGTACACATTCTATGGTTGTTGAAACATAATACTTTGTGACGGACATCACATGTACTTAGTTTAAACTTATTTATTTTACATCGATTGTAACGAAAAGCTCTTTGAACTTATTCCTGGGTAGAACCAGTATTAAGCAAATGCAGATAAAGTGTCTTGCTCAGGGACACAACGCATATGGCAATGACGGGGATCGAACCCACGACTTTTAGATCATGGGTCCAACGCTCTACCACTAGACCACAGCGCTCCACTTGTATTTGGGACGAATATTACATTTACTAGGGTCGGACATTAAATTTACTGGGTAACAGTAACACAGTTGTTATTTTGAGATCTTCAACAAGAAACGCAGTTTGGGTACTCGCGTGGTCTTCATTGTCAACAAGAAACGCAGTTGGGTATAAGTTTGCGTTTTTCGTTCTTTCCTTAATCAGTTATTTACTTTTTAAGCATTCAGTATATTTTATATTAAGTGATTTTTATAACAGAATACATGCAAATAAATTTTATGTACACTACTTTGAAATTTCTTGATATCTAATAATAATAATAATAATAATAATAACAATAAGAATGATATATAAAAGAATGAGAAAATACATACATCTACAAAATGCCTTTTTAAAAGCACTGGATCCCCGAGGGGATACGAAAATGTTAGAATAAATTATTAGCTGGGGAAAAACATTTCTACAGTGCTATAGTTTGTAAAACAAACAAACAAGCGCTTTCGGCTTACGCCTTCATCAGGGATACAGACACGAAAAGAACAAATACGAAAACAAATAAACACTAAAATACAAGGCTGTTTAAATAAACGTATCGTTTGGCAGTGTTGCATATATATTTATCCCTTCAACGTTTCATTATTGATAATTACGCGTTTGGCTCAAGCAAGTGAGCAAACTCACTGTCCATATTGAGATACGGTACGTCCTTTTCGGAACACGATAAATCCATTGAAGATGGCGGAAAGTGAACCTGTCAAAAGGTTCGTCGCATGTTATTTACGATACTTACGCGTGTATTTTACGATAGTTACAAACCTATCTATTATTGCCCTTCGAGCAAAATAGGCCAGTCTGTCCATATCGTATACTTGTCCCTTTGGTTTTATTGCAACAATAACGATTTTGAACCGTACTTTGACTTTGACTTAGAGAGGACACATGTTGTTTCTCAGCACATAATGCACCATGTCTGTTGATTTTACAAATAAAATAACGCAATTTTGGCACAAGGCAAATGCTAAAAGGCCTGATCTTGTATTTTGAGGCATTCTTTACGAAACATTGCATTTTCCGTTTTGTAGTGCGGACCTACGATGCCATTTGCGTTTGCACTCTGTGGTTTCTATAGGACCCTATACGCTTTTTGTATGCATGACGGTATATCCACTAGGGATAGATTGTCCGTCAAAACGCTGAATATAATAACGATACATTCCCGAAAACAGGAAACGGTATATCCTCTGACATGCAATGGATACGGTATATACTCACTCAACCGGATGATTCATATCAATTTACCTGCTATAAGTGATCGTTCAGTTTGCCGACATGCGAGGGTAGAGGGTCTGGGCGTTGGATGCAGTACGTTTAGTATAAGGCGTTGGACGTTTCCCATCCTGCCATTTGGCGTTTCGTAACATTCCGTTGGACGTTTTGTATTCGGGCAATTGGACTTTTTTTTACGCATACATTGGACAATAAAAAACATTATTTATTATACCTATAAATAACAAATAGATAGGAAACTGTAAAATATATCAGTAAGTAATGTGTCACCGGTATTTACTAGGTTGCTCTGTGTTGAACTTCTGTGTTGTAAATTTGCTCTAGTGACTCAGTGTCTTACACTTGTTTATGAAATATAGAGAAGTCACGTTATATAGGCAATTTGTAAGAGAGATCATGACGCCGTTTTGTTGTTTACATGACGTCGCTACGTTACTCGACTGTAAATGCCATTCGCAACATCTCATACACTGCTTCGCAGCATTGCTCGAATGTAATACGCAGGTTTCCATATTGGCTACGTCATCACGCCTAAGATTCCCGCCAAAACCGCCAAAACAAATTTGCATTCAAAACCAAAGTTATCTTCTAAATGTTGCAATGTTATTCAGCCGATTGCTCCATAAATAGTTTATTTACATGAAAGCAGTGATAAAAGCTTCATCTGCATTGTAAAAAACAAACACTCAACGCAAATTATACATCAACACGTGTGGCCAGCGGCCATGTCAAATATAATTATTTACATAGCAACAGTGCACTATTTTCTGTGCCGTTGCCTTCCGGCTAACAGAATGTCAAGATTTTGAACATACCGAAGCGCCGTTATACACACGAGGCGGGATCCCCAAGAATGACGGGATTGGCCGAGCGTTCACGATTGCTGTAAATGCGTTCGCCCTACAAATAAAGCGACACTTAAACCGAATTTAACGTAACTAACATGCGTTTTATGAAATAAGATTCCAAATAATGATAAAAAGATAAGGTGTCTAAACGTATCGTATGATATACCATGCAAACACTTGGGATTAAATGTTTTACGGTATACACACACATTCATTCAGTCCTCATTTGCATTGTAATACACTCGTGCATTACGCTCGTGCATTACGACTACAAGCCATGTTATGTGATAAAGCTGGTTAATAAAATGAAATAATTATACACTGAACAAAATTGCTAACGCGCCTAGTATGTGTTTTCCAAATATTTTAAAATATTCTTAACCTAGACGATAAGACTTCTGATATTTCGCCAACTATGACACTAACATCTGACCTCTTAATTGAAAACATGAAATCGATCAATTCAATATATACTTACGGTCAATGAAAACGCACCATTAACTACATATGTTTATGCTGTAAGATTATTCGCAAACATTTGGAAATAACTGCAGAATCAATATGCTTTTATTTTTTAAATATTGAATCTTGATACTTAACTGGTCGTACGTGTTTATTTGTAGTTTTTTGTGACAAGCAGTTATGCAGTTATATACCTTGTCATTTTTTATTGTTTGATAGAAATAAAACGGTTCCATTAAAGGTCAAGCTGCATTTATCTGTCTCGGAATAAATTCCAATTTGTTTAACTAGGCCATGTTATTGTTTGACTTCTGGCAGTATTATGCAATGAAAGTTTCTGAGAAAATGATTTCATTTCATTTCTTTCAGTATTATGCAATGAAAGTTTCTGAGAAAATGATTTCATTGTGCAATGTAACTGAAGAAACCCCGAAATGCACGTGTATTTCATAACAAAAATGCAAAATGCATTAAATCCACTGAGATATGCACGTAAAAATGTTAAATTCAACTCGTTATATGAATTATATCATATCGGTACCAACCCTCAATATAAAAATTCGCAAAAATAACGAAATAAAGCTAAATATTAATATATCGATACTCGCTTATGTGATGAATTGGGCAGGGATATCCTTGCATACTAAAACACCAAAAGTTGCGGTAAATGGCAACCTGAAGGCATTGAGGTACCAGAATGAGACTTTGCAGTTGATATTAGCGCAAATAGATTTCCAATTATGAGTTTTGCAGTATTGAGTCTTTCCAATTATGAGTTTTATGAGTTATGCAGTTAATGCACGACGACGCTCAATCTCCACGCAGAGTTATCATTACTTGCACTCACATATTTCTCTGCTAACTACTAAATTACAAGATTTTGGTAAAACCTGTTAAATTGGAATATGTTTGCTTGAAACTTATTTATTTCTTGTGTAAATATAATTTTCAGAATATCTGGAAATTAGATGTTGCAAGATTTGAAATAATGCATGAAA